>JAHLJS010000009.1:48608535-49010287 GCA_038502445.1 Eremochloa ophiuroides | reverse complement strand
CACCCCCCGCGCGCTCTCGCCTCCGCGCCGGGTCGCTGACAGGCCGGCCCCAGCCGTCAGCCCCCGCGCGCGCTCTCTCCCTCACTCTCTCGACCACTGACAGGTGGGCCACCCCTGTCAGGGTCGTCTCCTACCTCCCGCCGGCACTTCCGCGTGCGCGCGTGCGAGCGGCACGGCGCGGACTTCGCCGTCGGCGGCCCTAACAGCGAGCGCCCTCGGTCGAACCCCTTCCCCAAGACCCTAACCGACTCCCTAAACCTATCCTCAGCTCTAACCGCCTCCGACGAGCGAGAGCTCGCCCATGGCGGACCTCGACGGCACGGCGAGGCTGTTCCGGCCGCGGTGGCACAGTAATGCCACAAGAAAAGCGTCGGGGAGAAAGAGGGGCTCACCACGAAGCTAACGGGCGAGTCGGGTGGCGAAGAGGCGGTACGGTGAGGACGGCTTGACGATGACGGCGGCGGACACGACTCGGCCGTCGGCGACGAAGGTCTGTTCCAGCGAACCTGGTGCATCACATCACCAACCACCGCGCGCATCAGAAACTACACCACCATAGGAACTTAGAACATCATCCCGAAAGTAAAGAGGCTCACTCAACCCGACCGGACGAGGAGAGGATGGCCGCGGCGGAGCTCCGGTGACAACCCGACGACGAAGATGATCACCGAGAGCTACCCAGGCTACCACGGCTCACGCGACGGGCACCAATCGATGCGCCACGAGCTTGGCTACCTATCTGGTAGATGGAGAGGGTGGAGATGGTTCGGTGGCTGCGAATTCGGTCACGAACGACGAGGAGGTCGCCGGCGGCCGCTCGGGGAGGAAATGGGAAATTCGGGGCTCGCCGTCCTTAAAAAGGCAGGGCGAGGGTGGAGATAAGGTCGGGGCGTCCGGGGCCCCCTCCTCGGCTGCTTGACAACGCCGCGGCGTGCCCACGCCGGCCGGACGGCGCTCGGCGCGATCGCGCACGCGCGCGTACGGCCGCGACGTGAACAGGGGACCCCCCCTAGCTACAGTAGTAGATTATGTATGGTCAAACTCTATTGATTCAATTTGATCTGATCCAGCCCGAATCCGATGAAGTGGTGAATACAAAAGTTGTAGAGAATTTTGTGTAGATCATTTTTGCTTTTGACAACCAATTTCAAAATTCGGTCCAAAATTTCAAATTACAGAAAAGGGGGGTAAAAGTAGGGTTTAAATTTCAACAGAAATTTCAAAAATTACTTTTGATTCTTCTCACAAACTTGAAAATTGGTAAACATGAAAGTTGTTTTAATCAGTGAGATTGACAACTTCTATATAGGAAGTTTTTGAAGATTCTTATATTTTTGAAATTGAAGTTTCAAATATAAATTTCAATATAGTAATTTGAGTTTAATTTGAATTTTATAATATAACTTCAAAATCTTCAAAAATAAAAGTTGTTCCGTTTTAAAAACTCTACAACTTTTATTAAGACACTTTTCCCATATTCCTTATAGATTTTGAATTGAGGTTTTAGGTCAACTTTAGGGTTTAATTTGATTTCTATTTAATTTTTATTTTTGATTTTTGATTAAGGACTTAATTACACAATCAATACTTAGTTGAAATCAAATCACTCTAGGCCCTAAGCACAATCATATGCAAATGCTTAAATTTAAATATGATGACATGGCAGATCAATTAAATTGTAATACCAGAGGTATTACATTTCGTCTGTGCGATCCATTTGCATCCCCGCAGTTTGGCATTCCAAACAGATTTTCGATCTACCTATAGAAATTTATATGGTTAGATTTGACATACAGGGTTTGTTTTTAGGTGAGCTACAACTTTTGGACTTTTACCACCCCAACCACTAGAATTTTTTTTGGCTTTATAGTAGTTCAAAAAATCGAGAGAATACTAAATCGTAATCATGTGTTTCCTTCGTCTCCATCACCTAACATGGACACACACGTGTTCCTCCCCCACGCGGCTCCTCCCTCCCTCCCCTCTTTCCCTCTCTCTGGCGTCCTCCTTCCTGACTGCGTTTGGTGAGCTCCTTCCTACCCCCAGTGATGGCCAACCCCTACCCGTGCAACCGTGGCGGCTCGGCGGTGGCCATGGCAGATCCGACGATGTAGACGTCCTCCTCCTCCTCCTCCTCCTCCAAGTAGGGTTCTGATGAGCCCCTCCCTTCTTTTCGAAACTCCGATGACCTGAAGGAAGGGATTTCGGGTGGAAATGTCAGAGCCATAACGTAGGAATGTCGACGAGCAGTTTAGGACCTGGCCGCAGTGAATTCGGCCCGACCAGATTAGGACGAATAAACTCCTATAGAAGAACATGGAGATGGCGACTACCGCGACGACGCAAGAGCAACCGCTGCCATGGAGCTCCACAATACCCTAGGACGCCAGCAGCGGCGGGGCCACGTTTGGGGAGAAAAAAGAACACAAATCCCGTACACAGTAGCCTCTCGTTTGTTTCCGCCACTGCTACAAGAACAGAATTTTTTAGTGGTCATCCCGGCCCAAATCACATAGTCAAGATTCCTTCATTCAAACTTGGAAAAAATCTACTTTTGATCCCTTAACTATCGCGAAAGTTTATTTTTGATTCCTCAACTTCAAAACCAGACAAAATACGTCCCTCAACTTTTGAAACAATGCAGATAACGTCCCTCGGTGGTTTTAGATGGTGGTTTTGCTACAGTAATAGAGGTTTTGTTACAGTGACAATGGTTTTGTTTTTCTTTTTTTATTTACTTCGGCTGAATATTTCAAAAATCATAGAAAAATCAAAAAATAGAAAATCTAATTTTGTTGAACTCTACATGAATAGATCTACATAGTGAATATATAATATGATATGCTTTATTACAAAGTTTTTGTTATAAAGATTTTGTCTTTTTTATTTATTTATTTTGGCTAAATCCTTGAAAAATCATAGTAAATCTTAGAAAAATCATAAAATAGAAAATCTAATTTTGTTAGACTCTATATGAGTAGATCTACAAAGTAAACAAATAATATGGTATACTTTAGTACAAAGTTTTTTCTGTAGTTTTAGATCTATGCTTTTTCTATAATTAATTAAAATAATTCATAGTTATAGCATAACCATTTTGTTGGACTAAAGTATACCATATTATATGTTCACTATGTAGATTTGCTCATGTGAAATCCAACAAAATTGGAATTTTCATTTTATGATTTTTGTATGATTTACTATGATTTTTCAAAGTTTAAGTCAAAATAAATAAAAAAGAAAAAGACAAAATATTTATAGCAAAAACTTTGTACTAAAACGTACAATATTATATATTCAATATGTCGATCTGCTCATGTGAAGTCCAACAAAATTAGATTTTATATTTTATGATTTTTTTATGATTTACTATGATTTTTTTAAGATTCAGCCAAAATAAATAAAAAAGAAAAACAAAATCACCGTCACTGTAGCAAAACCTCTATTACTGTAGAAAAACCGCCATCTAAAACTACCGAGGGACGTTATCTGCACTGTTTCAAAAGTTGAGGGACGTCTTTTTATCTGATTTTAAAGTTGAGGGACCAAAAGTAAACTTTCACAATAGTTGAGGGACTAAAAATACAATTTTTCCTTCAAACTTCAACCCGACGCAAGACTACTGTAGAGTCCAATAGGCTCGGCTCGTTCCCCAAGCAAATTCGGGCCGAGACCCCGAACGCGAAAAAGGCCTAGCGAAGCAAGGTACCAGCAGTACCACCACGCGCGCTGCGCCCGCAGAGACACGAGCGCATCACGGCACCGCCACGTCGGAGTCCCCCCCAGCGCGTAGCCACTAGCCGGTGGCCCGGGCCGGGCGGACCCGGCCCTGGAGCAACACCATGCCACCCACCAACACCAACGGACCAATCCGACCAGACGCCACTACTGGCGCCAGCTGGTGCACGAGCGCCGAGCCCACCGTGGGCTGTGGCGCGAGCAAACCCTAGGCGCGGGCGCGGGCGCGGGCGCCGCTCCGTCTCCTCTCTCTCCCCTCCTATAACCACCTCTCCACCCCCTCGCCTGGCCCTCTCGTTGAGAGAGTCGTCCCCCACGCGTGCTCTCCGCCTGCGGCCTCTGTATCCCGCAACCAAAAAACTACCAAAAAAAAAGTAGTAGAAATCCCCAAATCCGCGAGATCTATCTATCAGTATCGAGCGGCTTACCAATCCGATTGCTAGGGTTTAGTTTCGAAAAAAAAAGAAAATCCGAAAAAAAAATTCCTGGTCGAGGGGAGGAGGAGGAGGCGATGGCGGCGCAAGTGGCGGCGGTGGCGGTGCCGAATGGGAGCCCGGGCGCTGTCCCCGCGGTGGTGTCTCCGGGGGCGGTCGGCGTCGGCGTCGGCGTGGCGCAGCCGCTCCCGACCACGTCGCTCTACGTGGGCGACCTGGAGCCCGCCGTCTCGGACACGCAGCTGTACGAGCTCTTCAGCCAGGCGGGCCAGGTGGTGTCGGTGCGCGTCTGCAGGGACGTCACCTCGCGCCGCTCGCTCGGATACGCCTACGTCAACTTCAGCAACCCCTTGGATGGTATGGTTGCGATCTCCCTCCTGGGGCGTCCTCTCTGTCTGTCTTGTCGATTCAGGGTTGGACGGTCCGTCGACATGTGGGCGTTGTTGGATTGGGGTCTGATCTGATTGCGCTAGGTTTTAGGTTTGGAGTTTCATATGAGACGATAATTCTTATGATATCTGTAAACTGCATGTTGAAAGCGAATGGTTCATTCTAGCCCAAGTGGATGCGTTGCTTGGTGCAATGTTCCTGGGATTTATGGGATTTATTATAATTTTGGGTATCGGCATGGATGACTTTGTAACGTAGATTCATTTGTTTTGAGATAAGGGTAGGATATGGCTGTTAACTAGTTTTTTTTTTTGTTGTATCCTAGAGCCTTGTGATGGTATTATACTCTATAGACTATGGGGTTAAAGACAGCCTTGCTTGAAATTTACTTCCACTTTCGTTTGCTGTGGTTAAGGTAATTGTGGACCTGGGTCTCTGTATGCTGGAAAAATTTATGCCTTTCAAATCTGATGGCATTTATTGTTATATACAGCTGGCCTTCAGGTGTTTTCTTAACTGATTGTTAGATTACATGGACATAATAGAAATGTAACGGTCGTATTCAAATACCTAGGGGCATGTGTGGTTCTTGATTGAGCTCTGGCCTCGCCTTGCCCTTCTAGGAATCCTGCAGAAACACGCATTTGGTTCCAGGCAAGCTGTCCTCAGGTTCTGTGCTGGTGAACTGTTTGCTTGCCATTGTGTGATTTTGCCTTGCCTGTGTTGGCAAGGCGAAGCTCGTTCATGTGGTTGAAGTCAGGAAAACTAGTCAGGAAATAGAACACGCCCTAAAGTTGAACCTGGCTATGTCCCTAATCTTAAATAAGGCAAGGATCACTCTTGAAATTCTGAGTATCGGAATAGTGGAAAATGGTCATATAGGAAGGCAATGGGTTGACTTTGCTAAGTACTCCCTCCATTCCCTTTTACCAGTCGTATTCTCGTTTTTTAGTTTGGCCATTATACCGGGTGGGCTGAAGTATCGAGGGAGCACTTAATTAGTCTATTTAAAAACCTGTAACGTCTCGTGCATGCAAATAGCCAGTGCCAAAGCTTGACATGCATGAATGCACCTCTGGTCCATTAAATGAAGGCGTATGTGCAAATGTGGCCTGCATACAACTGGGCAGAAACACATGACGGTTAGACTTCGAGGCCGGGGACACAAATGAATATGCGAGTTAATACGATTTGCATGTGGTTGAAGGGTATCTGTGAACAACCTTGTCACACCTGGTAAATGGGAATGGCGGGAGTATACTGGTTACAGTGGAGTTACTGTGTAGTTTTGGTGTCCTACCTCGATCATACACCATAAAGCTTGTCCGTGTCATTTACTATTGTAATTTGCCTATTATTACCTCTTATATTAGTTTCAAAAAGGTTTGCGAGGGCTGATTAACTATTCCATGTTACAGCTGCAAGAGCATTGGAAGGGCTGAACTTTGCTCTTCTTAACAACAAGCCTATCCGGGTGATGTATTCAAACCGTGATCCAAGCAGCCGCAGGAGTGGATCTGCTAACATTTTCATAAAGGTACTTGATCATCTGGCAATTTCTATTTATATAGTTTACATTGTCATCCATGAATAACCAGCTTGGTTTATGACTAATAATTTTGTCTTTTCTCCAGAATCTGACAAGACAATTGACAATAAAACCCTTCATGAGACCTTTTCTTCATTTGGTACCATTCTCTCATGTAGGTAGCCATGGATGAAGCAGGCCAATCCAAAGGCTTTGGTTTTGTTCAGTATGATAAAGAAGAAGCTGCACAGAATGCTATAAAAAGTCTTAATGGGATGCTCATAAATGATAAGCCTGTTTTTGTTGGACCTTTTCTTCGCAAGCAAGAAAGAGATCATTCTTTTGACAAGACAAAATTTAACAATGTTTTTGTGAAAAATTTATCTGAGTCTACCACAAAGGAAGATTTACTCAAAATCTTTGGTGAATATGGGAATATTACAAGTGCTGTTGTGATGATCGGCATGGATGGTAAATCAAGGTGCTTTGGTTTCATCAATTTTGAGAATCCAGATGCAGCTTCCCGTGCTGTTCAGGAACTTAATGGTAAGAAGATAAATGACAAAGAGTGGTATGTTGGAAGAGCTCAGAAGAAGTCAGAAAGAGAGATGGAACTGAAAAGGAAGTTTGAGCAAAGCTTGAAAGATGCTGCTGACAAATATCAAGGACTGAACTTATACCTCAAGAACTTGGATGATAGCATTGGAGATGAACAACTTCGTGAATTGTTCTCTAACTTTGGCAAAATTACTTCATACAAGGTGATTTGATCAACTTTTACGCTTGGCAATCATCATTATTTCCTATTTTTACTTCCTGTCTTTTGACGGTCTGTGCTGGCTGACTATTTGTGAAATAGGTGATGCGTGACCAAAATGGTCTTAGCAAAGGCTCTGGATTTGTTGCTTTCTCAACTCGTGAGGAAGCATCTCAGGCTGTAAGTTCACTTCCTGGATTTGGCATTATCTATTTATGTCACATGTGATTAACATGTTTTCTTTCTTTTCTTTACAGTTAACTGAAATGAATGGAAAAATGATATCTGGAAAACCATTGTATGTTGCATTTGCACAGCGCAAAGAAGATAGAAAAGCGATGTTGCAGGTAAGTGTCCTCGAACCAGCTGAATTTGTGTAATGCACTTATGCTAATATCAAATGTGAAAATAGACATGAGTGTTTACTATAGATTTGGTACAGAGCAGCACAATTATTTACTGCTTCACATGAAAGAAGAGCTATGAAGTGATTGACTCTTTGTCATCTTGAACAATGTTGAAGCACCAAACAAATATTGACCTTATAAGGAATCACCTTTGTTTTCATGATAATAGGTGTTCTTTGCCTTATTTAACTCTTTGATGTAATATCTCCAGAAAAAGGTCTTTTCCGCCTTAATATCTTCTGGAACTTTTTGTAGAGTTCAGAATCTAAACATTTTGTTTGGTCTAAAGGGGCATACTAGCGTGCATGGCAGGCCTCTTATTGTTATGACAATGGTTTCTTCTTCTGTACTAAAATTGATGAATGACCTTTTCATGAAAGTTCTTTTTTCCTTTAATATTTTAAATTCTACAAAATTGTTGCACTTTTGGACTATCTATTATATTATTTTGCTGACATTTATAAATCCTATTTTCCCCAGGCACAGTTTTCCCAGATACGCCCTGCTGTACCAATGACACCCACTTTAGCCCCGCGCCTTCCAATGTACCCTCCTATGGCTCCTCAACAACTCTTCTATGGACAAGGGCCGCCAGCTATGATACCCCCTCAGGTACCATGAGCACTCTATTTTCTTTTATTTTCATTAACATTATCTTCATGAAATCCATGTCTACAACTTTTTTAAATTGCAATGCTGTGGAGATGATCTTTCCCCTGCTGGTCAAACATTTTTTATTTACAACCTTTAACATGAGAAGTCTTTCCCCGGCTGGTCAAACTTTTTTTTACCTACAACGTTTAACACAAGAATATTCCCCTAAATAAGACATTTAACACGAGAATCAGCAAGCCTTGCTCAAGAATTTGTATCATTTATGCTTAAACGGACATAAGATTGTTTCACATAATGGTCCTCCCACCTTTGGTTGGTTAGCAACATGTGTCGTATGTTCATTATTTTTTCCTTGTATGTGTCAATATGTTGTTGGCTGTAAGTAGTAATCAGTGCTTTGCTCTTTCTTATGTTCTGGTTGTTGTAGTGATGCTATGTTGGATCTTTTATGGCCTGTTTTGTTAGCCCCGTTTTGGACACAAGAAAACAGTTTGTAAATCTTATTCATTTGGCAACCAGTTTGTAATGGTAGTACTGCCTGTTCATGTTTCATGAGGCATTTTAATTATGGTAGCTAATGTGCTGGACTAATTGATATTGATGGTATGTGCACTTTCTTCCAGCCAGGATTTGGTTTCCAGCAACAGCTTGTTCCAGGCATGAGGCCTGGGGCTCCCCATATGCCAAATTATTTTGTTCCGGTTGTGCAGCAAGGCCAACAGGGTCCACGGCCAGGTATTAGGCGTGGAGCTGGAGCCCAGGGTCAGCAACCTGTGCCACCATTTCAGCAGCAGGTATTTTGCAGTCAAATTTCTACCATTATACTGACTTTGGGTGGTTAGGGGTGCTACTTTCAGTGGAAAATGGTTAACATGGTAGGAACTCGCTTAGATTGTTGGCCAATTATGGTCCAGTCCTTTTGTGCTCATTTTCCACCATGCTTCCTTTCTCTCCCGACACCCACACCTTTGTGCTTTCCTGTGGATGGGACAGTTTGGGCTTTTGTTCCATGTGGGAAAGTGAAGTGATTTATCTTATGATTCTCAGATTCTTCCGCGAGGACGGATGTACCGTTACCCAACTGGTCGCAACATGCCTGAAGCTCCGGCGATGCCAGGGGTTGCTGGAGGTATGATCCAGGCATATGATATGGGGGCCTTCCCTGGGAGAGATGCGGCCTTATCACCAGCTGCTCAAATTGGGACTCTGACTTCTGCCCTTGCAAATGCTAATCCTGAACAGCAAAGAACGGTATGTCCCTGTTTGTTGTCAACGTCCACCCCATAGTCAATAGCATCAATCACTTGGTATTCAGTTGATTGGTTTATCATCCATTTTTTACCTTAAAAAATCAAGTTCACTTAGATCTGCGTGGTCGTGTAGAACCACTGTAGTCTTTCTGCTTCTGCTGATTGTTTTGTAGGTTTAAAAAACATTTACAGCTACTGCTGTATTGATACTTATCCTATAATATAAATTCTATGTTCTTATCATCGTTCTTTTTTTTTTCCATCCAGCTACTTGGTGAAAACCTGTACCCACTGGTTGAGCAATTGGAACCAAGCCAAGCGGCAAAGGTAACTGGAATGCTTTTGGAGATGGATCAGACCGAGGTTCTCCACCTGCTTGAGTCCCCGGATGCTCTCAAATCCAAGGTTGCTGAGGCAATGGATGTTCTCCGCAATGTGGCCCATCAGCAAAACCCAAACACCCCGACCAGTCAGCTTGCTGCATTATCACTGACCGAAGGCATTATCTCCTAACTTGAAAGCCATGACAACTATCTTCAGTTTGCAATTGAGTGTGGTGTTTCCAGAGGTTATCTGGCACATACTATTGCTACTTTTTTCTTCTATACTATGGTTGGACCTGTGAGTGTCGTTTCCGTACTTGGTGTTAGGTTTATTTCCGCTGTGTGGTGTGCTGCCGTTGAGGCAAAGCACTTGTTTGCAAGTGTAAGTACTATTGGGGGCCGTTGATTACCATACCTGTCTTTTGCACCTTCTCGGAAGTTTTGCTGCTCAATTGAATGAGGGAACTTATTGCACCTTATCGAATGTTTTGTGATCTAATCTATGTTGGTTTATGCTTGACAATTTTATCAACCGAGGACATAGTTAAGGAGAGCAGAACTGCTTCCGCTGATGCCTGTTGCCTGGTATAGATATGCTTTGGTTGCTTGGTTACATTCTTCGTGATGAACCACTTTGTCTTTAAAAATACCAAGATATTCTGGTTTCCTGGAACTGGAAAGCTCGTTTTCTATGTTTTGGTTGAATCCTTCGGATGGACCAGTTTACATATTCGAAGATAGATGAGGCCATTCTGGTTCCAAGGTAAATCCAGCCATACAGGAAAGCTCGTTTTCGATGCCAAAACCTGTGATAGTCCCAGCCCCCAGGCACGAAAGCTGCTCGGCATGTGTTTACGCAGTTTCGCTCCGGTCGGGCAGGACATGCACCCAGATACCCAACGCTCGGCGTCGGTAGCGGTAGCCTTTCATGGCGCGGCCGCTTCACAGCCTCAGGCCTCAGCTGGGGTTGCCGTCCTTGCGGATACGAACATCCGCCCGCTCCGCCATAAATAGATGAAGCCTAACGGAGCCACCGCCATCTCCTCGATGTCAAGGCCTCAAGGGTCTTCGTCTCCTCACCTGGCTCCGTGAGGCCGTGACCCTAGGTGCAATTTGCACGCTGCACGCATCGTCCAACTTTGTGTGCAATTTTTCGCATGCACGAGCTGCGTTTGCAGGACGAGGACCTCGAGAGCAACCCCAAGACGCCGCCGCCGAGGTCACGCGCCTGCTGCGCAGCTGCGGCGAGTCCATCCATGGCCGTTGCGGAGAGCGCGTACGGGCGCGTCGAGGCGTCACGCTGCGCCGTGGGGTGCCTGGCCAGGGGGTGTCCCGTGTCTGCCGCGTGGCAGACTTGGTCGGTCCTGCGCTGCGCCCGCTGCAGTGCTGCCTGCTGCCGAGGTGCCTCTCCGCGCTCTCGTTCGTCGACAGGCAGCTCGCCGTCGCGCAGGACTTCGCCCAGCGGCGCTCTTCCCGCGCGCCGAGCGCGTGCTCGGGAAGGTGGTGGACGGGTTCGTCCACCCTGCCCGTGAGGTTCGACGGTGCGGTCGACAAGCTCGAGATGGCTAATCGCTGGCGTCAAGGCGTGGCTCTTTTCTGATGATGACGCGTGTGCTGTGATCGTGACGATGACATGCGGCGGCGGCGACAGCGCTTGTTCAGGGACGCCCGACGTGACGAGAAAGTGGGCGGCGCTATGACCTGCATCAGCTAAAATCAGCATTTGTTTTTCTGCTAGCCGAATAGGGAACGTGGAGAATACGCGCGCCGTGCTGGCGTGTCTTCGGAAGCTTAAAGGCTAGATGTTGCCACGGTCACTGTGTCTGGCAGCGGCGCCGGCGATGACGGCGGGGGCAAAGGATGGAATAAAGACCATCGGCGGCGTCGATTCCCCGGATAAGATCACACTGTGGAGATTCAGCACGACGTGGAGATGGCGCGTTCCGACACGGGAAACTATCATTTCAGGCCAAGTCGCTACGAGACTGGCCAAGTGGCCATGATGACGATGCCGCGAGAGCATGACGAGGCAGGAAACCATCTGCAGAGGGCAAGGGAGCCCGGATGAACTCTGAAGTATCAGGCGCCGAACGACCCGCCGAGGGGGTGATGAACAGGACGGGCGCTCCCTGGAGAACCATGGAGGGCTGGAGGCCATGCCGAGAACGGGTGTAGCCAGGGTTACTGAAACCCAACTGGCTGCCTCCCCGGAGGTTGGAAGTACCAGTGAGACGGGAGAGGCCACGGCTGGATCTGTTGGACCTATTTGATGAAGCATGTCAGCTCAAGCTAGCCTAGCCTAGAGCAGTAAGCTGGAGCGCGTCAACCTCAGCAGGGGCATTGCCGGTGAATATGCAGTTATTCGGGTGTGTGTGAGATTCAGATATGGGTCGACGACAGTCATGTTGTTTGTAAACCATAAGTTTGAGTCAAAGATGCAGTATTTCATAACTCAACAAGAGCTTATTACTTCTTTATTTCCAATCAACTTCTGGATTTTTCAACACAGAAACAAGGCTACGGAGAAACTTACCCCGCAGTGCCAGCTGTGTTTTAACGGAAATCCCTAATGATGTCAGCGAGCCTCATGAATACGAACAAGTCTGTCATTTGTGAATACTAGTTTGCCCAGGCATAATTGATGTCTGAATTATCTAATTCAACTCCTAGGAACTGTACTAATTAGCATGATGCCTGTACCCTGATGCTACTTGAAACGCCCATGCTTTCAGAGTTTGCTGTGTACGAGTAGTCCAGCAGAGACAGCACAATGAGATCATGCAATAAACACTTGGATCCTATCTCCCATAGCGTCCTCAAAATCAAGCAGTATCTGACCATTCTGGGGGTTGTCTGCATCAATAGGCGCATTCCGAAGCCTTTCCATAATGTTAGCTCCAGCCAAGCCTGCATAATGACCAAAAGGAGATTGTCACATGAAACATAAAACAAGTGCATCTACAGATTCCCTTTTTCTCTTTTGAAAATACAATCACATTTACAGAATCATGGTTTAGCCAAGAATATAATACAAACCTGGAATAATTCTTGTCATCCCTTCTAAGAACCCAGCCTGTGGTAGAAAAGGGAAGTTAGAGGGAGTAACCATTTAATTGGTATTCGAGTTAGTAAATTACAGGATATTTGCAGAAAATAGGAGTAAGAAACAATATAGCAACTGGGAACATATATGTCTCATGTCAAGCTGTCAATTTAAGTGAGTTTATTGAAACTTCAATCTGACTACCAGATACTGAACACTGGAGTCGAACAAATGATCACTTACAGGTATCCTGGCATCAATTTTCTGGACCCCATCTCTTCCTGTAATCTTTAGTCGAAGAGTTCGTGACCACATTCCAGTTGAAGGTCCTCTGCTGCCACTGGAACCAATATCATAGAGCTGAGGCAATATGTCAATAACAGGTTCTTGTGGTTTTTCAGCCCTGGACCTGGAATCTCCTGGACTTTTCGGTCCACTTGCATAATTATCATAGCCTGCAATTGAGGAGTTGCAGGTTAAATGAATTCGTCCATATTCAACGTAAAATGAAGTCCCAAGTTCCATACCAGTCTCGTAAAATGATTGGGCTGGTGTCACCGCATATCGTTTATCTTCTTCATAATAGTGGTTGAACCCAAGAGTATTCTTGATCTCCTCAAAAGATGGCAAGCTGCTTGGAGGAGGTATGCGACCACCCTTTATAGCAATAAGAGCATCCTGCAGGGTGCAGAATTGCAGGTCATGCATCTTGCACAGTTCAGTTCATTGTGGGAAATGAGCAAATATCTACACAGCAAATTTAACAACTACACAAGGGCTCATGCTTGCTTCTATGCCACAAGGTCATGACATGCATACACAAATGCTGCATCCTTCCTTTTCTTTTTTGAAAGATATCCCTCCTTTTGCCCAAATGTTAATGGCAATCAATGTGCATGATCCCTTGGGATGCAGTTAGTCATGCAATGAAATAATGAGATGCATAAATGAAGAACAACCATCTTATTCACATATATAAATGGAAAACAAACCTCCATTGCACGCATCGATACGCCAATAAGAGATAATGGATAGGCTATGATTTTATAACCAATTTCTTCCAGTTCAACAGGGCTCAGTATAGGAGTTTTACCACCGCCTTCTAACATGTTGGCCTGAAGTAGAGTCAAGAGTATGATGAAGGCATTGCAAGTATATGGAAAACCAGAAAACATTAATGCATAGAACATATCTAACCATCTTTGGAACTCCAGGTGCGATAGCACAAAATGCCTTCATTTCTTCTCTTGAGGCAAGGGCATCAATGAATAGAACATCAGCTCCAGCATCAGCAAAGGCCCGTACTCTCCATAATGCTTCATCAAGAGACAAAGCTTGGCGAGAATCTGTCCTTGCCACAATAACAATATCAGAGCCACTCTCATTCCTGGCATCAACAGCAGCTTTTATGTGCATAATTGCCTCCTCCCTTGAGACAACCTTCCGTCCTTGTGTATGTCCACATGCTTTAGGTGACACCTTCAGAATGCTATATATCATATCACCATAAAAGAAACTTCAAGAAAAGGAACAGAATGGTCTATTATGATGCCATGCATAACTGATAAAAGTTACATAGCTTGAATGCACAATTTGATACATAGAGAAAATCGAACACTGGTTCCGTGCACTGCAAACCTAAGAATGTTTGGATCCAGAAATTGAACACTGGCTCCAGAATCCAGACCACAACAATTGCTACAACTGCATCACTTACATTTTTGGGGTCCAGAAAATGCAAGCTCTAAATGGTAACTTCAACATGTAGAGGATAGAGAACATAACGAAAACCAATGTGTGATATTCAAGAATACTTATGTAACCATTATCTGTTGTAGTGCTTGATAAGCATAGCATACCTGATCTTCAAGAATAATTCCAGCAAAACCAGCATGAATAAATCCTTTCACTGTCCTCTTAACATTCATACAGTTTCCGTAACCATTATCCGCATCACCGATCACAGGGATCGAAACCGCTTCAGTGATTAGACGCCCCTGATCAATCATTTCCCCGTAAGAGATGAGACCAACATCTGGTAATCCAAGCCGTGCAGCAGAGATTGAGAAACCTGCAACGGAAAGCATGGCTTCCAGTCAGTGAAGAATCATGCATGGTCCTTTCTCTAGCCACTTTGACGAGCTCAGGAAGCAACAAGAGACTATGCTTCCTATCAGCAAATGCATCGCAGGCATACACAGATACAGTTACAGGCAAACGCTCATTGCAAGGTTCCCCAAATGGAAGGTGTGACTACCGACTAGGCAATCTGTCTTGGATTGTGAGAACAGGGAAGTCGCCCCCTGCCACCGTCAGAGGCAAAAGATCGAGCACGTACCGCTCGTGAAGCAGGCCCTGAACCCGGCGCGCTCGACGAGGCGTGCGCTCAGCGCGTCGTAGCATGCGGGCGCCTGGTGCGCACCCGGCGCCTCCAGGACCCGCCGGAGCGCCGCCGCGGGTAGCTCCCCAGGCCCAGGGGTGGCGCTGGCGCCGCCGGAGTAGGCGCAGCGCGGCGGGACCCTTACGCGGACAAGAAGAGGGCGGGTGGCGGCGGAGACGGCCGAGGGGGTTGCTGCCACGCCCACGCGCCTGGCACGCGAGGCGGAGCGCGGGGTGAGAGAGGAGCCGAGCGGAAGCGGATGCTGCAGGACCGCGGAGTAGCACGCCATAGCCGTCAGCCTGTCACCGCGCTCGCTGCCCGAACTAGAAGCTAGGAAGGAGTAGCTACTGTAGCTAGCAGTCGCGGTCTCGTCGTCTCGCTTGTCGTCTCTGATCTCAGTGTCGCTCGGCACGGCCGCACGGGCACGCCGCACGCCGAGACGAGTCGCGTCTCGCGTGACCGAGAGAGTCCGCCTGGTGTCAGTCTGTCAGTTCAGTTGTGACTTGAATGGGCCATGTCCCATCTGAGTGACGCGGCAGCATGCGGCCCACGTGAGTGAGTCCCATCTGGCATGGCGCTGCTGAGGCCCAGCATCAATGCCTTCTCGTTTCTGGAGAGCAATGACCCCGGCGACACGTACCCTGGCGACGTCAGCGCCCCAGACAAGGTGGACGCCGCAGCCAGCCGCGGCAAAGGCCAACGCCACTTCGTCTCGGAACATCACAGACGGTGTCGGACTCTCTGCAATTTGCATGGCTTGTGCGACCGAACCCGACTCGAACCGGAACAAACTCAACAGATCGAGGCCGTGCTCGAGTCTACCGCAACCTATATATCACGAGCACGTACGCCGCAGCTTTCAAACGCGCTTCCAACCGCCAAATAAACCAGGAAGCAGGCAGGCGAAGCCAAGCAAAGCAAGCATCTTCTGATCTCGTCGACCGGCCTGCCGTCTCGCTAGGCTTCCGTCATCAGAGATCACATCATCAGACAGAAAAAAAAAAAAAGGCTCCCGATCGACATGGCGAGCAAGAGCAAGAAGGCGGGTGCCGCCAACCACTTCGCGCTCCTGGAGACCGACGACCCCGGAGACACGCGCCTCGAACAGCCGCAGGCGGCGCCTGCCAGCCTTACCCAGGAGCTCTTCGGCAGAGCCTACTACCCTTCTGCGTGTGAGACCATGGCAGAAGCAGCAGTACATCAGCGCCCCGGCGGCGGCGGCGAAGAACGCGAATACGGCTCGGGCGGACAGCAGGAAGAAGGGCGCGCAGGGCAGCGGCGGCGGCGGCGCGACGAAGCAGGGAGGCCGTCACGCCAATGGAGCGCAGGCGGCAGTGAACGACGACGACGGCCCCGTCCCCGCGCCGAGGCTGTACGATCTCGCCGAGTTCCCGTCCCTGAAGTAGGAGGCCTGGTTTTGCCGATCGTGGTGCGTGAAATCCAGAGAGGACGTTCTTGAAAAAAAAAAATCCAGAGAGGACAAATATTTGTAATCACTGCTGGTTTAACGTGAAACCAATAGCTGCATTGTTTGGAGTTGGAATTGATGCCTTAACGTACGATACGACATATATACAAACACCAGTAGACATAGACAGGTAATTAATCTGAATAGAATATTATTATGTATTTTTTATTTTAGATTTTTTTCATATGTAATTTAAGAATGTACCGTGCAATGCAACAATTTAATATAAGGTCCCCTTACCTTTGTACAAAAATGCTTTTTATATATTAACATGGCTGCTTAATGTGCTGTGAGTTTCACAGTGTGTTTGATTTAGAGACCAAGCGGGTTGAGTTGGATCTAGTCCACTTTATTTATGAGATAAACCTACCTTGTGTTGTGTTTGGTTAAGGGTTGAAGCTGTTTTAGTATTTTGTTTGTCACGAAGGATAGAGCAGATTGGGATAGATTGGAATAGATGGTACTTCGTTAGTTGCGACCTAAGTATGAAATGGCTATCAGAGGCATCTTCTTCCATCTCATGATGTCCCGCACCTCCAAATCGGCGTGGCCAGCACCACGCTCTAGCACCGCAATGGCCCGCCGTGCCACCATGGCTCTACTGCACCGCCAACACATCGTACGGCGCCCCGCTGCAGCACCACACGCTGTGCACCACCCCTAGCACCGCCATTGCCCATCATGCCACAATTCCACACTGGCCCATAAGCACGCGCCCCCACAACACAAGACAGAGCGAACAACATAGAAGTGGGTCACACTCGTCCCCTTGAATCGAGCGGACTACGTCAACCTACATCTGAGAGCATATTTCCTCTTGTGTTGGATCTAAACCCACATCGCTCCTCAACCAAACACCAGGTCAACCTAGGATATTACTCCAAGAGCTCATGTAAAATCCACCAATTGGTACTCCCTCCGTCCCTGAAAGGAAGCAATTCTAGGCTCCTGAGGTGAAATTAGTGATCCAATCCAATTACACTGTTACCCCTACATCCTTTTACTCTGACACGCACTACACGAGGATCGAGGCATTCTCCACTCTCACACCAGCTCGATCAGGGAGAATTCGTGGACGGGATTGAGCATTCTTTGTTGGACAACAGCCAGCTTCTAAAGTTGCGTTCTTTATGGGATAGAGGGAGTATGAGCTCCACCTAATCTGACATCTTAAGTAATCTACACTACACAAGTTACAGCTGTACAAACTGTAAACCACAAGTCCACAACAAGATGCTCTCTGCTGATGCCGTTCTTTGAGGTGACATGACCGCTCCCACGTTGAACATTCTGGGGCTCTGATTGCTCCGAAGCTTTTGCAGGGAGTGTGTTGGGGCTGCCTTCAGCGCCCTCATATGGCAACACGACCACAGGGGCAGCATGTATTGATTCCCACCGTTCCTTCAACAAGAAGTTCATGAAGTCGCTTACTTTAAATCCCTTGTGAATGAAGAGATCAAATATAAAGACTACAAGAACATATTTGAAAGGAAACACAAGAAGGACAGCTGACGACGCTAGAAGAACAAAAGCAATCTATGTTTGTCACCTGCATATGACCAACAAATACTTACGGGGATATTCGAGGTATCCATCAACCGACAGCTTCTCATTAATGTAAGCACCAATACAAGCATTTTATCTTACCTCAGGTTGGCCAGCTAGAAAGATCGTGCGAATTTTCAGCACGGAGACATTCAGGTTCTGGAGATAATTTTCCACTGAGGCCATTGCCTCTTTAAGGGCTAGGATCTTCTCAATTGTGTTTGAAGGTGGTTGATCCCTAATTGTCACTTTGCCAAAAGATCTACCTATAGGACTTGTTCTTTCAGCCCTTTCACAGCAAGCATGGAAAGGGCCATCGTCATCAATTTTTTCGTGAACCGTTTTTGTTCTGCCGTCTCCCAAGTCCCAACCCCGCGGACTCTTCACGGTGGCCCAGGACGCGACCCCAGGATCTTCCTTGACGCCGTGGCCCAACATGCCAGCTTCCATGTCTACAATCCGTCCGATGCTTGATGGGCTTCTGTGGCGGTTGGATGGGCAGGAATGTGATCGACATAATTATCCATAATATAAAAAAGATATTTAACGTTGGAATCTTTTAGTATAATGCCGTATATATAGAGTCTTAATAGAGCTCCTTCTGGGCTCACTCCACTCTACCCTGCTAAATCTACTTTTAGGCCTTATTTGATTTGAGATTGGACCGGACCAATCTAATTTAATAAAATGACTATTCATATGATAGTTTGTACGATTAGACTTAGAAGGTCTATATATTTTTAATGGACCATGTTTAAATCTTAATAATACATGTACTTAGTCCGGTTTAGTTTTGCGTGTCCGGTTTATATTACTACCATATGGTAAAGTGAGGGAGGGCAATCAGGTGAGATGCAAATAAAACAAGAGACATTGTGCTACGAAAACTCATATTTTTCTTGGCTTTTTTTGGCAAAGAGATGTCGATATGCAAGTAAATAGTTATTTTTTTCTAGATTGGTTACGAAACCAATTGAGTTAACGAAAAAATTTATTTTTACACTTTTCAGCTGCAACGCACGGTCACCGGCTATTGAGTTGACGAAAATTTTATTTTAATACTCTTTCGTAGCAACATACGGGTACTTTTGCTAGTACATAAAAAGCCATGTTCATGTAAGTTAAAGTAAGCGACCAGGCTTCGTTGTCTTATACTATCACTTAAAATAAACTAGAAGGTGGTGAAGCCATTATTTTTACTTCACCGGTTTCCCCTCCTCTATGAATAGCAAGAAACTAGTACCATTATTTTTCCAAAAAGGACCTAAAATTATAAACCAATTTTTGTCTTCTCAAATATATGATCCCCATTAATCCTCGAGAAAGTAAAAGTTTCCTGAGGCAGAACTTATGCTACCTTTTCGGCCAAGAAACCTAGTCGTGCTTACGCTTTGACCAATATTTGATCAATATGTTGAAACTTTGCCTTGTTTCGGAAATTAGTTTGAAATTTATGCGTAATTTGTGTTCGAAGCCACGTACACTTTCTTTCATATATTTGTTAGATATAATATAGAATATTTTGACATAATATAAGCCAAGCAGAACAACAGTAATGTATCCAAAAAAGCAGAGTAACCTAATCTAGATGAACGAGCACAAATTAATAAACCTATAATAAGACGCCAAAATCACGAATACCCTATGCAAGCAACGAACGTAAGTTCCGATCATCATCGCCGTCCCCAGAGCCAGAAAGTGCTTTAGCCAGCTTGCCGCCTCAGTAGGCACCGTTATTGGTCCCCTTCGCCGCGCCGGGGCCTGCTTTCTTGTTAGCTTGGTCGCGAGCCGCGGCGGCCGGCAGCTTCTTCTTGTACCGCTTCTTGGACGGCGGCGTCGACGCCTCCATGGCTTTGGACGACGGCGCCCAGCTGGATCCTACTGCCGCCGGCGGCTTCTTGCCGGCTGCTGCGTTCTCTTTCGCTTTGGCTTTGGCTTTGGTTTTGCCAATGGCGTCGCCGGGGTCGTTACTGTCGAGCACCGTCCAGGGGTTGAAGCTGGCAGGTATTCCTCCCGGCCCCTCCATGTCGTGCGTGCAAACGATCAAGTCTGCCGAGGTGGTGTGGTGGTGGTGGTGGTAAGACGACGTGGCTACGGAGGGCGCGGCCGGTGATAGATCGATCGATCGATTCGATGTAGGATGTTGCGTGGACTCGGGAGAGGCTTGTTTGGCTCGGGCGGTTACTTATGGACTATGGATGCCGAAGAAGAGCGAGCCGGGAACGGAGAGGTTATTCGTTCGGGTTCCTACTTCTTACCAAAATCCTCGTTCCGATCTGATCCGCAGCCACAGCCACGCGAGCTGCCGACGTTGCTGGACGAGATCATCGAGAAGGTTCTCCTCCGCGTCCCGCTCCACGACCCCGCGAGTCTAGTCCGCACCGCGCTCGCCTGTAAGCGCCGCGCCGACCCACACCGATGAGCAGATGGGGAGAGACGGCGGCGAGGAAACCTAGCGCGACTCCGAGTGTATAGGGGAGCGGACAGACGAGAGTGGACGACTGGGAGGCGTTGAGGGCAACGAGTGCAATCTTTCTCACGGTGTGGGATATGCGGCTCTTCCCTCGAATGGAGGTCGTAATTCAGGAGGGATTCTTTCCACCTCTTGATTCTAGAAAATAATCTAGAGTGTTTGGGTGACATTCTCAATTATTTTCGTCTAGAATCCAATTATAAGCTGAAACAAACACGCCCATGATTTCTCTTTCATTGTGTAGAAGAATCTGTTGCCTTACATGACCTTTTTTTACAGTTCAAATATCAACTCCACTATCTATCTAAAACCCTATACATTCCTATTATGTTTGCTTATGACGTGTCAATGCCACACATCAACACAGAAATGTGGTTTTTATATGTAGTTTTTGCAGGGGCTTGAACAAATTCCTAGGCTAACCATTGGTTAAGACGAATGAAACCTTCCCTTTTTTTGAAAAGAAAATAAAAATTTGCTATTTAATCGTACCAGCAATCTTTTACGGATACAGGCTGACCAGAACATTAATTTTTCTTTTTTAAAAAAATGTACAAGCACATGCACGTTATATTGCACGGTATACTTCCACGCGAGAAGTTCATTTGCTGTACCATCGATGCACATGGACATGGCCCTGTTGCCCAGTTCAAAGGCCTAGCTTCCTTTCTGCGAACAAAGGACCCCCACTCGTCAGAAGCAGAGACACCCCCTTCCAGTCCCAGATGGGGCAACGGTCGAGTGCCCGCCAACGCCAAGCCACCCCAACGGTTACTTTCGCAGCGAACTGCTTTCTATTTTCCCTGCGCTCATAACCTCCTCTGTTTCCACACCCCCACCGTCCCCCATTCCCAAACTCGAGACTCGAGAGACATCCCCACAAGTCATCCGCATGAGTAGCACAGCCGAGGATAACGCCGGAGGCGGCGGCGGCGGCAGCGCCGCGGCGCGCGTGGTGGTGGTCGAGCGCGTGGTGACGGTGGAGTACCTGGAGCCGTCCATGTCGCGGGAGCTGCTGGGCAAGTTCCCGGACCCCTCCGCCTACGGCTTCGACTACTCCCAGAGCGGCATCTGGTCCCCGCTCAACAAGGTGCCTCGCGGCGGCGGCGCGGGCGAGGCGGCCGGTGCCACCAGCTCCTCGACCGACTTCCTCATCGCCAACCCGAAGCGCAGGGCGCGGGCCGCTGGCGGCGGCCGGCTCAAGGACTCCGCCGCCGCCGGCGGGAGGTCCAGCCGGTGGAGGCGCAGGCGGCTGCGGCGGGACGGGTCCTTCCTCGACCTCCACGAGACGACGACAGGCAGGGCCAGGCTCGACTTCTCGCCGCCGCCGGCGCCTTCCCCCACGAAGGTAGTAGCCACTTGCCTCTGATCCTTCATGCCTTCATTAAGAATTGCTGGAATCAAATCTTACATGAGCGTCACGCGGGTTTCCACTGGTTGGTTGGTTGGTTGCGCGGTTCAGGAGGGGTGGAGGCGGGTGCTCAAGGCGGCCATCAGGAAGTTCAAGGCGCGGCGGCGGCGGTCCCGGCAGGCTCCCCTGCTCCAGATGGTCCTCCCCATGATGTGATGTGACTCACTGTGTGTGAGACATCGATCTCGCGCGCCCACACGAATTGCTTGTTCCTTTTGTTTTCATGTTCTGTCACAGTTCTTTGGATTGGATCCGGACGCTGCTGGTCCATGCCTGCTTGTACGTACTATAGTTGAGTTCAAATTTATTGCAAGTTGTAAGTTTTTTGTAACCGTGTACTAGCTCTCGCCGGAGAAGTATACCGTGGTAGTAGACTCCCTGAGGGTGAACTCAATTAATCACTAGAATTTTATAGATCCACAATTAAGTGTTAAGTAAAAATACGAATAATACTATATGATAGACTCACTGAGAGTAAACTCAATTTAAATAGGATGTTGGTTAACTCTCCTATATACAAGAAAAGAGGGAAAGTGGTTAGACCACGCGCACCGCCGAGCCGCGCCTGGGCCGGGGCCTTAACCTTGGCTGGGGCAAAAGGGTAAAACCGCCTGCAGGCGGTTAGGGCTCCCATCCCTGGCCACTGTAAATACGGCTGCTCCCCTAGTCACTCCCGTCCTTAGCCGCAACTGTCTTCCGCGTGACTGCTCGCTGTTCGTCCTCGAGCTTTCGACTGCTGCTCAACAACGGCAACAACGGTGCCCAGAGTTCCAACTCAGGTTTCACCCAATGGTACAATCTAATCTCATCCTTAGTAATATTTCCTATCTGCATAGTGATGTTATGCGTAGGATTTGGTGAAATCTATCATAGTAGCGGATATGCATATGTGATGCTTATTTTGATTCCGTTATTATTATTGTTATTGTCGGATTTATGGATTAAAACATGCCGTAAAATGACTAAAAACTTAACGCATCTTTTCATCTAATTTCCGTGAGTTTTTTTTACGCTGAGAGAGTATAAATAAACAGTATGTTGGCTCCACCCTCCCGTGCCGATCACTATCCATTAAACATTGAAAATAAAATACGCGGATAATAAGTCTGCTATTCATGCAAATCTCAGCATACTACTCTCTCAAAAAGAAGCCCAGCATTCTAGTCTTGTTTGCAATCCCGAGGCTCCAACTGGGAGCTGGATTTTCATGGAACAATGCAGGGATCAGGGTAATAGGAACTTCTGTGACGGGCCTCCACTCCAACCGTGCAGGCACCCTGGCCCTCCACGTGTCGAGTAACATGGAAACCAGCGGCCCAGCCATCGCCACTCCTCCTTCCGAAGGACACCTGTTCCTCTTCGATTTCGATGCCAACTTGCCAAGGCGGTCTGTCACGGTTCCTTCTAACCAAACTTAGGCAGTGTTTAGATTGCAAACTTTCCTTCTCTCTCCTTATAACATCGATTGTATTTTCTATTTGCATGGAGCACTAAATAAAGTAGCAGCTGTTGCATATTTATACTTTTTGTCTGTCTATGTCGAGATAAATCTTTTAAATCTACTTAGACCAAGATTAGACAAAAGTTACCAAATATAAACAAAAGTGCTACAGTTGTAAAATTTTATAAACTTTACAAACTAAACGCAGCCTTACAGGACCAGGATTGTACTCGGAGACGGAGAGTAGCAGCGTGTACAAATGTCCCGTGCATACCGTGGCCAAAGCAAACATGTCATCGCCACCAATTAAACGTCGAACAAGTTGGTCAACCAGACAACCAAGTCCTCAAGAGTATGGCTTCCGAGGGCTCCAACGCACCGACGGACAGGCCGGCGGACGCGCACGCGAGGCAATGTATTTGCTCGCCCACGACGCACCCAGGGTCCTTCAGGTGCCGGCTCCACCGCGGCGGCGTCGGCATGGCAAGGTCGGCCTCGTGCCAGCAGTTTGGGGCCAGCACGGCCGCGCCGGGCTCCAGCCACATGCGGAGGGCCGCTTCGCAGCAGCAGTTCCTGCGTCCCAGCACCGTCGAAGGCGGCGGCGGCATATCGAGGTCGTCTTCTGAGCAGTTGCTGCGCCCTTCAGGTGTTCCAAGGACGGCGTCGTGGCAGAATTTCCCTCAGAAGGAGTGATCAAGAAGGACGGGGTTTCTTCACCGATAATCCCTAAACTTATTCAAATGTGTTATCTCGATTCCTAAACTTGCTGATCGACTATTTAGATTCCTATAAACTTTGTTCGGTTATATTATCCTCAGCCCTAAACATAGAAATCACCCGTGTAGGTTTTCGAATTTGTTCGGTTGTGCCGTCCCGGCATCTAAACTTGATTTTGAATCTCATCTGGATCAAAATAGGATGGTATAAAAACCCTATAAAAAATAATTTATAACTTTTTTTTTAAGAACTCGAATGAGGACAAACTTTAAGTCAAAACTATAGCCCTTGATATGATATATAACTTTGTAGTTGAAATTTTTAAATTAAACTGTTTAGTATCTCAAAATATTGTTGTAAGTTTATAAATTTCAAATTTTATTTTTTTTAAAAAACTAGGATACTAAAATACTTTAAATAAAAAAATTCAACTATAAAGTTATAGATCACATCGAGAACTACAATTTTGATATGAAGTTTGTCATTTTTTGAGTTCATATGAAAAAAATTATGAATTATTTTTGATATAGAGTTTTTGGACTGTCCTGTTTTGACTCTGATGCGACTCAACCAAGTTTAGAGATTGACACGATACAACTAAACAAGTTTGAGAAGCTAAAAGGGTGATTTTCAAATTTGACGACACAACACAACTGACACGCATAATTGGTTTGAGCAGAGCACACTAGTTGCGTACGCGCATAATTGCGTGGGATGCTGCTGCTGATTGATGGATGAAAATTTGAAATAGCAAGAGACATCGATATCACTAAACCATACTCTCTCCGTATAGAAAAAAAAATAATCTTTTAAAAAAAGTATTGGTCAAACATTAGAAATATAAATCATAAATAACTTTTAAATTTTTAAGTTTGAAAATATGAAAATTATATAAATAGATTTGTCTTCAAATATATTTTTATAAAAATATGTATATATCACTTTTCAATAAATATTTTTATATAAATATAAAGTTAAAATCATGCATTGAAAATTATGTCGTTGTCCTAAACATTATCTTTTTTTTCTATACGGAGTGGTACTAAAAAAACGATGGGCTGTGCACTTGGCCAACAAGATGATGGGTCGTGTACTTAGCGACCGAGTGTTTGGTTCAAGGGTCACAATTTGTTTGGATGGATTAAATCCATTTTTAAGGGTGTTTCGTTCGGAGACTACAGGGTTGGGTTTATCTAGCAGACAAAATGACGTGGCTCTGTTCGCTTGAACTTACCAGACAGCATCACTTCGTCATTCAACGGTGTTTTTCTCTCACAACAATCATCCAGCTAGCCGAACAAAGTCATGTGGTTTTACACCATTAACCCAAACACAAAGAAACCGACAGAACCCACTTCCTCGCGTGGGAACAGGCAGTGACGTTGTCGAGGCTCACCCGGCCCAATTTGGAATTTGGCCTATAGTGGCCCATGTGCGAGTAATAAGATATCGTAGGGGTTTAGTCCTCCATGTTAGTTGTTAAAGGTAGGTTAGACCAATATATAAGGCCTCTAGAGTCCATCTCACCATCCCGAGTTAACTCTTTTACGTGATGCCTAGCTTCGAAGGCGGAGCAAACGCCGCGAGACGTGGGAGACCGGGAGCCATGCTCGGGAACACAACCAAACTCCAGCAGGTGAGCCGGTGCAGCATCAGAAGCTCCCACGGCGGCGTGTCGGGGGTGGTGCTTGTAACATCGTGGCTGTGCTTAGAGATATGGCAAAGTACTGACGGAGTGACGGGTGACTCAAGGGCATTACGCTGAGGACTTGTAGAGCAGGGGAAAAAAAGAAAGGCGCTCAAGGATGCGGCAAAGCTGTATATTGGTGGTATAGCCGGCAGTCGCTGTGGCTGGATCTACCTCAACACAATATACAAAGTTGGGTAAGTTTTAAAAGGAGCAGAGGCGGCAACTGCAATGACTTATATGTTAGGGTTGTCAACCCACGTATACTTATCTCAAATCAAATAGAAAATATAGAAAAACTTATGCCCCTCTAGCTAAACACAAGATGAGTTCAAAACCAATTCAAAAACAAAGATAAACCAAGCTATTTTAGCTGGTTCCCTAACCAAACACCCCGCTTAGATTAAAGGACACATAGCGCGTTATCAGCGTCCTTTACAAAAGATCATGCGTTTATTCGAACAGCGTTATCAGCGTCCTTTCAAAAGATCATATGCACGTTTATACGAACGCATTAATCCGTGCTTCGCGGACCGTGCTAGGCTGCCAGCGTACCAGTGGTAGATTACGTACTGTTTAATAAGATTTGTAGGAGTACAGCAGTGGTTTGGTTGTCTAGAAGAGGACAAACAAGTGAACAACAGATAGATCCAAGACGATGGCGGATGGGTTCGGAACGGAAGCAACGGCAACTCGGCAAGGGAACACCTGAATCTGCGCCACGCCGCCACCGATCGCAGGAGGCTAGCGACGGCTCCTCCGTTTGTCTCCTCGTTGTCGTTGGCTCGTTGCTCAGGTTAGCCAGCTTTTCCCAGGTTTTGTTACGCCTGTGCGGGCTTGCGGCGCTGTGCCCTATCCTACGGGAATCCAAGGCAAAGAATACTAGCTGGTAGTAGCTGCCAAGGTCCTGTGCAAAAACTATAATTATACATTCAAAATTGTTTCAAATACTCATTTTTTCCTTAGTTATGACTGAATTTATTTATAGAAAATAGTATCTAATATTTTGACTCCAAAGATATATCATATTAACCTTCGCAAAAAAAGATATATCCTATTAAAAATACTTGACTTTTCGAAAACTGCTAATTACATCTTTTCATTTTTTTTTTGTGTATATTTGGTCTAGCTTAAAAAATGTTTGACTTTTTAGAAGCTGAAAATTGCATCTATTTTAAGGCCTAGGAAGTATTAATAGTATAACATGTACAGCTCATCATTAGTTGCACCTGTACAGCTCATCATTAGTTGCACGAGCGCATGTTTTATAACCAAATGCATAATAATAAAATACATCCACAGGTTTGTCCAGGAGTGGAGGACATCTAACCTACTCCTGGTCCTGGGTGTAGTATCTAATCAGGAAGAATACAAC
This sequence comes from Eremochloa ophiuroides, assembly GCA_038502445.1. Lineage (NCBI taxonomy): Eukaryota > Viridiplantae > Streptophyta > Magnoliopsida > Poales > Poaceae > Eremochloa > Eremochloa ophiuroides. Next base: position 48,983,305 of record JAHLJS010000009.1, on the reverse strand, counting down.
TGCACACTGGCATACCAATAACTCTTGCTCCGGCCTCCAGGATTGAACAGTCTCTTAGCCGAAATGAGCTATAGTAAACCACAGCGACGTGGATGTGTAGGAAAGTTTACGAGAGAATCAGAGAATTGAATCTGAACAGAGAAAAAAGAGACGATTCTGGTAGAAAACTGGGCAGCAGCATAAGTTCCTTTTCCTTCTCGGGCTAACACTATCACACTGATGTTCCTGGCAGGAAGTCGGGAATAGCTACAAACTCTCTTCAGCCATGGCTACTAAAAAACACTAGACGTGACATGCTAAAAAAGTACAGTGACTACGTTTCAACCAATCCATGTCATCCTCTCCATGAAGATACATAGCATCTGGCCTTGGCCTCAACACAGATTACTGCGGAGTTCTCGGTGCCCATTCCACCTTGCTTGCGCGTGCAAATGAATGAAGTTCCATTGTAAGCTTCTTTGGAGGGGAAGCTTAGAAAGCTTTTCTGAGAAGGTCACATGACAGAAATTGGTATTAGTAACCATGCTACTGCTGCTGTTTTGCAGGAAATCAAATTTGCAAAGCTTTGTAATATCATGGTATGTTCAAAATCACTAAAAACAAAAGGTTTGAATGCCGAGAGAAGTTTCAAGTATAAGAGCAGTACTTGCCTGACCATTTACCGTCCTATTTGCGGGACTCCACCAGGATATAAACTGGTTTCCCGTTGAGTTCGTACAAATTCTGCACATAAAAAAAATGTAACCTCAGCAGATCTGAGGAAAAAGTATATATACACCTTGCTATGCCTATCTTTCATAAAAAAGGAAAAAACTGAACCAACCGACGTGGCTTAAGAAAAAATAGTCATCTCATCAGAATTATCCTCATTGAACAGGCAGACTTGGCCACTTGGGTGGACTAGGGTACTAGGCACTTCCACAACCCTCTCTCTTTCATCATATCTGGAAATGTCAAAGTCCTACCACATATGCTGGATTCCAAAGAGTTCGTGTTCCTTTTGTTGTGGCCAATGGCTATCAGCTATCCAATCAATAGGAAAATTACATGGTCGTGTGGTTTGTAATAAAGTTGTAAAGTAAGGTAGCTGTTTTTGTCATCCATGTAACAAAAACTAATTAGCCCTGACCACATGCACCTGTCAATGGAGTTACATCCTACAGATAATCATAGGCCTTTTGACCTTAAGGTTCTCGATTTTACTCGTAGGAGGAAACATTGACAACAAGTTGATATCATTTTATTTATTAATAATCTGCACACTAATTCTTTTTAACACTGGCCGTGTTCTATTACGTCTTTCCTCCCTCAGACTGAGGTGGAATACTTCCTCAATTTCCTTTAGCTAACTAAAGTGCATGTAAGGAGCATATTGGTGCACCTTGAGGGAAAAAAACCATTATATTTTGTTTTGATACCTTTTCTGAACGACTTATATTTTGGTACCTTAAACTTGGGAAGCCCGATGAGGCATGCACACTCAACCACGTTAGCTCCTGCACGCTCTGGAAATGCAAATAGTTTCAGCAGTCATGGAAAGATTAGTGAGAAGCCACTTTCTTTCGAGTAACTCATGATATAACTGAGAACACAGTACGTAAACACCAGAACATATGCTGTTCGAATATTGTAAAGATCAATTCCATGCAACAGGTGAATAAGAAGTGGAAGGGAAGATAGTTGAAAACTTGTAACGTAGTGCTCAATTCCTTGTTTGCTTATTTTAAGAGACATGAGTGCTCAATTCCTATCCGCAAACTCTTTGCTTGTAACATCAAATAAATGAGATTGTGCAGCCAGTCTCATTGAAATCATACCTATAGTAATTAGCTACCCCATAGGGCATATCATTCGGGCAAGATTTTTTCCTATGATGAATAAACAGCATGTCCCGCTTAAGGACAAACTTCGTATATAGTCAAAAGAACATGATGTCTTCCACTCTACATGTCATCACGAAGTTGTTGAGATGCTTCTCAACACCATAAGATACTCAATACACCTTTGTTACGCAACAGTCTCTGAACTACTACAGGTACAACCTCAATCAATCCTTTTTTTTCCATATAATCAGTACTCTTTATCGCCTCTGACTTCTTTTTTTTCCCCCTTTTAAGTTTCACGTTCTACGATCGAGAAATACCTAGTGAAAAAATTATCTTTTTGCTCATAAACAGAAATCTGGAGTGACAGGTTTAAGTTTTATGTTGGAAAAAAAATGTTTCCCTTCTTTAGAGAACACATTGTTACATGATTAAATTAGCATCTGATGGTTGGTTGAAGAACACAGAGTGCTTGATTCTGAGCATTTATGGTTTGTTCTAATACTTAAACATGTAAGAATAACATCTTTGCATTATACTCCTACCTATGAACAAATGGGGAAAGTTCCTACAGTACAGGGATTATGTCAGAAGAAATATAAGTGCATTACAGTAGTATTTTTTAGGTCTTCTGTTATTATTAGTACTACAGACAATAGAAATCAACCAGAGAGAGATGTGTTACACCTATCCAGGTTTTTTATGCTGATTTCATTACACATTTAGAGCACTGATGCTAATATAAACAACCATACAAAGTTGATGGTTTGCATCCGCATATATATCATATTCAACTAAACCGACTTAGGAGGAACTAGGTGGCATTGTATATTAACAAGCAAATCGGCATCCAAATTTCCCAGGCTTGAACCTACTTGGTGGTATGGAGTGCAATTCCCAGCCTCAACCAACTAAGCTAGGCTCAGCTTCCTTAAATATGTATCATATTAAACATAGCATGTAATAAGGTACTAACCAAGAAGTCTTATTGCAGCAGAAAGAGTTCCACCGGTTGCAACCAAATCATCGACAACCACTACACGCTCGCCGGGTTCAATAGCTCCAACATGCATCTCCAAACAATCCATCCCATACTCAAGTACATAACTCTCAGAAAATACCTCACCTATAATAATGTTATAAAGCAACAATTATTATATGTTGAAACTGTAACAAAACAGCACACAGAGTCTAGATAGTTACAGCTTTCTTTCCAAAAAATTACAGTTAACTTTTTATATAATGATACTTCCACGTAGTAACAATCCTATGACATGCTTTACAATCTTATGACATGCTTTTTACCAGGTGGAATATATTGGTATCTGTGGGTTTCACGGTGAAATAAAAAGCCGCAGATACATATAATTGTGTTTCATCAATGTGGTAGCCATGGCATGATATGGTCATATGGAGTATGTAGCTTATGGAGTTATATATTCATTTTAGGAGTTGGAAGTTTACGGACCAGAATATTCAAGATACAGTATCCCTTCACTTCCGCAACACTGATGAAACCAAAATTATGTGAGACCTAATTTATAAAAGTTCTGTTCGTATTTACTTCTCCAGAACACATCACCTGGAAGCTTCTTAGGTTTACGTAGTGGTATGAACTTTGCTCCTATGGCTAGTGCAATGGCTGGGCCAAAGATGAATCCTCTAGCTTCAATGCCTAGCCAAAAAAAAAATTAAGAATTCGTCATATGAAATTAGATTTGAACATGATTATGCATGGCTACGGTAAACACACTTTCAGACATTCCTCACGCGATAAAAAAAAAAACTTGATAACTTTAAACAACACAGAGCCGTTCAAGAAGACGCAACATAATAAGGAACGCGAGCACCAGAGAAGAAGCTGTTTTTGATGAAGATGAAGCAAATCCTCCGAGCGAACCGCAACAGTGCAGTGCACTGTCCACCACACAAGTGTGAGTGATGCTCTACTTTGGCAGTTGTCAAGACCAACAGGACGACACCGCATGTGCACGGCCGCAGCAGCCGCCGTCCGTTCGATCGATCAGGATCGCGGCGGCCGGCGCCCCCACCCCCACCCCCACCGCGGGCCACGGCGCCCGCCACCACCACCACCACCACGGCACCACTACCGCGCGCACCGGTCCCCGCCCCGGCGCACACGAGGCACGTCTCGCTCGCACAGTCGCTGCTCATGAGATCGAGCTGAACTCGATCGACCAATCCCGCCCAATCAGCAGCCCCCGTCGACATGCATGCCCTCCGACTCCGATCATGGCATTCAATGCGCTGGATTCCGCTGGACCACCGAATGAACCGGCGGGCAAACAAAAGCCCCGGCGGCCCCCAGCCCCCAGGGACCGCACCGGACCGGAGGGACGCCGTGGCTCGGGGCGGCCGGACACGACGACTGACGCGAGACCATTGCCATGGGACCGTGCGGCAATAAACCAATGCACGTACGCCCGCTGTCGCCGCTGAGCTCGGCGGCATTGGACCCCTGAATTTATTACCCAGGGCCAGAACGTCCAATGGTGTCATGGTGAGATGAGAGGACTGCTAGAATGGAGTAGTACTGGTACTGGTACCAGCATATTTTCAGTCTGTTCTCTGGACTGAAAAAATAAGTGCTCATTTCGGTTCATGCTGATTTGTTGTGAGAAAAAAATACTATTTTATAGTTGAAAATAAGCGTTAATTGATCAAAAGATCAAGCTGTTTAGGACTTGGTATCAACATCGAACTCGCTCTAGTACTACTAAACTGCTGTGCAGGTGCAGCTGCTGCAGGATTTTTGTTTTTAATTTTTATTTTTACTGTAAACAGCAGCAGCAGCAGGAGAAGGAGGAAGAGTAGATTGTAGTAGGCGAGAGACTAAAAAAATGCGTAGGTGGAAGTGGTGGTGAGTGATGACATGACCTGATCGGCTGATCACAACGAACGAACGACAAAGCGTGGGGGACAAAAGGAGCACGGAAGATCTGCCCCAAAGATATTACGGAATCTCAGAACACCACCGCCGGTGCAGCCCCCAGCGTCAGGCGGGGGTTGACGACAGACAGCAGTCAGCTCAGCACCGAGCCGGAGCGAGAGCGGCGGCGGCCGGGCAGCTGACGCAGCCGCAGCCGCATCGCGAGCGAACGGCCGGCGCGAGCAGGCTGAAGGCAGGCGGCGGCGGGCTGCGCTTACCATGATGAACCAATGATGATGACTGGGCTCCGTGGCCGGTTTCCGATTCGATTTACCTGCGACGGCCGCGATACCCATGCCGCGGTAGCGCTCGACGAACATGTCCACGGCGTCCTTGAACACGCCCGGCCGCAGCAGCAGCTCCGTGATGTCGTTGAACATGATCCCTGCATGCGAGCGCATCATGACATGACCAGGCGCAGGCGGCCGCGCGCGAGAGAGAATGGAACGAACAACATGCTCCCGCCGTGCCACCGGCCGGCCGCGCCTCGCCGCGCCGCGCGCGCGCGCGTGCCGCTCGTCCGAGAGTCAACCGAATGATTGTGTTGGGAGGCGAGGGGGGAGCAGGGGGGCGGACCTGGCTTGGGGAAGTGGGGGACGACGCGGATGGCGTCGGAAATGCCCTGCAGGCGCGGGTCCGCGGCGCCAAGGCTCTTCCCTTTCGCCGCCGCGGCCGCCGCCTCGTCCACCGCCATGGCGTTGTTGCCGCCGCCGCCGCCGCTGATCTTGTTGTTCTCCTGCTCCCCCATATCACGAGCTCAAACCGATCGGCGCTCTGGCCAAACTTCGATGCAAGATCACTGCTCGGCTATGGCTATAGCTGGTTGCTTGTTTCCCTAACCTCGATCCTCAGCTCAGCTCTCCAGCTGTCGCTCTTAGCGGCAGCTGGGGTTGTCTATAAATAAACACGGCAAGCCAGGAACCAGGTACAGCCGCAGGGTGGCCGTAGCACCAAGGGATTTGTCTGTGAGACTGTGACTACTGTGAGAGAGAAAGAGGGGGTTAATACTCCATCTTTGCTAATCCTCTTCGATTAGAAACCGGCCGCCGGGACCACCATTGCGCACTGTTTACTCCTAGATAGAGACTAGAGAAGGCTGAGCCCAGTTCACTCGGACCTTATTTAGCTAATGATTTTGAACATATACCTACATGGATGAAAATAGTACGGATATTTATTCGACCGTCCATTTGACCGAATCTGTTTAGAGGTATTTAGGTTAGTCCGTATCCGAGTCTGGATATTCAACATCTGATATCGTATCCGAATACTCAAATCGTATATTTATGATGTCAACGTCCAATCGTATCCTATTCGGCATGGCTGACACTATCCGTATTCGAATCTGAATCCGACCAGAAATATGAAAACAAATGTGATATCAGTGATATCGGTTCGTATCCGATCCGTTTTCATCCCTATATACGTAGAATATTAAATATTTATTAAAAATAATTAAGTACAAAGATTGTGTGTAATTTATGAGACAAATAAATATATACTAATAATAGATTAACTAATGATTAATTAATGATGATTAAACATGTGCTAATAATAAATTAATTGCACAAATTGTATGTAATTTATGAGATGAATAAACATGTGCTAATAATAAATTAATTAGATTTAATAAATTTATCTTGCGATTTACAAACGAGAAGTATATATTTTTTTATTAAAATTCGAGCAAACCATTCAACACTATGGGTGTGTTTGGGAGCGGGCTTCTGGACGGCCTGGCCTGGCCATGGCCAGATGTAACACCTCTGGTGTTACGGTTAATTAAAACCTGCCATGTCATCATCATTGCATGTAAATCATCCTGCATAAACTCATTTTTACTATGCATTAACAAAACTGATTTTATTTCAACATGTGATTATGCATAAGTGCTTGAGAGTGATTTATTATGTAAATGTTTGGGTTGTATGCAATTATCTAGATTAAATTGGGAAATAAAAAGAAAAACAATTATAAACCCTAAAGCGGACCCAAAACCCTAAATCAAAAACTAAATAGAATTAGGTGTTGTGCCTTAAACAAAAGTTGCAAATCTTTAAAAGTTGAGCAACTTCTATTTTGGAAAATTTTGAAGTTATTAAAAATAATTTCAAATAAAATCTTAAATTAGGTTTTAAAGTCTAAACTTGAAATACGAGTTCAAAAACTAGTAGGAATCGGGTGATGCTCCTTTAATGAAAGTTTTAGCCCCTTCACAATGGAACCACTTTCATGTTTGAAGATTTTGATGTTATGCAGAAAGATTTCAAATTAAACCCTAAATAGTGTTTTGAAATTTAAATTTGAGATGCTATTTCAAAAACTATGAATAATCTGGTGAAACTCATTTAATGAAAGTTATAGGACTTGACACTTTGAATAACTTTTATTTTTTCATATTTTCAAGTTATTGAGAAAAAGTTTGAGAATTTAGTTGAATTTGAAATAAATTTCAAATCAAGCTTTTACCCCTTTTTGAATTACCAAAAATCCATTAAAAATTTGAATTTGGTTCAAAAACCAAAGTTGTTCTAAATTTAATTTGCTACAACTTTTATTAAGGACATTTTTCAAGTTTGTATACAAAATAAGGGGTAATTTTGTAAAAAAGGGGATAGGGGTGTAGACTGCTACAGTGATCGAGGGGGGTCCGGCCCTCTGCACCCCGTACGCGGGCAGAGCCGCCCGTGCGCGTGCCGCACGTCGGCGACGCCCGGGGCCGGCCGGGCCTGGTGAAAGGTCCTAAATGGCTAGAGGGGGGGTGAATAGCCTATAAAAATCTACAAACAACACTTAACAAGTCGATTAGTAACAATAGCAAGCTTTGCAAAACACTAGCTCTAAACTATGCTATGCAAGCCACCTAGACAAGTATACTACACTATGATCTCTAGTTCACACTCAAAGGCTATGTTACTACTTTACACTATTCTTAAGTGAGCAACTAATTAACAAGCTACACAAGAGAGAAGTACACCAATATAAAGAGTAAAGGTGATTTCAATACCGCCGGTGAAGAGAAGATATGAAGTCCAATATAACCAATCAATCACATATAAGGGAAATCCTCGGTAGAGAGATGACACAAGATTTTTTACCGAGGTTCACTTGCTTGCCGGCAAGCTAGTCCTCGTTGTAGCGATACACCCACTTGGAGGTTCACGCGCTAATTGGCATCACACACCAAACCCTTCTCAAGGGTGCCGCACAACCAACACAAGATGGGGATCCACCAAGCTACGAGCAATCCACTAAATATGCCTTTCGCGATCTCCCGCGGGGATAGGCTCAAGAACCCCTCACAACTTCACCGATCGGAGGCGGAGACAATCACCAACTCCCCTCAACGATCCTCGCAGCTCCAAGCCGTCTAGGAGTCGGCAAACTCCAAGAGTAACAAGAGAAACCGCTGCGAAATACCACTACCAAGTGCCTCTAGATGATCTCAATCAATGCAATGCACTTGATGCTCTCCAAACTCACCAAATGATGAACACAATCAAGTAGGATGAGTGAGAGTGGAGTGGGAAGGCTCACAAGTATGTTATGATGTTTAGGAGTGCCAAGAGATACTACCCAAACCGGCCAAGTCGCTATTTATAAGCCACACACAAAGAACTAGCCGTTTAGAGTTCACTGCGCACCGTCGGACTGTCCGACGGCCAGAGCGTCGGACTAATCCGCACGGTCCGACGCCTCGGATGAACGCCACGTGTCACTAGCCGTTTGAAGTCGAACGTTGGATCACAACGGCTATTTCCTCGCGCCAAAACGACCGTCGGACGGTAGGCCGTCCACCGTCGGACTCAGTCAGACGGAGCCGTCGGACTAACGAACGCGGCCGTCCGACGTTTCCAGAGAGCTCCCCGAGCCCTGAAAACCGTCGGACGATGGTCCGACGCTCACCGTCGGACTAACGCCGAGAGTCCGACGCTCTCAGAGCTCGCCACGTGTCGACCTGCTGCGGCTCTGTACCGTCGGACCCTGAGGACAATGGTCCGACGCTCCGAAATCAAGCGTCCGACGCTTGCTGAAGGGGTTAGCCGTCGGACCGAAAACAATGGTCCGACGCTCAGACAAGTTAGAGTCCGACGCTACTTTTTCTATTGTAACGTTTCCGAAATTCGCCGAATCCTGCCTCGCAAGCTCGGCAGGAGGAAGAGAGGACCAAACCCTCTCTAACCCTCGAACTTCACCCCGTTTCTTAAGTCACTAACACTCCAAAGTGTCTCTCACTAAGGTGCACGTGTGTTAGCCTTTTTCAAAGAGTTTTCCACGGGTCAAGTTAGTGTCACTAGCATCTATATGCATATGCAATGATCATGAACACCTAGTGGCACTTGATAACCATATTTCAACAACGATTTCGCCCCTCTTGATAGTACGGCTATCTATCCTAAATGTGATCACTCCCTCTATGGAGTCTTGATCACCAAAATTAAAAGAGCTCCTATTGGTTATACCTTTGCCTTGAGCTCCCGGTTTCTTATCAACTTCCTTCTCATCTTTTGATGGACCTTGTGGACACCTATGATGATGGACTTATACCATTTGCATGGATGCCGTCAATAGGGCTTTCTCCTTTATTGATGGACTTACACCATTTTCATGGACGCCGTCATTGCCCTTCATTTGTGACCTCCACCGACCCGGTCCTTTGCTCCATTTTGGCATTTGCTAATCAATTCTCATGAAACACTTAGAGCAATCGTTAGCAAACTAGGTTTCATCAATTACCCAAAACCAAACATGGGCTTTCACCTGGGCGACAGTGCGCTGAGCTCGTGGGGGCCCCGGCCGCATCCCAAGTCCGCCGCTGCCCTTTATAAGCACCAGGTCGCCGCGGTTTCTTCTCTTCTCCCTTATCGTCGCCGACGAGCACCACACGGTCACCAGCAAAATTCGTGCCCGTCATTCAACCATCGTTCCATTTGCTTTGAGTCGTAGTTTCTGCACTTCTTGGCGCACCTTCGGAGACCGTTCTTTCCTCTTGTAACCCACCGGAGGTCCCTTGGCGAGCTTTTCGTCCCGCCGCCGGCGAAAGGTGTCACCGTGCTCGGTCCATCGTAGCTGCGCCACTCCGGTGAGTTACGTTTTGATTAGTTGTGCGTTTCAGCTTCTATATAACCCCGTGATGCTCATGCGCTCGTTAGATTTCCCTTTTAGGTTCTGAGCTCGTCGGAACGGTGACGTCGCCGCCACGTTCGCGCCACCGCGACCGTCCTCCGCGCCGCCAGTCTCCTCTAGACCCCGTCAACTCAATCGGCTCGCGCATCGATTTCGCGGTGAGCTATTGGTTCCACCCCCATCATTATTTTAGACGCTACCAGCTCCTGGTGGCCGGAGCGCCACTCGCCGGTAGGTTGCTCGCCGGCTGAGCCGCCATGGCCGCCAGCAGGATTTTGCCGGAACCCTAGTATCAGGGCTAGACTTCTTGGTTGGTGCGGGAGGTGGAGGAGAACCCGCTAGTGCTCTCGGACTCGCCGGAGTGGCTGCCGCCGGCGGGCCGTCGCGGCTGGAACCGCAGCGCGCATTCTGGAGCCTGCAAGCGAGAGGAGGGAGACGGCCTGGCGTGCCGGGACCACCAGTCAGTGGGAAGAAGGAGGAGGAGGAGAGGCCGACTGGGCCGTGCTCGGCTCTAGTGGGCTGGCCCAGTGGCGGAGCCATGTTGCGAGAGGGAGAGTCGCGCCGGGCCGGCCGGCCGAGTTGGGCCATCCCGGGCCGAAACGGCGTTTTCCTTTTTCCCAGTGAATTAGATGCATTTTTCCATTTTCCTGAAAAATGAATGGTGCTAGTGTTTGTGATTTTTGTAGGAATTATTTGGCTGCACCAAAAATCCTGAAAATAATTTTGGGTATTATATGTAATATGTAGTATTTTAAAAAATATTAAATAGTGATTTTCAGTAGATTCTTTAGGAACTAAAAATGCCCCTCTTAATTAATAAATGGGACTTCTATGATTTTTGTAGACAAGAATAACGATCCAAAAATTATGAAAATTATTGTGGTACTGTTTTAGGCTGAGATATAGCTATGGGCAAAGTTTGGGTTCAAATGGAAATAGTTTACTTAATGACTATTTAATACTCTATAAATCAATCAATAAAATGAATAGAAACCTTGATCCAATTTAGGGGTTATGTGATTTGGGATTTTGTGTTAACCTCGTGTCCCTATCATGTGCTGATCCTTGGTGTCTTGCTAACTTGTTAAGACTTATGCAAACCACGTTAACTAAGATATTTAATGGAACTTCAAGTAGGTAGACCAATTGTTAATTAAACATTAGTAGTTTATACACATGTGATAATAGGATTTTTATAAATCACTTAAGTGGGTGCTAGTCATTATTATAGGAGAGCTGATTCAGTTTTCAATAACTGTTAAAATGGTTAATAAACCAAAGCAGTTAATACTCGGTAGTAATTAGTGTTGCTGGCTTACAACTTTATCGTGAAGAAAAGTTGTACTCAACTTTCAAATTAAGTTACTTACCATTGATCAGTGATTTTATGCATCTCCTGCATCATGGCATACATATCATCATGTAAGTGTTGCATTATTATTTCGTGTAGTGCACACGTGGTGATTATTATCTGAAGCGTGTCCCGAGTAAGGTCTTCATTCGGTGGACGTGGATCCTTCTCGGTGATTGATTTTAGGGTTTCGTCTACTTCAAGCAACAGGCAAGCCCCGGTGCATTTGCCCCTCCTTGTTATTTAAAATATTTATCACTTGAGTTAATCTACTGCATTAGGTTAATAGGAGTTGAGTGATAACCTATTGATGCATTACCTTTCCTTAACCACATATTATACCTGAGACCCTGATTTATTTAAAAGTATTGAAAAATGCTTAGTCATGCTTAATGATAGAGTTGCAAAATGCTATTTTGAAAACTGTGATGATATGAAACGAATGAATCAGTTTATGGGATTGGTATTGTCCTCGTTTGGTGATGGTGTACTTGGCCAGTCCATTATCATCAACGTGGATGGGTTTTCTGTTTGGTTGACCATCTGTTTGGGTTAGAGTCCCAACGATCCTCGCCATCGGAAAAGGGATGCGAAAACCGGGTGGTCACCAGTGTACTTGGGTTAGAGTCCCAATGCATGGTGTCCAACGAAAAAATATTTAGGGACCATTCGTTGTCGGCCTGCTGTGATCATGACTTTGCAACTAGCCACATACTACGGAAAGCCTCTGACTCCGGTGGCTCTACTGCTGGAACCGACAACCACGCACTGGGAGTGGAGAGATGGCGAGAGTAGCGTGTACCCTCGTGGCCGTCGTGCCCGGAGACTAGAGGGGTACTGTGCTCTCGGGTGGCGCAGGACCGGTTCCGGGGTATGAAAAGCCGTGGTAGGCGGGGTTGGCATATGCAAGTTTAAGTGCTACATATGCAGTGTGGATAGGGATCCCCAGCTGGGTACTTCTGGATTCGAATCGACGTTACTCCTCGGTCAATGGAGACATGATCCTCACCCCTACAACGAAGAGTGGTTCGAAATTAGGTGTTTTTGAGAATGAATATGAATTTGAAAGTACATTATATACGAGAATTGATATTGGAATTATGTATATGAATAAAATAATATTAAGATCAAATAATGAAATAGGATAGAAATGCTTTTCTACAAAATACTTTGACTCTTGCTCAAGCCTTACCTTGACTCCCTTCAGCCTGCATTCCTGAGTCTAATTTTACACCTTTAGTCGGGTAAGTCTTGCGGAGTACCCCAAGTACTCAGGGTTTGTTAACCCCCTGTTGCAGGTAAGTTGAGTAAACAGTTCTACGAAGGATCGTGCCGGTCATTGGATCGTACATGGAAGAAGATGTGTATATAATGAAACCCTTGAGCAGGGTGTTTAGTTGTATACAGCTACTCCACTGCGAAACTCTGGTTTGGGATAATGTAATTGTAACCTATGTTTAAGTAATACTTCCGCACTCTTTACTCTGATTCAAATTATTTGTGTAAACTGTTGTAATACTGGCAATGTCTTACAATGAGATCCTCAGGGAAATTAGGGTTTCCTATGAGACCCGACGGGCCACCTAAGTCAAAGGGAACTCGTGCAGACTAGTCAAAGGTCCTTAAGGACGATGACGGAGCACGTGGGCCCTATGATTAAGGCGGTTCCGTCACAAGTGGTATCAGAGAATTTCATTGTAAAGTACTTGCAGTATTACTTTACAAAAACTTCAAAAGTATTACTATATATCTTTACTCTATATTCTTTTTTTCCTTTTTTTATTCTCCCACTCTCTCACCTTCATCCCCTCTCTTCTCTCTCCTCGGGCACGTGGTGGCATCGGCGAGCGCGTGGCGGCCCCGACGGCGCGCGGCCCCGGCGAGCGTGCGCTGGCCGACGAGGGTGCGCGGCGCGCGGCCCCGGCAAGCGCACGGCCCGGCGAGGGCGCGGCGGCCCCGGCGAGCGTGCGCGGGCCGGCGAGGGCGCGGCGGCCCCGGCGAGCCCTCCCTCTCCCTCTCCGGCGCGGCAGGCCTCGCCCTCTCTCTCCCTCCTCCGGCGGCTCTCCTCCCCACGCTGCTCCACCCCGCCGTCGGCGTCACGTGCTGCCTCCCTCTCTCCTTTCCTCCTTCCCTCTGCTCGCGCGGTCGCGTCGTGGGCCTGCAGCGGAACGCTATCCCGCCCTCTACGGCGCTGGGAATGACGTAACCACTCGCGCCGAGGACACGGTAGCGGACCGCGCGCTGCAGCTCCACGCCGGTGCAGATATCCTAAAGGCCCGCTCCCAAACACACCCTATATTGCTGGTCAGTGGCCAGCAGCCAAACCTCTTTCTCCGTTTATCTCTCCCCCGGCCGATCCCTCTCTGTTCACGAGCCATGTTCACGAGCCAGTAGTAGCCGTGTCAGCATTGGAGATTTTGCTACAGTGGCTACCTCGACTAGCCTGCCGTGGTTGCCGGCGTGCCGCTCTGTCCAAATCTTACGCCAGATTTTGCCTGAAGCGCTACCAAACGCCAACAGTGTCACAGCAGCACCTCTGCTAGGCGGCCGGAAGAACCTGTCTTGCATGGCTGAACAGCATGCATGCTTGAGGTGTCAAGACGTGAGTAGGCGAGCGAGCAAGAGCCAGCGATAGGATCCGATGCTCGCCCGGTCGCCCCTGCCCCGCATCACCGCATGACTTTTCCCTTGTACGGAATGACTCGTGACACGTCTATCCATTGCCTGCCCAGGGTAGGTGGTGTATGCGGTGCACGGTGCACCATGCGTTGGCCTGCCCCGGCAGATGCACGCTCCAACACTCCGCGTGCCCCCAGCGGTCGTGCGCCTCGGCAGTCAGCATGCCCCGATGAAAGCGCTCCTCCCTACCCAATTTTTTTCCCGGATTTTGGACGGTGCCAAATTGATCGGAATCAGCCGGTATAGTACCCACTACTAGTACCGCATTAGCCGCTGTAGGGTGTGGCTAATGCTAAGCAAGCTCGTGGTCTAGCGGGTCAAATCTCGCCGCACGATCTCGTCGAACAGTGCCCGCACTGACGACGCCGCGGAATCATCGCGTCTTTTCACCCACTGAATCATCGCCATGTGATTTCCGGAGCACGCACAATGCACTGCACCCTGTCGTAGCGGCCGCGGTACATCCAGTACCTGCTCGTACCTAGTAGCGCGCCCGGCCTACGACCTCAGGTCCGGGAGGCCTCACCACACCACCGGTGACCGCCTCAGCACTCTGACGGCGCCCATCACCGCAGAGGCCTGCCGCTGCGGCTGCGCCTTATCCACAAGCCGGCGGGCAGCTAGCCGTCGTCGTAGCTTGTGTGGACCGCGGCGGGACGCGAATACGCCGTCACGCAGCGGAGGGCACGACCGCGACGGGATCGGCATCTGCTGCAGCCAGCATCCCCAGCAACCGCAACGGAACGGGAAGCGCGACCGAGCGGCAACAGCGGGGGGCATACGGGAGAGTCGGAGCAAAGGATGGCGGAGCAACCGGAGCTTTCGACTACAGTAGTAGAGACTAGAGAGGATTTCTGGGTCAGCGAGCCCAGATCGAACGTATCCGCTGGCAGTGAGATCCGGGATATAGCCGTGGGCCCGTCCTGCCTCGGCATCCGCTGCGCCGTGCCGCTGGGAGACGCTGGTTGGCGCGCTGCCCGCGCCGTAGGTTTGGACCCAGGCTAGTCCGTACACGGAGCCAATCAGGTCCGTAAGGCTAGGCTACCGATACCGCTCCAGTGGTCCAGTCCAATCGAATTGGCCGCTCAAATCCCTCCTTGCGTGCAAAAAAATAAAATAAATAAATAAATATCATTCTAGAACAGGGCTAAGTCAAATATTTAAAATCTGATCAATTTATATAAAAATATACTAGTATTTATGACCAACATTCGTGGAATATTTGAACAAGAGAAAAATCACTTTAATTCACAACTTTCAATTTAATTTAGATCTAATTATATTCATTCTTCACAAGGGCAGGGAAATAATGCGTTGGTAGTCCTCACGACCAAAACCCACGAGGTGCTTGAAACTAGAGCAAATCACTTTTTATTGAAATGCTTCAATTCAATTTTGATGAGACGATCCTAAGGACATCCACATTTTACTCTTAATCCTAAACATCCATTCAAGACGATAACTAAAGTCGACTCTAAATGATTACAGATTTAGACATCTTACTGCAATGACGAAAAGTGATTGTGATGTTATCATAACACTATGTATTGCTAGCTTAGCACAAATCTTAGGGTTGGAAGAATCAAAGTCGAGAGTGACCATTTTCAAGAGAGATGATGATATGTCAATAACACACCAACAGGTGTGTGAAACATGAAGATACCCATGGAAACCATGAAAACATTGACATAAACATGATGACACTCATGTATATATACCATGGGGAAGCTCAAGGACCAGTTATACAAGTCCATGGTAAAGTTACACCACACGACAAAAGCTATCTAACGAAATAAGAACTAGTTACGTGAAGTCATGCTAAGAAATCACAACAAAATGTGAATTTATTCCTAACTGGAATTGACTATAACAAATTCTATAATATTATACTACTTAAATACTCTGCATGTCTTAAGGTTTATACGAGAAGGAGCTACGATTGCTAGACCAAAGGAGGGAAGATGTTTTACACGCAAGTTAAGCCAACACACCACCTGGCTAACAGCATAGACCACCACAAAGAAACTGTTGCAATTCTTGATTCCTGAAGGCTATGAAGGTCCACCCAAGCTTGATGGAAAACTTATCAAATCTATGTTACAATGCAATAAGTGGTACATCATTTCAACCTTCCAACAATGAGTATGAGCATATTAGCGTAGACTGCTCGGAAGAGCAGAAGTCTACTTGGGAAAATTATCTAGGTAAATAAAACTTCTAATACAATACTGCAACACAACCTACAAAGTTCGAGGGTGCAACTTTGCAATGCAACAAACGGCGTATCTTTTTTACTTCCCATTAAGAAGTAATGACCAGACTTCCACAAGCCGATACTTTTGGTGTGATGTCCTCGGATACAAATCTGCAACGGTCTGTTGTGCGCGCATTCGTGTTATTAGATACAAAGCTGTAGTTGCACAAGAAACTGACGTAGCTTTTCGTTTGATGTCCTCGGATCCAAAAAGATCTCCCCTTTTCTCTCCGTGAAGAGAACTTTCTGTTAATTAAGTGACGATCCTGATGCCGGACGATCTGTGACAAAGTGGAGAAAAGCAGAAGGAAAGCTACCTGTTTGAGATTCAGAAGGAACAGACATTGCACGCAGGCGGCAGGGCACACCACGATGGTAGAATCTTTCCCGAACCTGCCCAACAGGGATGTAAGCATAGCAACCGGTCATAACTTCTTTTTCAGTTCCTCCCCCAAGGGCCAAAAGGCGGCGTGCGTAGGCACGAGCGTTCAGAACCGCAGGCACGAAGGAAATCGTTCGTGGATCAACAACGAATCGCATGATGTGATAATTAGCTCGTTTGGTAGAGCTCCGCTCCTGATTTTTTAGCTCCGCTCCTCGATTCTCCGGTGGAGTGATTCTATTAGATTTTTTAGAGGAAGCAGGGTGGGGATAACAGGGAGTGGGAGAGAATCCGGGGAAGCAGGTTTTTTCGGTTCTCACCTCCCAGTGTAAATGGAGAAGTGATTCTCCGCTGATCCCCACCTGAATCAGTTGGCGTTTTGAACGTTTGGCTGGTTAAGAGTGATTCTTCTTGGAGAAGCTGAAGCTGGAGCTCTACCAAACTAGGCCTTAACTGATAAACCAAGAGGATAACCGGCCCAGCTGCTGCAGTTAGGAGCAGGAGTAGTAGACGTGAAGTGTGGCCGCGCAGCCGGGAGGAGGACGACGTATGCGCATCTCAAAGTTCCGCGGCCGATCGATCTGGGCATATCTGGTGAGGCGAACTCACCGGTCGCCCTCCGCTCGTCCACCACCACGGCCGAAAAGGGACCTCGCGCTCATCTTCATCTCATTCTCATCCCCGTGCTTTATCGCGGCGTGCCCGGCCCCGGCTGCGTCAGCCGAGACCGCCCGCCCCAGCGCCAGCAGCGTGGGGGCGGGTGCGCGTGGGCGGCCGCTATTTTCCCTGCTGTCCCTGCGATGGCTAGCGAGAAAATCTTTGACGAAGGACGCGCCTACGGCGGCGCGGCGACACCCAGATCGGGGAGGAAAGGAACGGGTCTTTCGCGGTGTCTTGTTCGTGCCTGCTCTCTCTTATCACGTCGCCGTGGCCCGTGGCATTACGCGCGCTGCGGCGGCGTACGTCGTCGCGTTTATCCCGGAGAGGAAAAGTGATGAACGACACGGTCGTGGCTTTGCCGCATCATTAGTGCTCGTTTGGTTTGATTCGAGAGCGTTGCGTACGTGGATGCGATAGAGTGGATGCTGGCCCGCGCTCGGTAAGTTTTGAGCATCTCTTTTCTGTTTTGGTGAGCATGCAGAGAAGTTGTGCCGTGGCGGGG
Organism: Eremochloa ophiuroides; assembly: GCA_038502445.1. Taxonomy (NCBI): domain Eukaryota; kingdom Viridiplantae; phylum Streptophyta; class Magnoliopsida; order Poales; family Poaceae; genus Eremochloa; species Eremochloa ophiuroides. The sequence continues at coordinate 48,965,577 of JAHLJS010000009.1, read as the reverse complement.
TACTTAACCAGCGGCTCTCACTACACAGTGTGAAAATCAGTGCCTTACCGTGAGAGCCGTCAGAGAACATTTTCTCTCTAATGGCTCAAGTCTCAGCATGCATAATCACTATTGCGTCTGGAAGCCCGTCAGCAAGGACCAAGGAGTGTTGTGTGCCTTCACTACTGTCCACTCCATTCCTAGCTTTCTAACTAAAAGTCTGCACTACAGAGGCCTTTTTAATAACCGTCCTATACAACGCACGCACTTGTTACTTGTAGCCCTCGCGCGCACGCGTAGGATGGTCCTGGGCGGCGCCCACCGCCACCACGAACCACGCCGAGTCGCCGACCCCGACGACGACGACGACGAGCCCCGGCCCGGCCCCCTTTCGTTTTCCCAAAGGATCTGGTACGGAACAGTAAGATCTGCCGCGTACTGCTCCCGTTGTCCGCACATGCCGCCGTGCGCATCTATCCGTCAAAAAGGCCAGCCTTAGACCAACCGCAGTGGGCTCCTGCACCCGTTCGCTACGCGCGCCAGGTTAGCCATTTACCGGACGGGGAGGCCGCAGCGCGGTCCTGGACGCCGTCCGGAACCGCCGCGGATCCGCTGCAGAGAGCGGAGTAGCGAATGCTCCGCTCTGCCGAGCGCGGGGCCCGCCGTCCTGTCGGTCGCCGCTCGCCGCTTGCCGCGTGGCACCAGGGAGGAGAGAGAGAGAGAGGAGGGCCGCCGAGAGAGAGAGAGATGAGGGCCGCCGGCCGAGCTCGTTGAGGGAGGTTGCCGCCCGCCTCCGCCGCCGCGCACTCAGTCGCCGCTCGCCCGCCTCCGCCGCTGCGCCGCCGTTGCGCACGAGGCCGCCGCACACGAGCCCGCACCGGGGCCGGGGGCGGCCGCGCTCGCCGGAGCCCGCGCCGGGCCCGGGGCGGCAGCCGCTCGCCCGAGCCCGCGCCGGGGCCGAGGGCGGCGCGCTCGCCGGGCCGTGCGCCGCGCGAGGGAGGAGAGAGAACGAGGGGGAGAGAGAGAGGGGAGGGTGGGTGGGGAATAAAAAAAGAAAAAGAAAATTTAGAGTAGAGATATAGAGGATGAATGAGTGCGGGGGAAAGTAATATAGAGGAGAGAATCTGGATGACCAAGACGGAATATTCTTTTTAGAGGAGTGATTTAGAAGATGATGAGTGCGGTTGGTTTTAATGTTGCCTGTCGTCGCTCTCTAGCTTTATTAACCAATGGAGTAATAAAGAGCAACAATAATGACAAGACCTCTCAGCGCACGTACAACAGTACGCCGTCCCTTGCCCCGTATAGTAGGGTGGTGTTTGGCGCTCCAATCAACTAGAATATAACAATATTTTTCTCTAACAAATAAGCATTTATTAAAATCAACACTTTTTTTAATAAGCAATTGTGAAAAAACCTCGTTGACACGAGAGGACCTCGTCTCATGAGACGATAGGAACGGCCTGTGCCTCGAGGTAGAGACGCCGGCTCCAACAATAGCGTAGGGAGACTCGATGGCGTGTGGAATCCCATGTTCTTGCCTTTGCTCACGCTGGTGTCCTCGCCTTCCGTAGCCGAGGAGCACCTAGTCTCTTCTGCGCGCGAGAGCTTTGTGGCCTGTAGCCCGCCCAGTGGCGGAGGAGCAACATGGCAGAGTATGGCAGCTGCCATACCTTGTTTTTCATGTTAATCTAATATTTTAGCTCTATAGTATATATTATTGTCATGGACACACGTTAATCACTAAGCTTGTAGGGACAGGAAGGAGGTCAATCAATCTTGCCACACCTTAATTTCCGTCCGTCCTCTGCCACTGATCCCGCCCACGCTCGTCGCAGTTGTCCGCTCCTAGTGCTCGCCGCCGGGCAAACGGTGGCCCTCCCCCGAGCCTCCAGCCGCTCGCCTCTGAGCCATAGATCCACCCGCAACCATCCGAGTTTGGACCTCCGAGACAAAGCTAGAGCAACACCTAATACATGTCGCGGAGGCGAGCGTCATCGGCGGTGCAGGGCGCGTAGCCTTCCTAGGTGCGGTGGTGGCCAAAGCCCGCGCTTCACCTAGATACAAGAACATGCGATGTTTCCTTTCATTTTCCGTTATTTTTGAAACAGCCAAACAGCACACGAGTTTTTGATTTCTATCTAGAACTATAGCTAAGCAGGAACAATAAACAATCTCAAATACTAAATATTTTAATCATATTTTAGGTATCTGTTCAGGTGATATGATCTGCGAAATATACTGTTGCAACTCCTAAATATTTTAAGTATTTAAATTATATTTTGGCTATATATGGATATGGTCTGAGAAATAGGAGTATATTTCCTAAAAAATATCGATACAATGCAATGCTATTCAAAATAAAATTTACGATTGCTCTTCACTCTATACAATAGATTAAACATCTTGTAGACGACTTTTGTTGTCAGATGTGTTGCAACATGTCTTTTTAAGCGTCTTTACATTAAGAGCTCGTTTAGTTGGTGAAAAGTGAGTGAAAAGTTACTATAATATTTTTTGTTGTATTTGATAAACTTTATCCAATCATGGTCTATGTAGACTCAAAAAATTCATCTCTACAGGTACAGATAAACCGTGCAATTAATTTTTTTATCTATATTTAATGTTCTATGTATGCGTTTAAAGATTCGATGTAAAACTTTTTGAGAAGTAAACAGAGCCTAAGATCATCTGCACTGGTCCTATAAAAAGATCCTGGAGGATGCTTTTAGGAGATGAAACTCCGGCAGCGCATAGGCTACCTGCTCTGCTATCCAGCCGGAAGGAGCGACGGTCTGCAATTCCCAGCGAAAAACAGTGCGTCGGTACCGGCTGCTAGCCAATGGCGTCGCGGGAGCAGAATACGCGCGGGAGGCAAAGAGAGAGAGAGAGCAGTCAGTGGGCGGGCCCTATTAATTCAACTAATTAAAAATATTATAACTCACAAACCAAAACATCAAATTAAATTCTGATTGCACCATTAAATTCGTTTCAACATTAAATTAAATTCTGATTGCATTATTAAATTCGTTTCAATAAATCCTTTAAAATAAGATCTCATATGGATATATTTAGATAAAATTTATAGAGGGTGACAAGTGGGGCTGCTGTTAGGGGTTAGTATAGAGGATGAGATATAAAGAATGAATGAGTGCGAAAAAAAGTGGTATAGATGAGATAATTTCGATGACCAAGACAGAATATTTCTTTTAGGGGATGAATTTAGAGAACGATGAGCGCGGATAGTCTAAATTCGAGACTGTAGAGACGATCACTCGTCTCGTCTCTCGGTCGTACCTGCCCTGAGAAATTATCAGAGCTCGACGGACTCCTGTACATTGCGATTGCGATCGAGCAACGGGTCCTGCAGAGTGCAGACGTGGCCAGTCTAACCTGGAGAGGAGACGACCACGCATGCAGGAGCAGGAGGCCACAGACCCACAGTCCAGCCATGTGCTAGTGCCGCAGAAACGGACGGCGGTAAGCCGTACGTGTGTTCCCTCCCAAGAACACGGAAGCAGTTGGATCAATGATATGCGTGCCAAACTTTGGGTTATTATTTTTCAAATCCGACGTGCTAATCCTAATCTGGTCGCCGGGGTAAGCAAAGCAAAGTTCTCTCGTCTGCGTCTCTCGATAGTGCCTGTGCTCGTCGTGCAAGATACCAGGATCTCCGGGAAAGCGAAAGACAGGCAGGAGGCACGCGCGACGTCTTTCTCGTTCTCGTCCCTCGCTCGCTGCTGTGCTGTGCTGTGTGTGTGACTGGAACTGACGCCGTGACGCCATTCGCCACCACGGCCAAAGCTTTGCCCCAGTGATGATGATCTGTCGCCGAGTTCGATCTGGAGTTTAGCCGAATCTGGAGGCCTAATCCTAATCCCAACTCGGTGGCGTAAAGGCCACGGGATTTGGGACGGCAAACATCCGCACATCACATGATTGGCCTAGGGTGGGCTACCTAGGAGCTAGTAGTGTCATCAGAAGGGAACAGGTGATGCCTGGCCAGTCAGGGATCAGCTGGAAAAAATGTGGGTGTTTAATTCGTCGGGTTCGCTCGGCACGGATCTCCCCGGAGATCCTCTTTTGAATCCGCTGCTGTTCTCATTGGTGGCACACGTCGTCGCGCTCCGCTGTTTGACGTGAACCGGCTATTGTTTTGCCTGCACAAGCACAAGCGCAAACAGACAGCGCACGATGCAATGGTTGGCAAACAGCTACAGTACGTGACGTTCATTTGCACGGTTGTCCGCTTGTCGGCTTCACTGTAGCCTGTAAGATCGCCTTTTCTTTTTAATATTATTTTCTAAAAAGTGTCTGGAAGTGAAGTAAACTAACAGATGAGGATTAGTACTTATCGTTGAAATTAGATTAGATGGATGATGTCCATTGCATGAATAGAAAGTAAAAATCAGGCGCATGTAATTTAACTTTCTTTTCTTTTCTTTTCAGTTTTGCACCGATAGCCTTTGTTTTGACCTAGTCAACGTGTTGTTGTCCCAGCTTTTGGCTTGGTGGTAAAAGCCTAAAAAGGTAGCAAAAGCACACAGGGGCAGTGGTGTGTTGACTTGGTTAAAGTTGGATAAATGGCGCGGTGTTGAGAAATAAGGGACAAACTAAAAACAGAGTTAATTTAAACTTTATTACTTACTCCCTTCGCTGTAAAATAATAATTGCACATCGTTTCTAAGAGGCTAAATAAAAATGAGAAAATTATGTTTGAGTAGATGCGTTAAAGCAATAGCTCGCCCCAACAGCTAAGTGATCACCCGGCGCGTACATAGCCGTGCATATATAATTACGACAGGCCTTACGCGAGGACGTGCATGCTCTTCTTGACAGAACTGAGTGGCGAAGGGAGACCGGTCATCGGAGGCTAAAGCCAAGGACCATATCACGCACACGATGCGTCTCTAGTGGACTGATACTGTGGCATATCAAATCTCACTTGAGTAATCTTTCTGCATGGTGCACGCAAGTCACGCATGCGACTCTTGTGTCAATGTATCATGATACCCTCTTCTCTATTCTCTACCTTGCCACGCACGGTCCGGCGAGCAAGCCATTCTAAGGGGATGTTTAGATTGCTCATTTTACAAATTTTTTTTACTATAGCAACGTCCCAACTTATGCAATAAGTGTCCAATCATTATCTAAGTAGGTTTAAAAAATTCGTCTCATAACATTTTGTGAACCCGTCAAATTAGTTTTAATTTTTATCAATATTTAATACTCCATGCATTTGTTCATACATTGGTGTGATGGAATTTTGGTATTTGATGGTGAATCTAAGCACACCCTCTGTGTGTCTCGCCCGTTCGCTTTTCCGCTCTTGCACCGCCAGCCACTCGCGCCACCACTGAATTGGCCGCCGCTCAAGCCTGGGGCTTCGCCAGCTCATGGCTCATACTCCCGCGCTGATCTCCCGCGCCACAGGGGTTTGGCCACTGCTTCTAGCTCCAGCGTTGTCCCCGAGTCCGCTGAGGCTGCCTTACCTGCGGTCCCGTAACCGTAAGGCTCGCACCGAATCTTTGGCAATGTCATGTCAGTTCTATCAATGTTGAGTCTTATCTAAGGGGGTGTTTAGTTTTCAGAAATTTTGCAAAAGTTTCACTATAGCACGCGTAGAATCTTTTACAATAAATTTTCAATCATGACCTAAGTAGGCTTAAAATATTTATCTCGTGATTTACAGGCGAACTGTGCAAACATGCAAAAATTTCGTCTACATTTAATGCTCTATACATATGCCGTAAAATTGATGTGATAGAAAATTTGGAATTTTGAGGAGGCACAACGGCCCATTTGAGCGGACTGGGGCTATTGGTTGGAATCTTACCGCAATCCCTCTTCGTGGTGGCAGGATGGCGCCAGGTGCAGTGGTGCTCACTGGTCGACGGTGTTCGACGCTGTCCCCATTGCTCGCAACTGGCAAAGACCCAGACACGGAGGCGAGTTGTGTTGCAGCGACGCAGATCGCGCTTCGGGCGACTGCGCTCAATCACTGGAAACTTATAGGACACGAGGGAAAAAAATCGCAAAAATGCTTCAAGCCTTGTTTAGTTTATGTGTTTATCCCTTAAAACTTTACATCCTATCATATTAGATGTTTAGACACATACATAAATTATTAAATATATTATGAGTTAAATTGTTTTAGCTTAAATAGTCTATGATTTGATAATATTATTCTACAGTAAATAAATACTAATACTAAATTAATTAGATTTAATAAATTTATTTTGTGGTTTACTAACCATAATTTGAACTGTATTTTATTAAAATCCGAACAGCCCATGTAACGACACCACAATGACTTTACGGCCTGTGACTACCCTAGCCTTCGTTGGGCTTTGTACGCAGCCCAATAGGCCCAGTTGGAGTCCAATAGTTTGCTCGTGCCCGCTGTCATCCGTCGTCGTCTACCTCCTGACTTCCACCTCGCGCGGAAAACAGGAGCCGAGCGTTGGCAGGCAAGGAGAAGAGGAAGTCCGCAGGGGTTTCTCATCAGAGCGGAGGTCTGGCGGCCGCCAGGCCTCGCCATATTTGTATATCCCCCTCCGGACCGTCTCGTGTTGACTCTTGAGGTTCGAGGCGGAACCACCTATATGACGAGCTCGGGCGGCCGCCCTACCTCTCCTCTAAGACCCCCGGCCTCCGGCGAGCACCAGGCACAGCGCCACAGCGGGGCAGCGCAGGTCTGACGTCCAAGCAAACATGGCGACGCTTCTGGGCCGTCTGCTCTTGGCTCGTGGCAAACATCAAGGCCCACAATGGCCCATCGCAGCGCAGCCCACGGGCCTTATGGTAAGCAGCAGAGCAGTCCTCCAGAGGCGCCGCGCTCGCTCCGCTTCGGCGCTTCCGCTCGGCTCGACCGCGACAGGCGACGACGCTTCCGCCTCCGGCACTCCGCGTCACGCACCGCGCTCGCTGCGGCTGGCAGCTGCCCCTGATCCAGCAGCCTCCAGCCATCCGCCTCTACCTGCGCTCCAGCCCTGCTCGGCTGTGGGCTGCCCCTCTGCCCCCTACGGCACAAGCGCCCAAGCTGCCCTGCCTCAGTTTTTGGGCTGGCTCCGGGCGCAGGGCTGGATCTGATGAGGTGCTGACGAATCGGAGGGGCGTGCCAGCGTGGGGATGGGAAGGCTGGTCGTCGCGGCTGCGGTGGCCGCCTGGGCGTTCCCGATTGCGACTTTGGTGAACTCCACAGTGCCTGAGCCCTACATGGTGAGTTCCTTTTCTTCCATCACGCTACGGTTGTTGGGTGTGCTTCTAGTGAACGCTGTTTCATCAGGTTGCAATGACTGGATGCAAGGAAAAGATTGATCTGACTGGATGTGCACTGTATGCTTAGGAAGTAGCTTCGCCAAGCAGCTGGCAATGCACCAATTTCATTGAAGCGCCCAAGCCTAATTCTTTTCATAAATAAATGAAAAGACACTATTGTGTTTGATATATTTTGTAGTTTCATACATGTAAAACACTGAGCATTTGCTCATACGTTCATAGTATTGTTTCCATGCAGAAACACAAGTAAATAATCCATGCATCATAAGCCATGGCTTTCTGGAAAAATGGAATTATCGATCTCAAAGATTCTTTAGTCGAGCTGGCAGTGGGGGACTCGGGATATCTATATTGTTAGGAACTACTTAGGGGATTGGAAAATTTGCCTTATCTGATTATACGTTAGTTTCAACATTGTAGATACTTTTTAGTAAACCATGAAAAATCCGGTGAACTCTAACCCATGCCTTCTGTTTAGGATGAGATCTTCCATGTCCCACAGGCGCAGCAGTACTGCCGTGGAGATATCTGGACATGGGATCCCATGATCACCACCCCTCCTGGCCTGTGAGTTTCTGACAATTCCTCATTGCTTCAAGCTCAAATTTATCTTGTGATGGATTGTTGTTGCAATTTTGCAGGTATTATGTTTCACTAGCATATGTTGCTTCTCTCTTTCCTGTTGCCTGGATGTTTCGGGTAGCAAAAACATTTGATGTTCTTTGCTCCACAGCAGTTCTCAGATCAACTAATGTTGTCATGGCAATGGTCTGTGCTGTTCTTTTTCATGACCTCGTTTTGTGCATCCGGCCAGGAATTGGAGAGAGGAAGGCAACTACCTACGCTATTCTTGTTGCATTGTACCCTGTTCACTGGTTCTTCACCTTTCTTTATTACACTGATGTTGCATCATTAGCTGCAGTCCTGGCAATGTACCTATTTTGCTTGAAGAAACAGTTCTGGATCAGTGCAACGGTGATTGCTTCAACTAATATACACCCCACCCCTTTGCAAACTTAAGGCAGCATATACTCCTAGATTGTTAATCAGTATATTATACCTACTGTGTTTAGGAACATGCAGTCAGGCTCTTGATATTTGTCATAAATTTGTTGATGAAAACTAAAATGAATTTCTTTTGTTCTGCAGTTTGGTGCTTTTTCATTACTTTTTCGTCAGACAAATGTAATATGGATTATATTTTTTGCTGCCAATGGTGCCATAACATACGCAAAAGTCTTGTATCCTAAGGACAGTGTCTCTCATGAGAACAGTGAACCAACACATCAGTCAAACAAAGTAGTGTCTAGCTGGGATAACAAAATTACTGCTCAAGGTTTGAGGAGACGAAGAATCAATAGTCCCAGAAGTAAGAAGGTTATTATTTCTGAATCTGCTAACCCTTACAACAGTGAGTGCTCCTGCTCCTTTAATTAAGAACTTATATTTATAATGACCGCTGACTTCTGGTTTGGTGATAATTATGGTACATGCAACTCATTTGATGCCATATCTAAAATTTTTGGCTAATAAATAATTATGTTACATGAAACTCATTTGATGGCATACCTAACAATTTTTACTAATGAATAATGTTCAGGTCTTACAGAGGAAGTATGGGACATCAGCTTGAAGTTATGGAGCTCGAAGTGCGAAATTTTGATTGCCTTTGCACCATTTGTAGTTGTCATGGCAGCATTTGTAGCATTCATAGTCTGGAATGGTGGTATAGTACTCGGTAAATTTTATCTGTAACTGCTTCTACTTTTAAGTGTTTTAAAAGGCTTTAGCTGTATACTTAATAATAGTTAAAATTTGCTAAAAGCATATCCTTTCTTTGAGTGATGCAGGTGCTAAAGAAGCTCACGTTGTTTCGCTGCACTTTGCACAGTTTTTGTACTTTGGTCTTGTGTCAGCTGCTGCTCTCCTACCATGGCATTTCACTCCCAACCGAGTATTGGACTTATTCCACTTGTCTGGAAAGAATAAAATCTGTAGTTCTCTGGCAGTATTAATGGGTCTTGGTTTAAGCTTTGTTGCTGTACATTTCTTCAGGTTTGTTACCTAAGCGCTTCCTTCATGTTGTTTTTTTGTCCAAGCATGAGAACTGTCACAAGGACTTTGCACTAAACCTTTAGACACTGACCAGTGATGGCTCATTATTTTGTCAAAACCATAATGAAGCTTGAAGGAATGTAGCAAAGCAGTATCACCACTGTAATGCTTTATTTTAAGTGTGGAGGCAGAGTTGTGGTGCCACAATATATGCTACAATAATCTTGACTATCTCGCTTTTGTTCTTTCACTTAGACAATGATGTTTATCTTCTTTGTATATTCCCAATTTATAATGAACCCATCATCTTTTGATGCAGCATTGCCCACCCATATCTTCTTGCTGACAATAGACACTATACCTTCTATATTTGGAGGAAGGTTATCCAAGTCAACCGGATGATGAAATACATGTTGATTCCATTTTATGTGTACTCATGGTTCTCAATTATCAACATTTTAAGTAAGTATCTTTTACTTAAACGTAGGAAACCTAACTGCTTTCGAGATTATAATGGACTAAATCTTCTGATGTTCTCATCTTGCAGGGAAATCACAGACAAGGGTTTGGGTGTTATCTTTTGTGCTGTCAGTGGCATTGGTCCTTGTACCTGCCCCGCTGGTTGAATTCAGATACTATACAATTCCATTAGTGATCCTGGTTCTTCACTCTCCAGCAATTGGCAATGGTAAATTGCTTGCTATGGGGTCACTCTATGCAGCCGTTGACTTATGTACTCTGGTGATGTTTCTGTTCCGACCGTTCCATTGGGAACATGAGCCTGGAACACAAAGGTTTATGTGGTAGTTTTAGGATAAAACAGGAAGTCGGGAACAGAGCAAAATGTTCGATTTACCATAGTCTTTTATTTGAACTTCTAACAGGGCCATTAAGCGTACCTGTGTCTGGCCTATTTGGATCCTTGAGTGCATTGGTTTGGATTTGGTCTCGGATTGATTTGATATGTGATCTTGTGCTGTTGTTTTGATCTCGATTTGGCACAGGGTGTCCTCAAATCGCTTCTCTTGCATCTCGTGGGTTTTGATTTGGTGTCAGTTTGCTCTTGCATCTCAAGCCAGGCCCGCCCGCACCAGGGCCCGCTACATATAGATATAGATATTGTCTTCGATCTTCCATCTCATTTGTATAAAATTTTTGAATAAAACGAATGGTCATTTATGTATAGACGGAGTACGTGCTAGAAGTGGAGCAGAAAAGCGGTTCTGTACACGCACGTGCCAAACAGAAACTTAGTTCCAATCTAAGGAAGAGAGAGCGGGCGAACAAAATAAGCCAGCCCACGTGAACAGAACAAGTCGGCCCACACCAACGCAGAAGCCAGCCCATTATCGCGGAAAACAGACGGGACGACGGAAGGTCGGCGCAGCGCTACATATACTGTGAGTTAACCCTAACCCTAAAGCGCGACCAGCCTCGGCCTCTCCTCCCGGCTCCACCACACGACACTCCAGCCGCTAGCCCGCGACAACGCCGCCGCCGCCATCAAGCCTGGTCCGAGTAACCCTACTGAGCTGCCGCCGCCGCCGCCCTTCGCCGGCGAAGAACGCCCACCAGGTATTCCCACCCGCTTCTCTTCCCTTTATGCTGTGCGAAACCGAGCTTTCAAGCTCAAGCCTCAAGCTATTTGGCTATTTGATTGCCTACTTCAATTCTAACTCTGTGCAAAAACTATCTCGTGTCCATGTGTGCCTTTACTAGATCCGCCCCTGCGATGGAGTCCGCGGTGAACCCGAAGGCGTACCCGCTGGCTGATGCGCAGCTGACGATGGGTATCCTCGATATCGTCCAGCAGGCTGCCAACTACAAGCAGCTCAAGAAGGGAGCGAACGAAGGTACCGGACCAATCCCTTGTGCACGTCTCCTGGCCTGTAATCTGATATAATTCTGGGGCTTGCTTATTCAATTTGTGTCTTTTGTGTTTGCGGCGCAGCGACGAAGACCCTGAATAGGGGGATATCGGAGTTCGTTGTGATGGCGGCGGACACGGAGCCTCTCGAGATCCTGCTCCACCTCCCCTTGTTAGCTGAGGATAAGGTACTGATATTTGCTCTTTCCCCTTCTGTTCTGTTTCGCCTAATGTAGTGCTGTGCGATTATTGCTTTTTTCGGATTCTAGTGTTTCTGGTTATTGGATAGTTCTTTTTCTGTGTGATAAGGTAGTTAATTTGGATGTCATCTATGTCATGTTGGTTGTGAATATATCATATTGTCATGTGCTAGGCGCCTCTTCGTCAGATAACTTTGAATGCCGCTGAAGTTGTATTGTCAGTGACAATGAATGGTCTTCGTTAACTGCTTAAGTTGCAGAGGATTTCTTATTTGCTTTGATTGAAATTAGGGCTGGATGAAAAAAAACTCGAAGCCCGTTAGCTTGCTCGGCTTGGCTCGACTCAGCTCATTAGGATAACGAGCTGAGCCAAGCCGAGCCAAGGTTAGCTAATTTGCTTTGATTGAAAATTTGAAATGAAGCCACTCATTTGATGTTAAACATCACGGATACTTGCGACATTATTTTGTTATATACACCTTGTGTCTTACTCTGTCCACAAAGTAATTACTTTAACTGTGTTTGTTAGCGGTACTCCCCGCTTTGGAAAATACACTGCTCATTTTGCATTGCTTTCAACCAACATTTTTTTTTGGTCAGTGTATAATTTTTGTGGCATGAGGTTGATATCACGAGACACATCCAAAACACTTTCTTATGACTACTGTTGATAACATGTAATAAATATATGGAGTAATTGCTGGTTAAATTTTGCCATAAAAAAAGAAATGTGCCTTTCAAAAAAATGGAGGGGGTGTGAATTGATATGCCCCTCAATGCCAGGAGTTGGATTTTCTTGCAAATTTAGTGCTAGCAGGTTATATTCTGTCCAGTAACAGACATCTAATGATAATTCAATTCAGCTCGGCAATGCAGTCCTGTTAGCTGATGTAGCTTGTGTTTAGTTAGTTCTACATGATTCTTTGTGTTCTCTTATCCTGCTTTGTTGATGATATGAACTACCTGTGAACAACACTCCTGTTATCATACTTAATGAATGTGGCAACATTCACCATTGGCTAATAAATTTGCTTGATGCTCTGTGCAGAATGTGCCATATGTATTTGTTCCATCGAAACAAGCTCTTGGTCGTGCTTGTGGTGTGACAAGACCAGTCATTGCTTGCTCAGTGACCAGCAATGAGGGTAGCCAACTGAAACAACAGATACAGGGTCTCAAGGTACTTTATTCTGTCTTCGTAGTTGTTGATACTGGATATTTTGTCTTATATATGTATGCATATCTTGATTCTGTAATCTTTGTGCACTGTTTAATTCGTATCATCACGTTATTGTATGCATAACTCTGTAGATTAATCAAACTTAATGAAATTGCAGGACTCAATTGAGAAGCTTCTCATCTGATTTACCGAAGACCTTTCAGTGTGATGGGCCTCAGCGACACATTTTTCAGAGGCTTGGACTGGTGATGGTGTCTTTGTTTACTAGATTTTGCGCTTTCCAAACTATGTTTGAATACTGTTGGGTTGACCATACTTGAATTGTGCTGGTCTTATATTTGTAATTGTCATGTATTCTCAAGATTCCTCCGCATCCTGGCGGCCTGGTTTCCTCAGTTGAGATTCCGAGGAAGTATTGGATCCTTTCGATGGCTGCAACTTCCATGTGACCACGTGCATTTCAAATAAAATCGTTTATGATGGCATAATTAAATAAATAACCGAGAACTGAGACCAAAAAAAATTCGTTCATAGGATCGGTTCCAGGAACCAGAAAACCAAATTTTCTTTGGACATTTTGGTTTCTGCACTCGGTTAGCTAATGGCAGCTATGAACGAATCTGGTTCCTGGAACTCTGTCCAGGTAACCAAATTTTCTTATGACAGTTTGGTTTCTACACTCGGTTAACCGATCTGTGTAGGTAACCAAATTTTCTTTGGAGTTCGGTTCCTACTCTGATATCCGACTATCTGTCCAAGGCGTGGTTGGTTTTCTGAATACAGAGCAAGGGCTGGTATGCTTTTGTTTGGACCTGGTTCGACAGATGCAAAAGTGCTTCTCTAGCCTGGCAGCCTGGAAATGGAAATCAATCTCGCTTTCATCGGGCCTGGCTCGTCACAAGCTACACAGGGTGGTCATCAATCACAGGCCATTGTTCCGCACTTTGATCTCTTAAAACATAGAGCCATATACAACATATAACAGCAATTTTGCAATCCTGTACAAAATTTCAGTTGTTCACAATCACAAAATTTGCATTATTTTTATGTGGTGATTTTTGGGTCTTCATTAGGAACTGACCCATGTCTCCCAAGCAAAAACGGCAACCGCGGTCAGATGGTTTAAGGATTCAGAGAGTCAATTCTGCTATCCTTTGTATTTTTGCATAATCCCTTCTTATCTTCCACAGCCTCTCCACTACTTCTTTCATGGATGGTCTGTCTTCGCGGGTAGGAGCGACACACTGGAACGCCACATCAAAGATTCTGTTCAGTATATCCTCGTTCACTGCTTCAATTAACAATGGATCCAGTATGTCCCTAACATTGCCTCTGTTGTACTTATTGAAGGCCTGTATGAACGATAGACTAAATATCAGAAATATTAAGTCTTAGAATGTATACATCAACAGGAAAGGCTCACTTAACAAGCACTAGCAAAGCCGTATTTCTTGTTGTTTTCATCAGTTAGCTCTATGCTTAGAGAATTGATGAAAACTCTATGTTTTTGGTTTAAATTGTGACGAACTCAAATTGCTAGTCAAGAAACGAACTACTGTATGCACATTGCCTGAATTCACCAATGAAAAAGCAAAAACGTGGGGAGGTGGTGGGTAAAAATAACCCAATAATAAACAAGGACTCATGTTTTATTTCTTTAACTCTACAAAATACTTCTTCACTCTATTAGTAGTAATTTGTTTGCAATCTGTCTCTGACCTCTTAAGTGTTACGCAGGAACTAAAGGTAACTTATACTACATACCCGATTCTAATGGCAGCCAGAAAAAAAAGACATCATCAATCGTCGAATTCGTAGGCAAGAGTAGGGTAGAGAATACATACCCATCTCACTGTAATCCTTTCTGTTTGACCCCTCCTCGCCTCAATAGGACGACGGCCTGAAAGGATTTCTAGGAGCAAAATACCATAAGAGAACACATCGCTCTTGATTGTAAGATAGTTTGTTCTCAGATACTCTGGATCTACATAGCCTGCTGTTCCCCTCACATCAGTCTGAATCTGTGACTGGCCTGGCTCAGTAGGACCAGTTCTTGCAAATCCAAAGTCAGCCACTTTGGCCATGAAGCCTTCTGTCAGTAGAATGTTTGATGACTTCACATCCCTGTGTATTATGGGCTTCTCTAAAGGCAAAAGAGGAATAGCATCAAACTGTGAATTGGGAGAAAAAAAATGCTTTTTTTTTTGGGTAGAAATGACAAAATAAAGTCTTCTTGTTATCTGGGTGCCATCACTTAAAAGCTGAAGAACATAAATGTGTTGCACAAAATTATTTCTCAGAAGAGAGTTACATTGTTACATATATCCATGGGGTTAGTTCTCATGACAAATTTTTTTGATTAAATACAGTTTTGAACACAACTTCTCATGGCCTACTTGGATCGGGTGGTTTAATATATATATTCAGATTTAGTTCCATTTCGTACTGAACCATAAGGATCTGGACCTCTATCGCCCCATTCTATAACAAGTCTTAGTTGCAAAAGGAGTTCTTTTTATCTTTGCAAAAGTGCCTAAGCATATTGGTTCACCTCCTTACTGCAGTTTTTGAAGCAGCACAAGTGCATGATTTGGACTGCAAAAAGACTGAATTGCCTGATGCTTAACTAAGTATGCAAAGTGTACCTGCATAGAGATGCAGATAAGTCAATCCATGGGCAACATCTATAGCTATTTCAAGCCGCTGATTAAATCCCAAAACTAGGCCATGGTGACCTGAAAGACGATTTCAAAACATCAGAACAATCATTTTGGAAGCAATACAAAAAAAAGAGCAATCTGGTTTAGACCTTACCATCCAAATGCTCCCTAAGAGTGCCATTTGACACGTACTCTGTTATGAGAATTCGTTCATTGGCTTTGTCAATATAACCAAGCAGTTGGACCAAGTTCTTATGTTCAATACTTTTTAGTAATGCGACTTCGTTGCTGAATTCAGTACGTAAAGAAACAAAATGTTCCTGCCAAATGAAATCATATCAGAATCATAGTTCATACTGCAAAGTATTCTTCAGAAATTTGCCAATGCAAAGGAAAGTTTATGAAGAAGCATATTGAAGAATAAAAACCAGCACATAACATTATCATTGACTGCTGGAGTGAATAATGGAATTATGAGTTCATAGTTCATCATCCAGCACCCATCTATCGGTCTATAAATATGGATCAAGTAACAGGTCTACAACATACCTAAACCTGAATTTGCCACTCTAGCTCAATCTTGATTCCCCACACAATGCATACAAATGTGCGTGAGTGCAGATGAGGGAAAAAGTAGAAGTTAGGGACACAGTTCAAACAAGTCTCATTACAAATAAAACATTCATAGATCAAACTGGCACCATGCAGGCTAAAGGTAGACTATTGTAACTAGGAAAGTTGCTAGAATAGTTGCCTGGACGAAAATAAGTTACCTTCTTTGCCCTTTTAATAGCCACGACACGCCCATCTCGCAGCTCCGCTCTGTAGACCTTTCCAAAGTAACCTTCGCCAATCATTAAGGTCGGCGCGAAGTTATGTGTCAGTTTAACAACATGTTCAAGACTGAGGTTTAAAGGCTCGTTTCTACTTGGTGGAGAAGACAATGAAAATCTAGATGGACTTGCAGGTACTCGAAGCGGGCTTGCAGGGATTCTATCAGAAATTGACCTCATTTCAGAAGAACTCACTGAAAAAAATAAAAGCAATGTTGCAATCGATGGTGAGTGTTTTATACAACCAGAATAACAAGTATATCTCCTGTTTGCTATTATAAACTTTGTCCTGACAAACAGGTTAGCTATTGCTTTGTTGTGTTGACAAGTTTCAACACGATGAGTGAAATGTCGCTTTCTGACTTACAGGAATTGGAATGTTCTGCAAGAACATGATCTTCGCTTCCATCATTCCTTTTTGTGCCAAAACAGGGGCAGAGGGACTCAAAACACACAAGAAACATTCCTGCAGTTGTAGCAACTACCATCGTGCGAGCTGTCTTCAGTTATGGGCGGATGTGCTTCTTCATTTATACTTGATTTCTTTATATGATTGTTACAGAAAAGGCTGCCCCCCTTCTCATAGGTTCAATCAAAACAGAAAAAATAAGTAAAGCGCTCAGTTTAGCACTTTGAATGAAAAACAAAATTAGATACACGTAGTACAATATGAACTGAGACTTGACATACTTCTATCATCAAAGAATTCGCAATACAGTCATGTGGTAAGAACAAGGAATGCTCATGTGCTCTCTATGTAAACCAAAAGGTGAACTTTTTCAAAGTAAAAATGAAGAGTTCACTTGTGAACGCACATACAGCTTTTCCCTAGGAATTCCATTACCCTAGTACTTTGCCTGGCAGTATAAAATGATAATGCATCTCTTATAATACAACCGGAGGTGCTGTACAGATTCATATGCGACTAAAAATGAGGCAAAAAAAAACTAATAGTTTCTGATGATTTTGTAAGTCTGTACTCTTACTAATCAGTCTAATTCAAACAGTTACCTTGAGCTCTATCCTACCCTAACCAATTGTTGAAACATAGGCAGGCAAACAGGACGGAAAGCGAAAGCTCAAACTGGAAAAGAAGAGAGGAACAGGTGGTTTGATAATGCATCACACAGCACCAGAACAAGGTTAAAGGAAGCACATGAGGATCCAACATGCCTCAAATGGCATATACCAATTACAGGCACGGTGTCTGTTGCCAATTAGAGCAAAACTACAGCTTCAGGCATTTCAAAAAGGTCAGTGGCAACACTGTAGCTTCACTGCTTCAGTCTTTAGAGGTCAAGCCCCGCCATCAAAACCGTGTCAATCCTATCCCACAGAAGATTACTAAAAACAGCATAGCAACGAATCTTCGCGGCCTGTTTTCAAGACTGCTGCTGGACTGGAGTTACTCTCAGCGATGCCATAAAGCTTACCTTAGTTATCTATCTATGCTACTCTGCAATCACCAAAAAAAAAAAAAAAAAAAAAAAAAAAAAAAAAAAAAAGAGGAGGGGGGGGGGGGGGCACCAATCGCTGGAACACGCCCAGCTGGAAACCGAGTCCTGGAACCGCGGGAGTTCCAAGAATGTTTGGCGATCACTCACCGGAGAGAAGAGGCTCGAGCGCCTGGCTCCGCCGCGTCCAGCGACGCTCCGGTGCTCCCGTCCCGCCGCACCAGCGCCTACTCCACCCAACGCGGCAGGCGGCAGGCACGACGACTCCACGGGGAAACACTTGGACGGAAATGGCGAGGAAGGGTGTTGCTCTCTCTCTCTCTCTCTCTCTCTCTCTCTCCTACTCAGGAATTCGCCCTTTTGATTTGATCGGATCTTTTGAGGGTGGCACCCGCACCCGCACCCCCCTTTGCTGGCGTGGAAACCGTGTGCCTTGCCCGCACCGGGGTAGTAGTAGGAGGAAGAAGCGAGGCGGTCGCCCAAAGAGGCCAAGACCGACGACCGGGAGGGAGAAGACTGGTAAACGACGCCGACGCGCCGGATATTGTATGGGGGCGGGCTTGCTCGCTGCCACGTGGGTCCCGGGGCTCGCGCGCGCGCTCGGCCGTGGCCGGGCGGGCGGGTTGGTGTGTGGCTGCCGGACGGGGCCCTTGGGTTTGTGTCGCTTCGGAAGTGACGAGGAAGGCTGCCTTGAGATTCGAGAAGTTTGTTACAAGGATTGGGTCAACGCTCGAGACATTTTCTCTGAGTTCAGTCAGCTCAGTCAGTAGGGGAGGCGGAGCCTCCCTCGGGGGTAAGGTACTATTTAAATTCACTGTAAATTATAATTATAACTAGTCACATTAATATTACGACACATACATGAAGCATTAAATATAGACGAAATGTTTGCATATTTGTACTTTTTTTATGTACATCACGAATCTTTTATGTCTACTTGGGTTATAATTGAACAAAAGTTGTTAAATACAAACGAACATGCTATAATGTAGAATTGCAACTACAACTGAGATCTAAACACAGCCTAAGTGAGTATAACATGATTTGAAGCCTAAAGGCACAGTTGAAAGGACAACACTTTGTTGGCTTGTTGCCCCCGAGTCATAGTTCCTCTCTTCTTTTTTACCATAAAAAGTTAAATGGAACAAACCTGTAGATTTATCGCACTTCTCTCGATAGCAAAGAATAGACACGCAGAGCAAAGAAGAGTATCTGAAGTTCTAAAGTGACTCCGTTGGACAAGCCATATCCTCCTACGGTAGTAGGGAGTACGTAACTACCGGCAAGGCGGCGAAGAAGAGATCCGCCCAGCAACAATTTTGCATCTGTTTGGTTTTCTGTCTTAGTTCTAACCTGGCTAAGATTAGAGTCAGGATAGACTTAGTCAGCTCTCAACAAGGCAATCCATGTTTGTTAGGTTGTACGTATAAATTTAGTCTGGTTAGCTGAGAGTGTGTTTGGTTGCCTGGTTTACGCTGCATAAAGTCACCTCTTCTTCGAGTAGGTAAGTTTACCCTCTCTATGGCATTTTATCGAACAGGTACCGGGCGTCTGCGTGGCATGGAAGAAGACGAGCACCTCCTCTGCCTCCTCGTCCGCTGCGGCAATTTTCGCCATGCTTCTCAACGCCACGAGAAGCCTAGTCTACGCCGGCGCAGGAGCGTGGTCGAGCTTCGGCGAGCCCACCAACACGCTGATGCGGGGGCAGGCCATGCCCGGGGAAGGCAACGACATGACGCTCCAGTCCGGCAATGGCCGCTTCAGCAATTCCAAGATGTACGCTAACATCAGCGGCGGTAGCGCTCTGCTCAGCCTCACCGCCGACGGCATGCTCCAGTTCAGCGGCTCGCAGCTCATCGTGTCCGACCGAGGCACCACGAACCGGATGCCGAGGACGGCAACCTGCGGCTGTACAACCTGGTGCCCAGGACCCGGACGTGGCCCGTGGTGTAGCAGGGCGTGCAGGAGCTCTGCACCATCCGGGGGACCTGTGCCGGCGGCCGGATCTGCATCACCGTCGGCGCCGACAGCACCAGCTGCGTGTGCCCGCCATCTCTGCCATGCCCAGATGTCCTGCCTACGCTCATCCGTTGCTTCCACGAGGCCAAGGCCACCAGTGCCCCTGAGATCGTCGTCGTCTGGGGATGAGACTCGTCGCTGCACGAGTTCCTGCAAGTTCGGAGGAGGAGCACCACGGGCCAGCGTGGGAGCGATGGGGAGGCGCCGTGGAACCGGGCGGTGAGAGGAACAGGTGCCGCGACTGGCTCCGGCCTGGCTCCACAAAAACAGAATGCAAAAACGTTTTTCTAAGGCTTGGCTAACACCCCTGGGTGGCTTGCTGGGACCTGACTAGAAGCCCTATACAGCTAACTAAACAGGCTCAAGTTGACTCTAAACAACCTAGCTAGGAGCCAGCCAACCAAACACACCCTTTATCCACGCGCCCAACGCACGGATCCGTGACAACCAGCTCAAGCCTGATTTCGGTCTGCTGTCTCGATCTGTACGTCTCCGTGCGCAAGACGTGGTCCGTATATGCCCTACGGAAGAGTTTCCTCCAACAGCAACCGCTCAAGTCTGATTCAGTCTTCTGTCTCCGTCCGCAAGACTTTCTCCCTATAGTCCCGGCCCTGGTACAGAACTACAGAGGCCTGATTGAACAGCCCAATATACTACAGAGGCCTGCCAAGAGTGATATTAAATCCGTTGCAATTTATAAGTCGTTCGACTTTTTTCCTCAAGTTTGATCGCTTGTTTTATTTAAAAATTTATATAAAATATTATTTTTTTATTATGACTTACTTTATTAATAGAATTTCTTCAAGAATAATTTAAATTTAACTATTTTTGTGTAAATATTTTAAATAAGACGAGTGGTTAAAGTTAACGTTGAAAAAGTCAAACGACTTATAAATTGAAACGAAGGGAGTATGAGTGAACAATATTTTTCAGCCATTTTTAGTCCAAACAAACATGGCAGAACAATATTTTCTTTGTTCGGTTGGGCTGAAAATAAGCGCTAATTTAGCTTGATGTCCGCCAAACGACCTATAAATTGGAATGAAGCGAGTATGAGTGAACAGTATTTTTCAGCCTTTTTCAATCCAAATGAAAAGGGTAGAACAATATTTTCTCTGTTCGTTTAGACCGAAAATAATAGCTAATTTGGATTGATGCTTATTTGTAAAAAAATTCTGCGACTAAAAATAAGCATGCATGTCTATGTATAGCCCCGCAGCCGCATGCATGTCCATATGTATGTCATGATTTATAGATTGATATGGACAATAAACTATTACAAAATTTAGTTCACAGTTGGACCATCGTCTAAATCCGTTTATAATAAGACAATTTTTGTTCCTAATCAAAATTATACCATAAATTTAATTTCATATTATCCATACATCATCTATTGTGGATCCATAAAAATGTAATTTTAATCTTCGATTGAAGCCGATAACAAGCTAGTGGTCGACATATCAATGTCAGGTTTGTCCACTGATGAGTATATTAGTAGTTGTTACTACAAGATCGTACTTTGTCACGTTCCGAGGATGGTAAACCTATTGAGAGGCAGAGATATAAATGTTGATATTAGTCGAATAAAATAAATGATGGAGATTTATTTTGGGAGGGAGTACACGTTTAGGGAATCCAAAATTATACAACAAGCCCGGACGCGTATCGGCATATGCACATGCAAGTGTGTAGGGTCCAGATGGCGGACTAGAGGGGGTGAATAATTCTTTTTAACAACTAATCGCAGCGAAATAAAACCTATTCGGTTCTAGCAACAATTCACCCCTCTAACTATAACTCTATACACCTTGTAAAAAATTCTAGCAAAAACAAAGGTGCAACCCTACCTTGAGCTTCCCTAAACCGTTCAGGTCACACAAACCTAAGCACTAGTACTTTAAGCACCGGGGAGTTTCTACCAACTAGCAAACAAAAGCGCACTAAGCACCTAAACTCACTACGTGTTCAATGACAAGGATACACAATCCTAATCAAGGAGCGCAACTTGATTAGTTACACAAACTAATCAAGACACTAGTTTTAAGCTACACAAGTTAAGAACGTGAGTGGTAAGCTACACAAGCTAACCGGTCTCACAAGAGCAACTACAACTACACAAATAGAGTAATACACAAAGTAAATAACTCGTGTAGAAGGGAGCAAACCACCGCGAAGGATGGGAAGATGTTGACGCGGTGATTTATTTCCTGGAGGTTCACCTGTTGCCACAAGCTACGTCCTCCGTTGAGACAAGCTCCAAGGTTGCCGCCGGCCCTCTTGCTAGTGGTGACCCGCAAGTCACACTCTCCCACGTGGAGTGCTTACCACAAGCTCTAGCACTTGACTCGGCCGGACCACTTGTCGCTCTTCACGTCTCGCTCTACTAGCAATGCTCTTTGCAATCTCCCGCGGGATGAGCTCCAACCCCTCACAAAACCTCTCCGGAGCTAAGCACAATCTTCTTGCTTGCTTCACGGAGCCACAAGCCACCAAGCCGTCTAGGAGGTGGCAACCTCCAAGAGTAACAAGCACCGCCGGCTTGCAACTCGATCACCTAATGCCACTCGATGCAATCTCACAATGCAACGCACTAGAATCACTCACTATCAATCAATCGGATGAGCACTAAGCAAGTGAGTGAGTGGGAGGGCTTCCAAGCACACCTACACAAGCCACACAGGCCCAAAGGTGCTCAGCTAGTCGGCCAAGGCCGCCAAGTGCTTGGATTTATAGCCCTCAAGCGAATAGAGCCGTTGCCCTCTCAAACCAGCCGTCGGACTGAGCGTCGGACGCTCAGCCGCGCCACCGTCGGACCAATGTCCACGGTCCGACGCTCCCGATGGCCGCCACGTGTCACTAGCCGTTTGAAGTCGAACGTTGGATCACAACGGCTAACTTCCCGCGCTTCAGCTCAACGTCGGACGGAACACCGTCGGACCAACGAACTCCACGGTCCGACGCTTCCAGAGAGCTCCCCGAGCGCTAAAAACCGTCGGACGATCGTTCGACGCTCGTCGTCGGACTAAATCCAAGAGTCCGACGCTCTCAGAGCTCGCCACGTGTCAGCTCTCGCACGATCTGCACCGTCGGACGCTCGGACAAAAGTCCGACGCCCACAAACTTCAGCGTCCGACGCTCACAGGCCAAACACCGTCGGACGCATGAGGATGGTCCGACGCTGTCACTGCAGACAGCGTCCGACGCTCGCACTCAACTGCACAGAGGCTAGGGTTTACCGTCGGACTAAACACAATAGTCCGACGCTCACCCAAGCCAGCGTCCGACGCTCTTTTTGAGCTCCTCTCAACTCCAAACTTCACCACCTTTGCAAGTGTGCTAACACCACCAAGTGTACACCTCATGTGCATGCGTGTTAGCTTTTCACAAAATTTTTCAAAGGATTTTTCTCTCTTTTCACCGCGCCACTCGATCCTAACAACGTATGCAAGTTAGATCACTCAAGTGGCACTAGATGATCGATATGCAAATAAGTTTGCCCCTCTTGATAGTACGGCCATCTATCCTAAATCCGGTCAAGCACTTCTTTACTCAACCTTAGACCGGTGAAATGAAAATGCCCTAAGTTATACCTTTGCCTTGCGCTTTCCATTTCGATCACCGTCTCCGACACCATCGATGCCGGTGCAACACATGCACCAACACCTCATGAATGATATGATCCACTTCATATCATCACGTGGCTTTTGGTTCATCGATCCTTGACTTGCTTGCTCTTCACCGTTGCGTTGGTCCATCGGCGCCAAGCCATCACCCGACTTGCCCTTCACACTTGCAATCGGTCCGTCGACGCGAAGCCTTATCTTGATCTTCTCCACCTAGCCACATGACTCCATGTCATGTCTCATGTGTTTAGCTCCTTCATACCATATGTGTGAGCTAAGCATCATTTCCAAACCATTTTCACCTTCATAACATAGATGCTCACACACATGTACCTGTGGACTAATCATCTGTGTAATCAACACTTAAACACATATCAGTCCACCTAAGTTGTCGTTCAATTACCAAAACCAAACAAACACCTTTCAAAGTATAATCATGCATGTTTTCTAACCATCAGTGGTTATTTTCAGTAATAAAATAATATATTTCTCTCATAAAATCAACATGTGCCAAAATCAACAATTATTTTGAGGTTAAAAAACAGGCTAACGCGGGAGCAGCAGGACGCTGCAAATCGTACACGTACTCACAACCGCAATTAAAATCGTACTTCCTCGGTCTCGTAATAAACATAATTTTTAACTTATACAATCTCTGTTTGACCAATCGTTTTATTCAAATTTTTATATAAATAATAAATTAAACTAATTATTATGAAAATATCTCTATCAATAAAATAAGTCATAACGAAACAAGTAATATTTATTAAATTTTTTTAAATAAGATAAATAGTCAAACACAGAAATCAAAGAATAGCATTTATTATGGGCCTCACTGAAGAGCCAGTAAAGCCGCGGGGCCCACGTGTAGGCCACAGGACGGACCAGCGGCCACGGGCCCACAAAACCGGTAGCGCAACCCGGGGGCGGCTGCCGTGCCTTGCGCCCCGGGTGCTCTCTCTCTCTCTCCTCCTTTGCCTTATCCTCTTCGCTTCCCTGTGGTGTGTTCCCCACATCCCGATCAGCCACCAACCCACCCGCAAACGTAGTCACTGACACTTGGACCAACGCAGTTCATACCCCACATGTCAGTGAAGAAACTCTGTCGTGCTAGCTGAATGTCTACTCACGACACGTGGAACTCACGCGCTGCTTCGGCTCTCGCTTTAACCTTTCTTCTCCGCCTCTCCCTCCGTGGCCCTGTCGCTCTCTTCTCCCCGGTTCTGTCTCGCGGGCGTTCGTTTTATCTAGATTAGATGCGATGATGATTCGAGGCGCTAGCTTATTTTAGCTGTAATGATCCCAGGCTAAACCCTGGCTCGTTGGCTCAGCGGCCTCCCGGCGAGAATCGCATATCCGGCCGATCAGGTGGTTTTATTCTCTTCCCTGTTATAATTTGGCGCGATTTTTTTTTCGGTGGTTGTTGATCTGTTCAGCGTGCCATTGCAGCGCTTGCGAATTTTCCTCTTGGTTTGGTGATCGCGGCTTGGGATTTTGGGCATTCTTCTGTTTTTTTCTTACTCTCTAGTGGTAATTTGTGAAAAACATTTGATGCAGTTAGCTAGTTGTCTTGGGCCTATTTGCGTTTCAATCTACAATCGTACGCAATACGCTGGCAGGATTTATGATTTGCTTTCTCCGTAGGCGATGACTGAGTTTACTGTGGTAGGATCAATTTATCCTAGTGGGTTTGATTGCGTTTAGGACTGGCAGCGTGTCATCGTAACTTCGTAAGAGGCTTGATTGCGTGGAGCTACGTAGTCTAGCTATGTGTTGCGAGCTTGTTTGCTGCAATGAGTAAAAAAAACAAACTCTGAAAATTGTGCGATTTTTTTGATGGTGCCTGCAGGATGGAGACGGAGAAAGCGAAGTATGTCCCTGGTCACAATCACGCAGGGAATGGATGATAAGATCATAAAAAATCAGACAGTCATCAGTCACAACCCACAACTCATATTTTTGTGCCCCCCCCCCCCCCCCCCCCCCACCCACACCCACCCACCCCTGATCCACCGAGGACAGGAGATTGGTTTAAGTTCAGCACACGCTGGAAGTGGTAACATCATGGGTAGTGCCTGTTCGAGGAAGAGGAGCCAGTTGGTCCAAGAGGATGATCTCTACAGTGCGAGGTTCTCCAAGAGCGGCAGCTTCAAGTGGCTGTTGCATACGTTGCCCCGCAGTAACTCTGCTGATGTGCAGCGGAGAACACAGGGCCTGGCACCAGGCCGGTGTCCGTCGCTTGTGGAGTTGTGCGTTGCGAAAGTCTGCGAGGTGTTCTATTGCCTTTGTTTGGTTGTTTTTTTTTTTTTTCTGAAGGGTGTGCTTGTTCTCGGCTGAATGGGGATGATTGCAGGATATAAATAACTATTCTGGTTTCTCCCTGCTGCCCAGAGATCTTAGTCAGCAGATATTCAATGAACTGGTAGAAAGTGGATGCCTCACGGAGGCATCACTTGGGGCTTTCCGTGATTGCGATTTGCAGGTGATGATTCTGTTCTTGTTTGGCACACCATTCTAGGTTCACTTAAACTTTGGAATGTTCCGCTGCCGTGTGGAAATTTAAGGAATGTTATAATGTAATTTTGCCTTTCCCGTGGAATAACAATGATGTATACTCGTTAAGTCGGTCAGGCCTTGATATCTACTACTGCCTCTGTCCCAGATTGTAGGCCATTTTAGCTTTTCTAGGTAAATAGCAGGAAAGCGATGTCTAGATACCTAGAAAAGCCAAAACAACCTATTATTTACAACGGCAGGAGTATTAGGGAATGACAAAAGACATTGTTCCAGGCCTTGATATCTACAGTTTTGTAGGGCCCGGCATAGTTCCAGTCTTAAGCTTACTGTCGTGCACTACGCGGAGCAGGACCTAACATTGAACATCTCTTCACAGGATATCTGTCTCGGAGACTACCCCGGAGTGACTGATGCTTGGATGGGAGTAGTGGCTTCTCAAGGGCAGTCCTTGCTGTCTGTTGACCTCTCTTGCTCAGATGTGACTGATAGTGGCTTCAATCTTCTTAAAGATTGCTCAAACATGCAAAATTTGGCATGCGATTACTGTGATAAAATCTCAGAACATGGACTTAAGACATTATCGGGTCAGTGTTACGCTGATAGCACAACAGCTGAGTTTGCTGTCAGCTGTATGATATTGTATTAGATATCTTGTTTTTGTTACTGTTACTCTGCCACAATAATAATCTCCTAATTTTTGTAGGCTTTTCAAACTTGACATCGCTGAGCATTAAGAAATGTGCTGCTGTTACCGCTGAAGGAGCAAAAGCCTTTGCAAACTTAGTTAATTTGGTAAACTTAGATCTCGAGCGATGTCCAAAGATTCATGGTGGGCTTGCACATTTAAAAGGTATCCCTTTCTTTCTAACTAATCTCGTCAGTTATGAATTAGCAAACTACCACCTTATCTGCTGCAAACTTGGAAGACTTAGTAACACCATTTAATGTTTGTTACAAAGACAATACTGTTTGAACGTGAATAATGCTTATCAAAAGTTCAAAACTTAGTAGCACCAGTTAATGTTTGTTACCAAGACAATGTTGTTTGAACTTGAATAATGATTAATTGATTATCTTTGCATGTTCCAAGTCACTAGAGGGGGAGAAACTTGTATACACCTATGATGTGAATTCAGCTAATTCTCATGCTTCAAACTTGAAGTTCCACTGGATGCAATGACAAACTTTGTGATGCAGGCTTGAAAAAACTGGAAAAACTGAATATGAGATACTCTAACTGCATCACAGATTCAGACATGAAATATTTGTCAGGTAGTACCTCTCCTGAGTTCACTGTTGAAAACTGCATATCAGTATATTGTAACTTACAATGATCTCCAAGGCTAACAAATAGCATTTCCTTCTGCAGATCTCACGAATTTGAGAGAGCTACAGCTCTCTTCCTGCAAAATCACTGATTTTGGTGTTTCTTATCTGAGAGGTAACACCAAGAACCACGAATAAATTTCTTCAATTTATTCACTATAATATTTGGTTCTTGTACGTGCCCTTATGTAGGATAGGTATATTTTTATTTTTGACTAACTCATTGCTTTTAGTTGTTCAGTAACCATGAGCATTTTCATTAAAGTTAGCATTAACTCAATGCTTTTAGTTTGGGTTATTCAATTCAGGTCTACACATGCTAGGTCATCTAAACCTGGAGGGATGTGCAGTTACTGCAGCTTGTTTGGATGTTATATCTGGTTTGTATCTTGTCCTGGGCATACTGTGCCATCAGTTTGTCCCTT
Organism: Eremochloa ophiuroides; assembly: GCA_038502445.1. Lineage (NCBI taxonomy): Eukaryota > Viridiplantae > Streptophyta > Magnoliopsida > Poales > Poaceae > Eremochloa > Eremochloa ophiuroides. The sequence continues at coordinate 48,938,158 of JAHLJS010000009.1, read as the reverse complement.
TTGCGAAAATATCTTATATTTAGTCTCAAGAAGTCCCCATCTGTGTTCCCTCTGCCCATAGAAGCTACTAAGCTAGTGCCACCGATCATATACAGTTGTCATTATATAGATGATTAAGGATCCAATGAAGAGTGCATGAATAGACGACACAAAAGTTTCCAAATGTCGGACTAGATACCCTGAGAGTGTTTTTCAGGCTTTCAGATATTATAAGAGCAGGTTACTACTACATATACAGCTGGACAGGAACATAACTTTTTTTTTCTTTTGTTGCTGAAGTGTGGCGAGCACAATCTGATTCTATCATTCTATTACTACATTCAAAAGAAACTTGTTGGCTGGAGTAAGCATTTGTTTTTGACAAGGGTGTACTTCTTTATGAAGTCTAAGTGTATAACCATGCCATGTAGCTGTTACTACTTAGTTTTTTCGAAAAGGCAAGAGCATTGCTGCACATATATTGGAAAAAAAAAAAATTAGGAGAACGACCTGGGGGATGGGGGACGCAAAGAATTGACCCAGTTTTTATGGAAAACCAAACCCGAAAACCGAGCAACCCCTAGGTTAAAAAAGTTGGCAAGACCCACTACTAGAGGAGCACTCCATACTACCAAGAAAAACAACTACACGGTTTGAAACATCAGAAAAAACTGGTCAAGAAAGCAACAACTACAAACCACTAACAAAAGAGGGTGATCACAGCTACAACAAGCCACTAACAACTATGAACAGCTGATCACATGCATCATCGTCAACTTAGAAGAACTACTCACTAATTTATGGATTTATTTGGTCCTCTTTTCTTTTCCCTGCGTGAACAAATCTGTAAGGCCACAATGCACAGAATAGCCGTTTGGATTGTCTCTCATCAATGTTGGTGTAAACAGCTTCAAGCCAAGCACTTAGGTACCAGAACTTTACTAAGACTCAGTTCTATTGCAGAACTGGCTTCGTTGGTCTTGTTGAATCTAAGTCGATGTGGCATATGCGATGAAGGCTGTGAGAACTTGGAAGGTAAACATGATGCAAACTACTGATCTTGTTGAATCTAAGTCTGTTATTAGGAGATTGGTTCCTTGTTTTTCTTGTCTAGATTAATGATCAGACATAAGTTTTCAAGGCTACAAATTTTGTTAGCACTGCCTTGCAGGTCTTACAAAATTGAAGGCTCTAAATTTAGGGTTCAACCACATTACAGATGCATGTTTAGTTCATTTAAAAGGTAAGTTTTATCCACTCGTTATCTTTATATTAGTTCACCATAGGATTCGTATCTCAGAAACAACTATGTTGCATATTCGTGGAAAAGCATCAAAGTATTTCGTAAAACCTAATCGCTATGTCTAAGAAAAAGCAATTAGACCTTTTCCAGTAGGCCAGTAGCTTATATCCTTCCTCCAGCTCCCTGGCCCCTCTTCTCCTTCTTTCTCCCCTCTTCTTGCTCTCTATGGTGGGTGGGTGGGGGGGGGGAGCTTGGGCTCCCTGCTGGACCAGCCCATGTCTTTCCCTAACAAATGGGCACTGTTTCTTTCATGTGCTGTGTAGATTTTGGGGGAAAACTCTGGAAACTCATTTTCTTGCTAGCTTATATACATTGTATTTGGGCTGGGCTTAGTATACAAACATGGCCCAACACTCCCCCTCAAGATGGATAATAGATATCTATCATTCCCATCTTGCTACATGCTAAATTACATTCTTTTACTCCTAAACCTTTTGTCAAACAATCAGCTATTTGACCACTTGAATTTACTTGACTTAGCTCCAGTATGCCCTCATCTAATTTCTCTTTAATGAAGAAGCGGTCTATCTCCACATGCTTGGTTCTATCATGTTGAACTGGATTATTTGCAATACTGATTGCAGACTTGTTATCGCACCAAAGTCTCATGGGACCTTTTCTTAGAACATTCAACTCTGACAAAAGATTTCTTACCCATAACATTTCACAAAGTCCAAGAGACGTTGCTCTATATTCTGCTTCGGCTGTTGGACGGGATACAACAGACTGCTTCTTGCTCCTCCATGACACTAAGTTTCCCGCAACAAAGACGCAATAGCCTGAAGTTGATCTCCTGTCATCAAGACAACTAGCCCAAACAGCATCACAATAGCCCTCCACTTTCAAGTGGCCATTACTCTTAAATATCAAGCCCTTTCCTGGGCTACTCTTTAAGTATCTCAAGATCCTGTATACAACATCCAAATGTCCACTCCTTGGGTCATGCATGTATCGACTCACAACGCTTACTGCATATGATATATCAGGTCTCGTATGACATAGATAGATAAGGCGCCCAACAAGCCTTTGGTACCTTTCTTTATTTACTGGATTACCTGATTCGGCACATAACTTGTGATTTAAATCGATCGGTGTTGATACTGGTCGACATCCAAGCATGCCTGTCTCACTTAGCAAGTCTAGAACATATTTTCTTTGTGAAAGAACAATACCTTTTGGATTCCGTGCAATCTCAATGCCAAGAAAGTACTTGAGTTGCCCGAGGTCTTTGACCTCAAATTCCTTACTTAGATTCTCCTTGAGTCGTATGATCTCCCTTTCATCATCACCGGTAATGATAATATCATCCACATACACAGCCAACACCGAAATCTTATGCCCTGAATGTCTATAGAAGACAGTATGATCCCCATTGCACTGCTTGTATCCCATGCCACACAGTGCACGCTTAAATCTATCAAACCATGCTCGTGGAGATTGTTTGAGACCATACAAGGACTTTTTCAATTTGCACACCTTTCCAATTGCCCCACGATTAGAAAAACCAGGTGGAATCTCCATGTACACTTCCTCTTGGAGATCACCATGCAAGAAAGCATTCTTGACGTCCAATTGATGCAAAGGCCATCCAAAATTCGCCGCACAAGAAATCAAAGTTCTTACTGTACTCATCTTTGCCACAGGTGCAAATGTTTCATCATAGTCAATGCCATATGTTTGGCTATAACCCCTCGCAACAAGTCGAGCTTTGTATCTTTCAACCTTTCCTTCAGGAGTTTGCTTCACAGTGAACACCCAGTTGCAGCTTACAGCTTTCTTTCCTGCAGGTAGTTTTACAAGATCCCAAGTTCTATTCTTCTCAAGAGCTCTAAGCTCCTCCATCATGGCCTCACGCCACTTGGGATCTTGTTTTGCTTCCTTCCAGTCTCTAGGAATATATGTAGATTGTAATGAAGCAATGAATGCTCTATATGCAGGGGATAATGATTTGTACGAAACATAGTTACTTATATCATGCTCAAAACCATACCTCTGTGCAGGCACCCCTGCATTGACTCGTGTACCTTTTCTTAGTGCAATAGGTAGAGCATCTGAGTTGTTCTCAACATCAATCTTTGAGGATGATGATACATCAATAATTTCTGGTCCACTTTCACGCTCTGGGGCGGAAGGGCATATTTCAGATGTTGGTGTTTGGAACAACTCTGTGTCCTCTTGATGGGATTTAAACTTCCTTCGTGTATATACTTTTGAGATAACTCTATTTTGCAACCCCATACCTGTTCCATTTTGCTGAGTAGGTGTCACACCCCCACTTGTCTCCTCCATTCTTCTTGACAGTTCCCGAGTAGGTCTACTTTGAACAATACTATTCTCTCTCTCTCTTCTACACTTGTAAGATTAGGGTCATCCATTGGGCGTGGAATTGTTCCAATAACAATTTCCATTTTCCTTGGTTGGTGATCATCTTCTCTAGTGTGTGAAGCTTCGTTCTCCCCCTGTCGACAATCATCATCCATGTTAGATGAGTCAAGTTCAAGAAATAAGGAACTCAAGTCTGTCTTCTCTCCATAAAAAGGCTCATGCTCTCTGAATGTAACATCCATACTGACGAACAAGCGTCGTTCGCTAGGGCTCCAGCACTTGTATCCCTTCTGTGTTGAAGAATACCCCACAAAGATACACTTTACTGCACGTGGATCAAGCTTTCCCACTGAAGGTCTATGATCTCTAACAAAGCATGTGCAGCCAAACACCTTGAGTGGTATAATAAATTCATTCTTCCCAAATAGCATTTCATAAGGAGTCTTCATATTGAGTACTCTTGATGGGATTCAATTGATAAGATAAGTAGCAGTTAAGACTGCCTCACTCCACAAGAATTTTGGCACGTTCATCGTATACATAAGTGACCTTGCTACTTCCAAGAGATGTCGATTCTTCCTTTCAGCTACTCCATTTTGTGGAGGTGTATCTGGACATGAAGTTTGATGCAATATTCCCTCAGCTGAAAGGAAAGTAGCAAATTCATTGTTCACATACTCTGTCCCATTATCAGTTCTAATCATCCAAACCTGAGTATTGAACTGATTCTTAACACATGCACAAAAATCCTTGAAACACTTGAGTACCTCACTTTTATGCTGCATGAGATAAACCCATGTCATGCGAGAATAACAATCAATGCATGTCACAAAATACTTCATTCCACTAACCGAGACCACGGGGGATGTCCAAACATCGGAATGAACTAATATGAAAGGTAATGTGCTACGAAGTCCTTTACTAATATAGGATGTTCTCGTATGTTTCCCAAACTCACATGCATCATACACCAACTTCTTCTTATCAACCTTGCTCATAATATGAGGAAATGCTCTGGACATAGTGTCAAAGGACATATGACCCAACCGGCAATGTTGAAGCATCACCTTAGTCTCCTCTTCACTAGTAGAAATTGCCAGAGCAGTACACGTGGAATTATCTATCCTTCTATCTAAGAACCATAGGCCATTACGCCTAATGCCACTCCAAGCATTGTTCCTGTCTTTCTATCTTCAATTAAACAATTTTCTCGATCAAGAGTAACACGACAGTCCATCTAATCCACTAATGCACTTATGGATACTAGATTAACCAGAAAAGATGGAACATATAGAACAGTAGATAATGTAATTGATGGAGTGCATTTGACTGTTCCCACACCTCTAATAGGCTGAGCAGTTCCATCAGCAGTTTGAATAGTTTCCTTACGTGTGGGAGGAAATGAGTTATATGATGCAAATTCATCTAATGTCCCTGTGATGTGCCGTGATGCACCTGAATCTAATATCCAATTTGCATTAAATGTACCTGTGCCAGGACGAGCAAGGTTGACAAGGTTGCCTAGAACTGTTGATGTATCATCTGCGCTCGAGAAAATTTCCCCACCATTAGGCCCTTGTGAAACTGACATTAATTCTGAAATCCTCGCCAAAAATATTTTAGCTAGTTCCACCAGTTCCTTTGCTGTGAAATGCTCTACCAGCTTTTTTACTTTGGCTTTCTCCTTGTCAATCTCACTTTGGAGTGTAGCCATTTCAGTGACCAATCCAACATGCCTCTGATCCACCTCACTAGATTGCAGCTCCAATTCCTTCTTGTTCTTGGTGAAACTTGATTTCAGTACACTTCTGAGATTGAACACTATTTGCCAACACCCTGGAAGCCTTCAAATGCCTCTCCAGTTTGCTCGTCTCCATAGCCATACCCTCTACCATTGCCATATCCTGCTCAGCCACAGCCGCATGCTTCTTATCCACCACCGTGCAGCTCTTCTCCAACGAGCTCTCTAGCTCCTCTGCAGCAGTTGCCGTCCTCTCTGCCTCCTCCACCTTCCTCTTGACCTCCCTGGCTGCCCTCTCTTCGGCCTCCACCTGCACCTTGATGTCGCCCGTGCACCTTGATGTCGCATGTCCACCACGAACGCGTACGAGCCCGGGAGCTCCTTCACGTCCGCCGGGGTGGCCGCCATGGCGTGCGCGTCGCGCATGTAGCTGCGCATCGCGCCGCCTGCCTCCTTGCCGCCGCCGCCGCCGCCCGCCGCGCCAGCGTCGCCGTCGGGCACGTCCAGCACTGCCTCGACCTCGCTCCTGGCCCCGTCCTTGCATGCCGCCTCTGCCCGGGCACGCCCCAGCGGGTCCTGCGCCGCCACGAGATGCCCCAGCAGCGCTGCTCGACCCGCCTTCACGGCCTCGACGTCGCCCCATTCCAGCTACGAGCACAGCCCTGGCTCTTCTGGCCCCCAAGCCTCGGCGCCGCGCGTGGCCTCCATCGCCGCCAGCGAGTCGGTCGCAGTCGCCATCGCCAATACCAGCTCCGACACCATGTAGATTTTGGGGGAAAAACTCTGGAAACTCATTTTCTTGCTAGCTTGAGGTACACATACATATATACATTGTATTTGGGTTGGGCTTAGTATACAAACATGGCCCAACATGCTGTGATACTGATAAGATGAAAAGCAGATGCAAGCCTGGAATGGCATCTTCAAAGAGGGTATTGCACTCTTTGTCCTAACATTGTGTGCAGTACTGTAGCCTATAAGCACAACATTTACTGGAATATTGATCGCTCTAGAAGTGTATCAGAATTATGGTGTCCCTTAGTATTGATCCATACATGATGAGGAAACTGTTTTTTAGTTCTTTTCTGATGCCCTGTATTCCTTTCAGATTTGATCAGCTTGGAGTGCTTGAACTTGGACTCATGTAAGATTGGTGATGAGGGTTTATTTCACCTGAAAGGTCAGGGTTCAATACATTGATAAATTCTAGATTACAGTGGCAATTATCAATTTCTCCTTGTCTCTTTTTGCTTATTAACCAGTTGTTCCCCTGAAGCTCTAAACATACTCTCTTTTTCATTATTGGATATACTATAATATTTTCTTCTTGTTGCAAAGCATCTTTTAATCTATCTTTGAACCTTGATTTGCTATAGGCCTCATACAGCTAAAAAGCCTGGAGCTTTCAGACACTGAAGTTGGGAGCAATGGACTTCGTCATCTCTCTGGTTTGTTTAAAACGCCAGCAGAAATTCTAGTATTATTGGCAATTGATGTTTTTTTCTTGTTAATCCATACCGGTAGACCAGTTCAGATTGCGTAAACGCTTTTTAATTAGTGTGTAAAATTTATGGGATAAACTCGTGGTGCACTGCCTCATATAGACTGACCAACTAATAATTTGTATAGAATTGAGGAATGGGTGATTCCACTAAATGGGATGAACTCATGGTGAATGATTGGTGATGGTTCCTCAAACCAAACACCTCCTTGACACAAGACATTTTGTTACTGCAGTCTTTGATGAAATTCACATGTGCTCTCAATAGATGTTTTTTATTCATATTTGTTATTACACTAGGGTGGCCCGCAATACTATAATGATTTTAAATTGTTGCAAATATATCGTAGTTCACATTTTTGTTTTAAAAGAAAGTTACTAAGTTGTCTTTTTCTGCAGGTCTACGTAATCTGCAGAGCATCAATCTCTCTTTTACATTGGTTACTGACGTTGGTTTGAAGAAGATCTCTGGCTTGAGTTCACTGAAGTCTCTTAATCTTGACAATCGCCAAATTACAGATATTGGTTTAGCATCTCTTACAAGTATGCTTCTCATATTAGTTGGATATATATTGTGACCGTTTTTGTTTAAACACAAGCATCATGTCACTTGTAACTATAATGTCTCTGATTAGCTTATTTTCTCTTTGGGTTGTGGTGGTTTGTTTCACGTGTAAATTGTATCGTAGCGGGGTTTTCCAGTGTCATTAGGCAATGTTTTGCGCTGTAAACTATATCATGGCATTTGTTAAGATCACTTGGTTAGTACAGGTCTCACTGGATTGACACAGCTTGACCTATTTGGAGCTCGCATAACTGATTCTGGCATGAACTGCTTCAGATGTAAGTATGCCTAAACCCTAAACCCTAAACACTATGGTAGCACTAAAAAAATGAACAGCTTCTTTTGGTGCACGCTGCCTTGATGGAATGCATCTCAATTCTTTGTGATCATCTTGCAGGAGCATTGCACTTGTTTATATCAATGAAATTTCTTTCCATTTGTAACTAAGGCATCTCACTGCATATGACGTTGCCGTTTCAGTTTTCAAGAATCTTCAGTCCCTGGAGGTCTGCGGTGGGTTGATTACAGATGCTGGTGTGAAGAACATCAAGGACCTGAAATCTCTGATGTTACTCAACCTATCTCAAAATGGCAACCTCACGGACAAAACCCTAGAGCTGATCTCTGGTACATTTTCGTTGTTCTTTCATTGTGCATTCATCGGCGCGACTGTTCTCGTCTCAATAGTTGCATCTGTTGACAGGCCTGACCGCGTTGGTGTCGTTGAACTTGTCCAACTCCCGGGTGTCCAACTCGGGCCTCCACCACCTGAAACCGCTGCAAAACCTGCGTTCCCTATCCCTGGAGTCCTGCAGGGTGACGGCAAGCGAGATCGATAAGCTCCGGCTGGTCGCCCTCCCCAACCTGATCAGCGTGCGGCCGGAGTGATAGGACCAGAACTCCCACGGCGACCTGTAACTGTAAAGCAAAATTGGTGCCTGACTAGACCAGGTCGCCTTGTACATACTTTTGCAAGGACAAGATGTCTCGTGTCTGTACATATTGTTCTCTCTGTGTTGTCGGTGTGCGTGATGGCAACGGACTAAGACGTCCGTGTGCATGGTATCCCACGGATCCTGTGATGGGAAGGGCAATTGTAAATGTGTCGTGCTTCCTCTCCACGTGGGGTGATGTTGTGTAAATAGATTGGTGCATTGCTAAACACTTGGTAAAAAGCAAATCGTTGGTATTGTTAAATGCTAGGTTTGATATATGCTGCGGTCACGGTCGTTGCAGGGGCGCTCAAGCTCAACTTTCATTCGTGAAAGATCTCTGGTATATTTGCAGGCGACAAGTATGTTATACGACTTAACATTTAGAATGAAGTAACTGTGGATTTAAACTAAAAATGATATTCTTTCATTATGGAACATACATATCAATGTGCCTAGATAATTTCTCTTCACCCAGCCCCAGTATGTCAATGGGATTTTGACTTTTTCTTATCCAGACTGCAAAATAAAGCATGCCCTTCATATTCAACGAAAAAATATATATAAACTTTTGTCCTGAAGTTGTTAATCGCTGGTTGTTTTGTAAAAGCGAAGTCAACCCTTTTTTACTAAAATGCAGCTACCTGGAAGACATTTGACAAGGTTTCGTATATTGAAGTCATATGGGGTTTAATTTACACATGACAATAACACAAGATTCAGTGACACTATTTACAATTGCAGCTGCTACTGCTAGGCAAGCTTCAGCCACCGAGGGGACATGTACAACGAAGTCCTATTAACGATCAGCAATGCACTGCTCGGTGATCACCTTCTGCGCTTGAACAACGATGAAAAGTGTCAAGAGTCAGTATAGGATATCATTAGGACAAACTTATATGTACCAGGAGATGACATACGTACCAGGAGATTACAATCAAAGGTGAATGACGGATTCAGTGAGGATCAAATAGGGGCCAAATCAGAGCACCACCTGTTGAAGTGAACACTTCCTACCGCTGAACCAGCAAGACAAGAACCCCAATGGACCTGGTATTGTTGGTTGACGAATATCAGTTTCTCTTCTTTGTAATGCTCTTAAGAACTCTTCCGAGCTCAGGTTCCCATCCTGATTTGAGTCGAACACATGAAAAATGATGTCTACCACTCTATCAGTTAGGTTGACCCCACAAACCTACAAGGCAAACCAAATGAAAAAATTAGATACCTGGACATCACTTAAAAGCTCAGTGACCTGGTTCTGAAGAAACAGATCATGCTCATCATTAGGTCTAGCAAGTCAAAACACCTTCTCAGTGATTGGTCAGCTAGCCCGTAAGTCTACTTTGTCTCAGCAGTTAATATAGATTTGAAACGTGCCAAACTTGGTAAAAAAAAATCTTACGTGCTGCGCTGCACGTTTTAGATCCTCCTTTGTCAATAACCCATTCACTTTCCCATAAGCAAAGATAGCCATTGACAGTGGCTCCAATCTTCGTCGCAAGTCAGCAAATGCCTTAAACTCCTAAAGTTGCAAATAAGCATCCATGTGAATAATATGAGCTAAAACGAGTACAATAATATTTGTGATATCAAGAAAACAAGTGAAACCTCAAAGGTGATGCGTATGTCCTTCAGATCTGGCTCTTTGACCAAATCATCAACTCTATCGAGAAGCTTGTTGATATGGTTCATGTCAGCAGAAGCAACCATGGACAACGCAAAATCCTTTGCTGCTATTGTTTTAGACGACTTGACATCATAATGACTGAACTCCAATCGAATAATCTGCAAAGAAAATTCAAGAAACTATTAGTACAAGTAGTATGAAATAGTCAGAAGTAAATAAGTGGTATCAGATAAATAAATTGTGTGGAATAAAAAGAGCCACAGATGGCTTTTAGAACATGGTGTATCATTTTACGTCTTCAGTTGGAAAAAATTCAATAGCCTACTAAGGGATAAAGTCAAGATAAATCTATAGCAATTATTGAGGTAATTAGAAACAGAAGTCCACCATTTGGCAGGCAGACATGTATATTTATGCTACGAAAAGGTGTTTGCATAAAACATAAATGCATTTTTCTTCCATGTCAGGTCAGGGTCAATTTTTGTGGACGAGTCATCATGTTGGATCAAGGTATGAAAGAAGCAAATTACCTCGTCATGCAACTCCTTAAAAAATGTTGAGAACTTGTCACAGTGTAGAGGCTCATTCCCATCACTCCCAAAGAAGTACTCAACCACCCCACCATTTTCCACAGGCTGGCCAACTTTAAGTCCAATACGTAAACCATCCTTATGGGTGGACCCTTGTCTGTTAAAGGACCGCATCAGTGCCATTACTTTCTTAAACTCTTCTCTGTCTATCACCCTGAAAAAATGGCATGTCCCAGATGAGAACAACAAATTTACAGTGAAGAAGGTGGTCAAAATTTGTTCATTACCCTTCTTTTACCATCAACAAACAAGTCAGATGATTGAACATGCTCATAAATAGCAGGTCTTTTTCTGGGCGAGATAAATTAACTGCATGCAATGATCACAGGTAAACAACAATACAGCACAAACAAGACCATATCAACTGTATTCTTGTTTATGCATGAGTATGAAGAACATACCTTTATCAGCATTAATAAACAACATATGTACACACAGGAAAAAGAAATTTGAACTGAAGCAAACAGGACTTGAATAATTTAATTTCCTCCCACACCATCAAAATTATTTTAGAACATTTGTCAAAACCAAATCGAAGTGTACAAGTCGAGAAATTTCTAGTCAGCAGATACATTACAGCAGGGTGGGGAGCCTATTGTCAAGACTTAGTAATGGTAGGAAACTCACCCACTGTGATCAACATCGAACATTTTAAAGGCCGCAGTGAAATTTGACTCAGGAATGCTGAGCAATGTCACAAAAAAGATGTACCTGTCAATACAACACCAGTACCTGAGAAACCAATAATATAATATGTCTGTGCAACAATGCATCATCAGATGGCAAATGGCTAATGCACCACAACATGACTTTCAATATATGCATCATACCTATGGTGTCGCATCATGATTTATTGATATATGTACACTACATCAGTTATCCTGAACAGGTGCTAGATAAACACCTACAGATTTTCAAGGCTTTCTTACAGCAAACTAATGACAGTATTTATGCAGGAGTACGAATCTTCAGGTCAATATTTTGTGAATAAAATTATTTGGGCCAACATTTTTCTAAAGTTCATTCCACTTACTCTGCAAAAGAGATGAGACCGTCACTATTTGTGTCGAACAGCATAAAGAACTCTGATGGAGCACAATGCAACTCTCCAGGGCTCCGCTCCCCTCTTAATCTTCCTTCACGAACTATGGTGGACTCTGATGGAGGAAAAACAGGGACTACTGCCCTCATCAAGTCCGCAGGTAACATGTAAACTTCCCCTTCTGGGTTCCTCACAGTCGCAAAGTACTCAAAGATCTATTCATAGATATAACCATATATTTAGAAAATTGGTATGTCAAAACTTTATAGAATTTCCCAGGACTGCCCTTAAGGCAGCACTTCAAGCATTACCTTCTCAGGAGGGCTGAGAAGCCGTATCCTCTTCTCATAGTTAAAGAATACTCTTCTGCGGAATGAGTCTGTAGAAAGAGGAGGACAAAATGAAAGGATTGTATCAGATGAGCACACCACTCAAATTTGCGAAGCTTGAAGAAGATATATAAATATTAAATACGATGCACTCGGACAATTAAGCAACACTGCATTGATCAAAAAGCAGACATCGTAACAGACTTTGCCCGGTGCCCCGGTGTCACCTAATTTGGAATCTAGCGACCAATTGGTATCACATCGTACTCCTATCTGCAGCTAGATCGCTACAGCCGGGGGAACACCGTACGAGTCGCAATTCAAGCAAGCAGGCGATCACAATCACAATCAGTAGAAGCGACACGCTTCAGGAAGATGACATGGCACCGCTTGTAGCTTTATTACAGAGCAAAGCTCCAAAATCCTAACGCGAAGCAATAAGCTAAGCCATACCCACACTAAACAACAGCAGCGGCAGCAAAAACCCGAGAACGCGCGCGTCCATCAAACCCCCTCCTCAGAAAACACGGAGAAAGAGAGAGAGAGCGCATCTCATCGGGAGGAAGCGAACGGGGAAAGGGAGGACGCTCACCTGCGAACAGGAACCTCCCCTTCTCCTCCGGCGCCTCCGTGGAGGCGGCGGCGGCGCCGCAGGCGACCGAGATCTGACCGGCGGGCGCCTCGCCGGAATCGGCGGCAAGCGACGGCGGTTTCAGCCAAAGCCCGAGCCCGGACCCGGCCACCGCCACGGCGGCGGCGGCGATCGCGCCCTCGCGCCCGTTCCCGTTCCCCGCCCCCGTCTCGGTCGCCGCGGTGATGGAGAAGGCCCGGGCCGGCGGCAGTGGCGGCGACCTCAACCGCCCGACGGCGGACCGGAGGAGGCGAGCCGCGCGGGGCAGGGGAGCCATGGCGGTGGCGGTCGGTCGGTCGGTGGGATCAGCGGGCCTCGCGGCGCGGCGCGGCGAACGGTTGCTGCGGATAGGGACGAGGTGGAGGAAGACGAGGACGCAGGACTAGACTTTGGAGGAGCCTGGGCTGGACTAGTGGACAGATGAATGATGATGAGGAGGAGGCGGCGATGCGTACTCGCTCCGTCCTATAAAAATTATTATTTTAAACTTTTTAGATATTATATTTAACTATTCGTCTTATTTAAAAATTTTATATCAATATCATTTATTTTATTATAATTTAGTTTATCATTAGAGATATTTTAATAATTATTAATTTCTTTTATATTTTGTACAAAATTTTTAAATAAAATGAATTGTCATTTCTAAAAAATAAAAAAACAATAGTTTTTTTTAGACGGAGGGAGTAGGTGCAGAGGAGGGGAAGGGGAGAAAACGCGGGCGCGGCGGTAAGTGGAAGCCTGGGTGTGGGCCGCGCGAGGGACAGAAGCGTCGCCGCTGTGGTGGGGACGCCTTTAAATTGGTGCGAAAATCGTTTGAGTTGAGACGGTGACCAGACGCTCGGATGCACATGCTACGGCCACCGCCACCAGAACCAAAAGGGGAAAGGATATGTTCGCGCCTTCACGGCACCAGGTTTTTGTTTGCTTTACATGGTGCGCGCGTGGCGTGTGGAGTGTTGCTCGGTTGGTTCGAGCTACCTTCGGTTTACTTTCAGCTATACATCAGTATTTAGTGAAGCAAAAAAATATGTCTTTCTAACCCTTTTTAGATAGTTACGTAATATCAAGCTTGACTAAAATTATATAATAAAATAATAACATTATTTATACTAAAAAGTATAATAAGATTCTTCATTAATTATATTTTCATATTATATCTATTTGATGTTATAAATCTTTATGATTCTTTCTATAATTTTGGTGAAACTTAAAACGTGTTCACTCTTAAAAAGGTTAGAATGACTTTGGAGTACATGTTAGAGTTTTCATAGGTTGTCTAGTCTGATGCCATGTTAGTTTTCTTTTCCGGAGGAGATGCCGAGAGAGGTGAGATAAAGAGATGATCCGTGAAATAATTGCATTTATGAATTAAAACTTAGAGCTATGAGAAGACTTTGCAGTATTGTACGTGTTGGTACTGACATGTAAATTTAGCGACGGGCCCAAGAGTACTCATTGAATAGCCGTTATTTTTGTCGTCCAATGATATTTAAGGGCATAACTAATTATACATGTTATTAAGAAATATGGTTGTTTTTGAATTTTTGAATACCCCCACTCTGTGTAGATAACAACATTCCTTGTTCCATGTGCAATATTGGAGGTTTTATAGGTAGCTATTGATTTGAGTTCATAAGATTACATGGCACCTTATATTAGAACGCTCATAACATAGCATCAATATACTTGCCTCTAATCTCAGTTTAGCGGATTTTATGGTCGCGCAATTTGACTTTACAACAGGGTTTGCAATTTTGGGAACTTTCATTGAAATGTTATGAAACGACCTCGATTTCCGCAAAGGGAAATCCACAGGCTCGAATTGTAATTCAACAGATTGCTTAGGACAATCCATGAAATTACCCATATCTCAGTTGACACCAGGATCCATACAACAGTAATTAAGTCTTACATAAACATTTATTACATCGCCACACTGGCGGAATCAACATTCAGAGAAGCTTTGGAAGATGCGGAAACGTTTCATCCTTCACGGCCAACTTGAGTGTAGCACGTGACCCTATTCCTCGCCATCGTCTTCCTCGAAGTCGTACTCATTCTCGTCACCAGACAGCAAATTTATCAGTATGATATGTACTGGCCACGGAGCCCACCTATGCAGCATTTGCTTTGTGGAAAGTGGATGCAAGACTATACAAGCAGACCTATAGGCTGAGGTTTCCTATGCAGCGGTAATCAATGTTTAATTAGTCAAGTTTTATCTCCAGTTAACACCATCATCCCTTTTCCCATCACCACATCTCACTTACCCACACCTCACTCTCATTCGACAAGCCCAACTCCCTCTCGGGCCTATCTCAGCGGCACACTACCACAGCGGGTACACTGCCAGAAAAATGTCATCCAGGGGGAGAAGAGAACACTCACTACACTAGTAGAAGCTTCACAGGAAAGGTCCATAGCCAACAGGTTGGCATATGTATCGATCGATCAACCGTACACTCTGCAGAGGTTTAACTACCCACAAGATTAGCCATCATAGGTGTTGCGCAAACACCTAGGCAGAATTCCGGGTGCTTGCTTGCCTATTCCGGATCCTACACCGTTATGCTGAGACTGGGAGACACAGTACCGGGCCCGTCCAGTGGTACTGTGCATCTAGAACGGAACGGGAACCCATCGTCCGTCTCCGCCCACCCTTATCACCTCTCAACCTAGCAGTAGTGGCACCGTCCTACCAAGTAGTCCAGCCGTCTCCCGCCCATCAGAAGCGAGTGAGTAGAAAAGGATTCCCATGAACCTGAAACTAGTCCATCCTAGGTTTGACCAAGCAGGCATCTTCACTTAGGGGATACTCTCCCCGTGCCATCACAGCACCTCTGTCCACGGGCTTCAAACCACCAAGGCTATCCCACCCGGAACCTCCTCAACAACTTTACCCGCCACAGGTATCTCACTTGGGGATGCCCAGGTTGCACCCCTGGCACGACTTGCCCCATGGGCTTGTCTCACATCCCACTTGGTCGACATCAACCCTTACCACGCACCCAAGACGCACGCAGCACTCTCTCCCAGTGGTTATAATCAGTTATACACCGTCCCAATTTCACCACATAGCATATAGCAAGTAGTAAGTAGTGGAAGAGTAACAGTAAATTAAGCAGCAGCTAACCTAGCAGCGGATAGCAGGGTATAGTCTTATCAAGGCAGGGAATTCAAATATACTACCATGCAACCAATCCATACATAATCATAAAGCAATAGCAACAATGTCATTTGCAATGCGTAAATAGGATCTAAGGATTTGGTGGGACGTGGCACCTTCGTAGTCGTCTCCTAGCTCCTGAAGGTACTTGTGGTCGTCTTCCTTAGTCAGATCCTCCTCCGGCTCTGAAATCGAACACGAAATAGTCGCGTCAGCGACTCCTATAGAGTATTTCAGAAAAATCCAATAAAATAAAGAGCCAAATGCACACAAACATAGTCTTAGATTGTAGATCTCATTTTTCTGAGAATTTTGATATATTGTGCGTAATTTTTGGACATCGTAAGAATAAGTTATGAATTTCCGAAGATTATCCTATTTTCTGAAAATGGAAAATGGCCGATTAATCAGGGGCAGCTCGGGATTGGTCCACGTGGCGCGCGGGTCCAGTAGTGCGGCAAGTGGCGCCTCAACAGAACACAGACCCGATGGTCGCCCACCAGGTGTTCGATGCTGGTTCCCAGAGAGTCGCCGGTGTCGGCGCAGCTCGGTGGTTGGTCGGGCGAGCTCGACGTTGGTCGGGGTTGCGTCGGCGTAGCTCGGCGGTGGTCGGGCGAGCTCGACGGTGGTCGGGGGTGGTTCTCAGAGGTCGGGGTGGTTCTCAGAGGTCGGGGGGCGTCGGCGTAGCTCGGCGGGGCTCGGCGGAGCTCGGCGTAGCTCGGCGTAGCTCGGGCGAATCGGAGATTCGGGGCGCCGAGGGTGCCGCTCTCCCGAGCTCTCTCGGGAAGGCTCGGGCGAATCGGAGATTTGGGCGCCGAGGGTGCCTCTCTCCCGAGCTCTCCCGGGGAGGCTCGGGCGAATCGGACATTTGGGCGCCGAGGGTGCCGCTCTCCCGAGCTCTCCCGGGGAGGCTCGGGCGAATCGGAATTTTGGGCTCCGAGGGTGCCGCTCTTCAGAGGTCGGGGCTGGTTCTCAGAGGTCGGGGGGTGGTTTGTGACCTTGGCCGACCATTCGGCGTGCCATGGCGGCCGGCGGCGAGCTGCCGCAGGGCTAAAGCTCCGGTAGGCTATGTTGCAGCTCACAGCGAGGCAATTTCTCCCCTCCGGGCCCCAATATTCGTTTCTAAGGGATCCAATTTGGCTAACAGGGTCCCTTTTGGTGCTCGGCCACGGCACAGGCGCTTCTCCGGCGAGGTGGGCGGCGGTGTGGTGGCCGGGGTTCGGTTTTGGCACGAACGGGTGTGGTACGGCATACGGCGGTTCTCCGACGAGGTGGAGGCGCACGTAGCCAAGGCGACGGACATGATTCGGGGCTCGGCTATCTAGCGGCGGTGCCGAGGCAGACTTGGCGAACCTCGGCGGCCTTTCTTCGCAGCGCGAGGCGATCGGGGGTACTCGGAACGGATTTTAGGCGAGGCGGAACGTGTCGGCGGCGATCACGTTTCCCCGAGAACGCACCTCTCGGTGTTCCGGGCTATGGAGGTTCGATCTTCCGCAACTAAGCTTGTCCGAGGTGGTCGGTGAGTTGGTGGTCACGCTAGCGGGTCGCGGTATTGAGATGCTCCGGTCATCGGCGGCGATGTCGCTGCGACTGTGAGGTTCCGGCGGGGCTAAGGAGGTCTTCTAGGAGATGTATACGCCTACAGGGTCTATGGCGATGGTATACCAACTACCAATTTTGGCTACCGAGATTCCCAAAGTGCTCGGTTGTGGCGGCGGCGTGTCGCCGACGACGGCGGAAGGCGGCAATGCGGCTACGACCATGTCTTGATTCAATCGAATGCGGTCTTGTCAAATTGGTGAGGCCAGAGAGGCATACGACACTCTAGTGGCGAACTTTAGCCATGGCATGGCCTTCTTTTGGCGACTGCTCGCGGCGGCGCTCCGGCGAGGTCGCGGCGCACTCGAGCAGGGCGGACGAGGCTTCCTCTAGCGCTTAGATCCGCGTAGCTAGCTCAAGGGGTTGTGGCGGTGCTTCACGACGCTCTAACCTATACGGGTGCTAGTCGGATTGCTCGGAACGGGTGATTCGGCGTCGGAACGCGTCGGTGGTGAGCGCGCTCCGCCGAGAACGCGTCGTGCTGCGTTCTCGGTCTAGCAAGCTTGTAGTCCGGAGGTTTCGGCCGGTCGCATGAGTGCATGGTGCAGGTGATCTTCCTGAGCCGGTAAAGGCTCGTGCCTGCGCGTCCCGTGGGCGGAACACCATGGCAAAAGCAGGGCGAGGTTCGGACATGGCGTGCGGTGGCTCACCGTGGTGTCGGTGAAGCTAGGCTGGCGATGTAGTGGCGAGTCGGAGCCGTGCAGAGCGTACGCAGTGCCGTGCCGAACCGCGACGGGGCTCCGGCTTCTCCTCCGTGTCCGGTTCGGCGCGCTCCGCGGCGGCAACGCTCCGGCAGCTCCTCCTCCTCTGCTCCGCCTTTCTCCTACGCTCTCTCT
Source organism: Eremochloa ophiuroides (assembly GCA_038502445.1). NCBI lineage: Eukaryota > Viridiplantae > Streptophyta > Magnoliopsida > Poales > Poaceae > Eremochloa > Eremochloa ophiuroides. The sequence continues at coordinate 48,919,986 of JAHLJS010000009.1, read as the reverse complement.
CTCTCTCTCTCAGTGTGGTGCAGTGTGCCGGTCTGTGCCGCGGTGGCGGCGAGGGGAAATGAGGGTAGGGCTTCGGGGTGAGCTCCTTTTTATAGGCGAGCTTGGCCAGCTCCAATGGCGAACGGTCCTGATCGCGCTCGACCGATCGAAGGGCCGTGGCTCGAGTGGATCTAGGGCTCCGGATGGGCGCGGGTTCGCTTGGCGGCCAAGAAAGGAGGGGACAGGAGGGGGACAGACCTGACAGAGCGTGGCGCTGTCGGCTGTGGGACCGGGGTCACGCGAATTGCGTGCACTCGTCCCCGTCGTCTCTGCGAGGAAGAAGAACAGTGGGGGCGAGAGCGGCTGACAGGCGGGGCCGGGTGGTCAGCGGCTGCGGGGGAGCGGTGAAACGGTTGCGCGCGTGCGGGTGAGGTGAGGAGAAAAAGGCCGGGCTGGCTGGGCCGAATGGCTAGCCTTGCTCTCTCCCTTTTCATTTTCTTTTCTTTTTCTATTTTCACTTTAGTGTATAAATACATATATTACCCATTTTAAGTATTGAGTAAATACAAACATAAATTGCAATAAATCCCAATTGTGATGCATAAGCTATTATTCTATGTGAATGGAATTAAAATGCAAGCTATACTCCTTTATTTACCAAATTCATAATGAAACCTATATGCTTGCACAAGAAAAATGGGTTTTCACAATAAATAAATCAAAAATTTTATTTGGTTAGGATTTTTAGGCTGTGTGGATTTTTAGGGTTGTTACATGTTATGAATTCCGATAATTTTGGTGGTCACTAAATGAAAATTCTGAAATTTCGTATTTACACTAATACATGTACTGTATAACTTATACCTATGTTTTGTATGTTTTTACTTAATAGATGTGTAGTCATAAATAAAACTAATATTATGTTTAGATCTAAATTAAAGAATCATACTTCAATCAAAGTATATAAGTCTCTAATAATATTTATTTGGGCATAATTTCATAAATTTCAGTAATTCCAGAGGTGGGTACGCTGGTTTTTGCTTTTACCCAATCTGATCTTTCTTTGTAGATTGTGTGGGGTTGGTCACGTTTCCCATTGCGATCTCCACCACCGAGTCGCCCCCCGTCTGATAAGATAAGCGCTCGGGTGGTGTGGCGGCAAGTCAACCGAAGAAGATAGCCAAAAAATGATTCGGAAGCAAAGAAAAAGATGATCATTAATTGAAGTGGGACCCACGTACAAATCTTGGAGATTCCTAGGTACTCCCTCCGTCTCAGAAAAAACATGCAATTCTTATACAGTAGTATGATTTAGTGTATGAACTTTGATCAATTATAAATAAAAAACTATAAATATTTATAGTGTCAAATAAACATCATTAGATTCATTATGAAATGTATTTTTATAATATATTAATTTATGAACACTATTCGCTAGAAATTTAGTCAAACGTGAACTACTTTATATGGCACGTAACCTATAGTTATATTTTCGATGGGACAGAGGGAGTACTCTACACGTAGAGTACCCTACACGATCGCCGCCCGCTCTGCCCTGCGCTACAGATCCCCGCGTGTACCCCGGAGAGGACACCGTTTCACTGACTAGTGATAGTGTCAGCCCCTTCGGGATCTGGCCGTAAGCGACAGAGCAAGGGTGGTGGGATTGGCCGGGGGCGATGGCGCACTTTTGGCGCCGCCGGTTTTCCACGGCGGTTGGGCTTGGGCCGTTGGGCGGCAGCCGCCCATCGGAGGGCTCTTCTTCATATGTGGGTAAGAGCAACTCCAGCAGGGCCACCCCTATATGAGTCCCAAGAGTTAAATATGGGGGGTTAGATCAAAAAACACACTCCAGCAGAGCTTCTATTAGAGCCCCAAAATTTGGGTGGGCATCAATATTCACCCTCCAGCCCCAATTCCTATTGGCCCAATAGCTCACCCCCCCCATCTTCACGCGTGTACGACCGCAACCACCGCCAGCGTGCTGCTCTGCTTTGCACGCTGCCATGGTGGCCTGCTGCTCGGCCCTGCTCCTTCGCCCGCCGTCATGCTCCTTCTCGTCCCCTCCGCATCCGGCCATGGTGCCTGGCCATGCGCGGCCCCTTCTGGCGGCTTGCAGAAGGACGCGAGCGGATCTGCCAGACGACGGATGCGGTCCCTCTGCGATGTGGCTTCTCCCATGGGGAGATGGAGAGGAGGGGCGGTGGACCTGGCTTCTCCCATGGCGAGAAGGAGGGGAGGAGCAGCGGATCTTGAAGCCATCGGAGGAAGAGGAAGGATAGGAGGAAGGAGCGCGCCGCTCCCGGTCGTGACTGCGGCGATGCCGCGCGGCTCGTGATTCCCCCCTCTCCCCCCCCCCCCCCCGACGGCGTCCTTTAGCTCAGTTGAGAGAGACGGTGACAAGTGGGTCCCAATTATCATTGTGTGTTACAAATGATTTGGGGACTTTTACTGGAGAAGACTGTAAAATAAAGTGCCAATAAAAATAGAGGAAGTACCCAAATTAGATATAAGGGCCCTGATTTGGGTGCTTTTGGTGGAGTTACTCTATCATAGTGTCGGTGCATTTCACTCACTCAATCAATCAATCAAAGAGGAAAAAGAAAATAAGGGGCGGTGCATTGCGGTGGCGCGCCCACCGGTCCTTCGCTACCGTCGCAAATTAAGTGATGGATACTCCTGTCCTGCGCAGTGACGTGGACCAAAAATACATCAGAAAGGCCAGCTAATCAGGTCGGTCGGCACCTTCAACTCGACGCTTATTTGTATTTTTTTTTTTCGATCCGAATCATCGGCAGGCTGATTGTTAGGCTCGACATTTTCCAGCCAGCAAATCTAGCTAGAGAAAAAAGAAAAAACGGGGCTGCACACTTCACCGTGTTGTATTCAGTATTTCAATTTAGTGAATCTTTGGGACGCGCCCCAGAATATATAAAAGAAAGATCAGTGTAGCATACACATTCCAGTGCCTTGATTAAACCAGAATTTCATTATATCGACATAACAATTTAAAGCAGAATGAACCAAGGGGGGAATAGAGGGGCTACATTGTTACTGCTGCAGTTGTTCCACCAGAGTACTAGACCACCATGCCCACAACTCTGTTTCCTGGTAGTGCTAGCATGACAAGCACCAAAACATAAGCTAAAAGGCAATTCACCATTCATTTTTTTACAAGCAGCAACATCTCAAAGGGAGGAAACTCATGTTATACGAACAACTGAATAAAGAAGACACATTCGCTTTATGACATCCTCAAACTTGCTGATGCACACGAGCTGCCATATAAATAGACAGCTGGTTTACCAGTACATATTGACGACCCGCTGTATTCTATATTCTAGGCTGGCGACCTTTACAGAACAGGAAAAAATGAAATCAAAACAACTCTCATACAAACATGGGGCGGATCAAGCGCCCTTAATGCAATACAACACTGGAACGTGGCATGCAGTCAGATATTTTACTCCAGAACATTATGATTTCATTCCCAAAACTCAATATTTCTTGGCATGACTGTATAGTGCATATGCAACATCAGTGGAGCTGCTGTTGGCTCCGAGGATGTCTGAACGATCCGCTTGCGTAGAGCATCTGATAGACCGGCTTTATCCTCGATATGAAGAGCACGCTCAACAGGGTACCACAGCAACACACGACGGCACAGACATAGAAAGTCAATCTGAAACAATCAGGCCCATAGCAGTCGGAAGGCTCCAGCACACCTGGGTGCTGCCTTGCTGCCTCCTTATCATAGATGTAGCCAGCAAGAAGAGCTGAGAAAAAGAATGCGCCGAGTGGATTCACTAACAGCATGAAGTTGTACATTAGCCCAAAGTCCTTCAGCCCAAAAAGCTCTGAGACCGTTGGTATCATGACAGCAAATTGGACCCCATAGCATACCCCCAGGAGAGTAGTTGAAACATAAATTAAGCTATGAAGACCAGTTGCAAAGAGCAGGAACGTTACCACCATGATTATTTGTGTGCACATCATCCAGAAAGGACGAGGGAGCATCCTTGACCTGCAGAATATCAGATATTAGCAGTCCCTTTTCAAGTGGGCACTCCTTAATTTATACATCTTAATCTTAGTAATATTACTAATTGGAAGGCCTCAAATGGAGTCTACATGTTAATACAATAATTCTCACAAAAAATGCGCAAGGAATAACAAAAAAAACTTGTGGACTTTAATAATTATATAGTATAATATAAGATCCAAGGCCATGCCATAGCACAGGTTGATTGACTAGTATTTCCTGATAAAAAATAAATCCATACCCTTTTTTTTCCTTCCTAATATAGAAGATATGCAGCTCTCTTGCGTGTTCAACAAAAAATCCAAACGATTCTAGATGACTTAAGTCTTAAAAACATATGCAAAGTAACAGGTGGTTAGAGATTGATGACATTGGGAATTAGCTGCAATGTTCAGTAATGCTTGTTTGATGTTTAGTAATATCAATATATCACAGTATTGTAGGAAGCAATCGGCTTTACTACTTCATCTTTCAGCTTAAATAAGCTGGAATATAGTAAGTCATGCATTGTAGAAAAACTGTATAGGTAAAGTTGTTGCGAGTAAGTTAAATGTAGCGTACCTTACGAAATGCTCAGAGACAGATCCACCAAGGATACGGCCAGCAAAGTTGCAGAAGCCAAAGAGGCACAACAAAATAGTTGTGTCATTAGCACCAACAGACATTCCAACCTGAGCCAGGTTGTTGAGAACAGTGACTCCTGTGCCAACTCCACAAAAGTAAACAACAAATAGTAGCCAGAAGTCCGCCTTTACTAGGGCTTCAAGGAATGTGAAATCATCCCCTCTTCTTGGCCCCCTTTTCTTTTTCAAATTCACTGCTCCCTCACCCTCAGCCAATAGAAGATCCAAATCAGTACTGTCATCAGATTCATTGGTACCTGTAGCAAGTGTTGTTGAGGCACTTCCCAGAAGTGGTTGTGAGTTCTCTGGATCCGCACCAGACAGACTATCAGTTGAATAAGATGGAGCAAGGGTGCTGGGCTTTTCCTTTGTTTGTTTGTTTGGATAAAGTGTCATCTTTATTGGTATTGCAAGTGGAGCAAGGAGCAAAAGTATCATTATACCAAACAAAAGATAGGTGACCGCCCTGACTTAGTTTTAAAGTATCACCAAGTATTGTAGCAACCATAAGGTATATTCCGAGAACCACACTTGAGATTTGTGTGTACATGAAATGGCTGTGTTCTGTTGAATTGTCCTCCTCCAGTGATGGAGTGCAAGGCCTAACAAAATACATCACCACAATACATGCTGTTGGGATCCCCAAGGCAAGCAACAGCAAAAGATTTGTGGGTGAATTGCCTAGCATTCCATTAAACGTTTCAGTGTAGACAGCAGCACTAACAGCAACATAACCCTTGATGAGACCAGCAACAGTGCCTCGGCTGAGAGGGAAATTCCTCATGTTGGTAACAAGAGCAGCTGTGCCCAACCATGCACTGCTGTTTGTCCCAATACATAAAGCTATCCACAGCTGCAAGCATTCGATAAACTAGTTAAGGTACCCAAAAAAAAGGAAAAGAAAATAAGCTGGCTCTTGAAAACAATCTGAAAAAAATGCATAATGATGTTGCAACTAATGACATAGTTTCACAAAAATTAATGTTAAAAGATGTACTTTTTTGAGGATGTTAAGGGATAACTTCATTGGCAAAATCAAACAAAGATTGTCACGATAGGCCATATGGTAAGCAATAAGTCACACATTATGAATCTTAGACTAATTTATGAGTTCTTTTGCTCTATTTTCTGTACTGGACACAACCTACAGGACATGTTTGTGTCTTGCGCACCAAATTTACTAGTCCAGAGGTAAGCAGGAAGAATAGAAGTTCACATTGTCCAATTTTGGGTCCTTTTGAATGATCAACAGACCACAATCATAACAAGGAACTCCCAACATTCGAAATGAGATCAATACCTTACCTAATGTTTCTTTGGCAGTTAATTTTTCAACAAAGAAACCTTAGAACGTCATGCATGGTATTTCACTAAGGGCTCCTTTGGATCAATCATTCCCCATCGGAATTGGAGGGGATTGAGGGCCCCTTCAATCCCCAAGGGGAATGGTTGAATCCAAACTAGCCCTAAGGAATCAAGACACCACAAGACAAACTCAGATGAACTAAAACACATGAGCAAGTAGAGGGAAGGGGCAGGAGGCTGGGTAGAGGGAAGGGGCAGGAGGCGACCAGCCTACCGAGGACTAAGGAGACCACTTGGCACAATTGAGACACAAGACCTCAGCATGCTCTATCATGGGAAAAAGTCCGACCATATACCATACCAGCTCCCTCCCAAAGTGCCACTACCGAACTTACTAGTTACTAGCACCTTTGAAAAGTCACATAGACATATAGTGCAACACATAGAAACCAACCATAGTGGCTCAAGCTCCAGCCACTGCATCAACCAAATTCCAAAGACCCACCGGTGCACAAGGGCATCTGTAGCCTGGATTATGCCTAGTGCTGTAATTGAATTGTGCTGACAACACAGCTTATTAGCTGAAGTGGCGTAATACCACTCCCATCTTTCTGTTAAATGCAACACAGGATTATGGCTTCTTCATGAATGTGAGTGGGTTCCACTTTTTTTTTTTTTCCAGAAAGAACAATATACAATAGCCAAACAACCACAATTTTATCTTCAGTCAGATTAACTCATCAGTTATCAATACCTTTTATAGTTTCTGAGAAACAAACAATAAATTCCCAGTTGGGTATGTATAATTATACATCAACATTGGTTGTGGCTGAAAATGCACCTTCCATCATTACTCGATTTTTTTCACAAACACTCAATCATAGCATGATTCAGTACATATGGCACACTCAAGAATGCGTTCCAGAGTTGGAAGCCAGCAATGACCATAATTATTGTACGAATAATTACCTAGATTTACCAGGCTCATTAATCTTTTCTCAAGCTGTAAGTTAAAACCCAAGTTGGGCTAAGTATAAAAGTGCATTGCACACAACCTAGTAAAACATAATAATTGAAGTCAACTTCAGATCTTTGTGGTAATAGAAGATAAATTTACAATCTTGCCCAACCATGGTACCAATAAAGATCCTACTCAGATAGTTGTATCAGATCTCTGTGAATCAAACTACTAGGGGTGGAAATATATCACAGAGAATTGATCTCGAACACACAGGAGAGCTGCATCTCATCGCTATATTAAGAAAAAGAAGCACAAGAGTACAAAGGTACAAGGCCGGCTCTGTATGCGGCGAACATAAGGCACTAGAATTACCCATCCACAGGCATCCATCAGTGTTCAAAGCAACAGAGACGCCACAAGAAACCAGGAAGTGATGCATCCAACATAACTAAATTCCAGATTTGCTAAATAGGTACACCAGTGAGGCCATTCCTTCTACTGGCTGAAAGGATTGGCCAAAAGCACCAATAAGCGAGTTTATGACTAAAACATGAATTCGATATGGTTGTAGTAAGGAATTTTTTCATATCATACTCAGCTTCAAGACACCTCAAAAAGGGAACATAAATAGCCACGTCAACATCAAACACATACGCACATGCAGACACAATGATTTACTTATCTGAAACAACAATGCATAAATAATCTCATTAAGTTATATCAGCTATGTCCACGAAATTTGCTCCTCCAACACAATTGATGCTAGATTTGGTTGCAAAATTACCTAAAGAGGATAACAAGAGCGGCAAAAAAACAGAAATTGGAATGCTTTAATCAAGGAAACTAGACACTGGAGACTTGAAGGACAAATGACTATATATATGCCCCAAGCCTCGAATTAGCTCATTCATCACCCAACACATTCGTCGTGGCATGAAGCCGGGAGCAGGTGAAGCACAAAGTACAGACAAATGGACCAAAATAGCATGTAAGGGAAGCACACATGTCAGGATTTATTGTGTGATCGCCCACTCAAACCAAATTCCTTCCGCTTGCAGAAATGATTGGTCAAAGCATGCATGAATAAGCAACTTACCGACCGAAAGCAGCATTCTAATAAAATGTATGGCTGCGACAAAGGGAACCTTCATTCGTATTTAGCTTCAGCCAACTTGAAAACAGGAAATATGTGCTGGCTTTACTGTCAATAATGCAATTAAAAAAAACATGCACGTGTGGACACAATGATTCACTTGCTTGAAACAAAAATGCCCAAAATATAAATATCTCTCTACCGTATGACAGGCTAACACCACGGAATCGTTCAATAAACACGACTTTAGTTTAAACTAAACTAAATTTGCAACCGAAATTAACAGCAAAAAAGATTTTAAAAAAGCACTAATATATTTTGTTTTTAATCAAACTCGAAAATAGGAGGTTGAATTAAGCCCCAACTATCTCGTTCATTCATTCCCCGTGGCAACGAGGACTCGTCGTCGTCGAATCAAGCAAAGCAATGACAAAGAGCCCAAAATAGCATGCGAAGCAAGCGCACATGTGCGGAGCTAGATCGGCGCAACACGGAAAGGGGGCGGAAACAAAGGGAGGGAACAGGGAAGGTAGGGCAGAGCCGAGAGCGTACCACCCAGTAAGGCATGGCGACGGTCTTGGTGACGGCGAGCCAGAGCGTGCCGAAGCCGAAGAAGGCGCAGGCGGAGCCGATGAGGAGGATGAGCCAGGGCGGGAGGCGGTTGGCGAGCACCCCCGGGAGGAGCCCCACGTTCTCGCCGACGTCGTTGCCGACGCCGAGCATGGTGAGCGCCTGCTGGTTGTACCCGAGCGCCTCCCTGATGGCGTGCGAGTAGAGCGGGAACACGTAGGCGGACCCCGCCGCCACCTGCACCCACACCGCCGCCGCCAGCCCGACCCACGGCGGGCGGCTCCCCGCCTTCACCCGCCCCGGCCCCGGCCCTCCTTCACCGCCACCCGCCATGCCGCCCGCACTGCCCCCCGATTTCCCTCCGCCCTCCTCAGCGGAGGCTGCTGACTGGCGAGGTCAGGTGCGTGGCAGTGGCAAGCAGACCAGCAGCGCGAGCGCGCGCGGGTGGGCGTGGTCGTGGCGATCGCCTACAGGCACAGCGGCGGTACGCCTTCTTCAGTGGCTTCGCCGCATTTTGCCTCGTGGCTGGGCTCGATGCGTCAGTCAGTGGAATTACTAAAAACCCGGCGGCCTGAGCCTCCCCGTCCCTGGCCTGCGGGGCGACCGAGCGCCACTCGGTTTTGGGGTGTTTGTTCGGGGGATTTCGCTCTCCTTTCATGCTGGCATCTGGAGTTTGGACAATTTTGGTGGACTAGTACTAGTCGACTAGTCGTAGCCCTCTCCGAGGAGAGGAATTCTGGTCGCGTTTTTCGTTCGGTGTTGTGTTGCTGCCATCTACTCTCTCCATCCCTAAATCGTCAGTAGTTCCAAGAATTTTAGAGAGTCAAATTATTTTAATTTTAACTAAATTTATATGATAAGATAATAATATTTATAATATCAACTAAGTATCACTATATTCTTCACCTAATATATTTTCATAGTACACTTATTTGGTGGTATAAATCTTTATATTTCCCTCAAAATTTTTGGTCAAACTTGAAATGCTTTGACTCTTCAAGATTTTTAGAATAACTTATAATTTAGAATGGAGGGAGTAGTTAAGAAAGTTTGGACACACAACCTATATATCTATAACAATATAATAATAATTAATTAGTAATGATTAATAATAATATAAGTACTCCTACGTTGCGGGATCTGCCACTGTGCTCACAGGTTGGTATGAGTGGACGGCTAACTTTATTTACTGTCCTACTACTATCATCAAACTGCAAACGTGATCATCTACACGCTTAGCCTGGATATTAAAATGGATCACCACAGCAAAGCCAACTTGTGAGCTTGAGTTGAATCTATCAAAACAGCATCCGAATATTTTCTGACAAGTTTTGACAAGCTGTGAAAACATTAAACATGCACGTATGCCCTTATTATTTTTATTTATTTATGGGCGTGTGATAGGGGCACACTCACGTTCTATTATAATTAATAGCAAATAATTAAACTGTTGTCTAGTTTTTTTTTCGTTTTATTGTTCTTTTTAAAAAGAAAAACTCTTCACGAGAACAATTTAATGAAAAGGCTGTTGGTAGAGCAGTGTATGATCCGCAGATCCGGTCTATTAGCACGGACAAAAGATCCAATTCCTTTCGTAGAATATGCCTTCGATGAGCAAAGAAAGCAAATCATTTTTTTTAAAGACTCGATTGTCCGGCGTTATATTAATAAGGAAGAAGAAAGTTTACAACTAAGGGTGCGAGTAGCGCGACCCCTGTTCATAGACAGCTGGGGGGGGGGGGGACGGAAACAAGTAGCTAATTACTCATTAAAATGTTTGCAACTACTGCCACAAGGTGCACTCCTCCTTAATCGCCATGAACACCTGCATTGGCGAAGCCACGGACCCTCTGAAGATCGCTGCATTCCTTTGTTTCCATAAGCACCATAGCGTCAGGATTGTCAAGCAGTGAGCTAGCCTCGGCCCCTTCCGCACTATTGACAAGTGCCAGGACTCTAAGTCTAATAGTTCCGTCCAAAGTGCCGGGCTGTAAGTGCAATCAAGCCCTAATATGGGTTTTGGTGATAATGACCACGCGATTAGAAGACTAATGTGGTTTATTGAGATGATGGGCAGGCAAGGGTAGTAGGAGGATGTATTTTTATGCAGGTGGACCCCTAACAACTTATGGATATGGCATCCGGCTCAAAGGAGATTTAAATTCGTTTTTATTTTGAATTTGAGTATAGGAAAAGCCGTACTATTAAAGGGGATGTAAAAGACAGGTTTGAAAGTGTGACCAAGTGCAAATATTCACACCAAACATCCTAATTTTCACTGCCAAAACCAGCCATAAAATTTCATATCATTTTGATCTGTTTTGACAGCGCGGCGCGGCACTGCCGGGGTCCGGCACTGCCGGCCTCTGGCCCGGCACTGCCATGACTTATTCTGACCGTTAGACTCGGGGGTGATTCAAAATCACCTCCCCGTCACCCCAACGGTCATATCAGCCATTTGCACGTTTCTAGAACCAGAGAAGGCTCTCTCTTGCTCTCTCCCTCACTCCCAAAAGCTCTCCACTCCTTCCATTTGGAATCAAACTCAAATCTTGAAGAGTGTGAGCTCATCTTGAGCAAGAACAAGCTTCTCGCTGTGATCTTCATCTTCTCCAAGCACTTGGTTCGCGTTCAAGCCGGTGGTTTGCATTTGTTACTCTTGGAGCTTGCTCCTAGCCGGCTAGAGTGTCGCCCGGAGAGCTTGCCAATCTTGTGGCAGCCCAGGGAGGTTTGTAACCACCCTCACAAGCTAGTGAAATTACACCCTCTTTTCAAGGATTAACTTCCTTGACTTGAGAACGAGGATTGGGAGTTGTGAACCCAAGTTTCCTTTGTGGAGCCTCAACAACGTGGAGTAGGCAAGCCTTTGTGGCGAGCTGAACCACGGGATAAATCTTGTGTCACTTGATTTGGTTCACTTGCTCTCTACTTGTTGTAGTTCTTTGTTTTGTAGGGTTTGACCCCAATCTACCTTGTGGTGGTGTTTAAGCTGTGCAAAGGAGGTGTTCTCTACTCTACACAACCTAGGGAACATCAGTAATTAACCAGATCTAGTTTTCATTGGCTCCATTTTGAACTATGTTGATTCTGCTCGGGGAGGTCCAGCACTGCCGCTCTAGCAGCAGCAGTGCCGGGCATCCCGGCAGTGCCGCCGCCCTATATTTTGACCTCTGTTTGCGAAGAAATTTTGCAGGCCTATTCAACCCCCCTTCTAAGCCAGCCCGTGATCCTACTAGTGGTATCAGAGCCTGGTACCTCAGTCTTGTGCTTAACCGCGTGAGGTATGGCCAAGGTAGGTGAAGCGGAGGCGAGCACGGCTCGTGATGTTGATCTTCACACCACGAAGAGCAGCAGCAGCAGTGACAGCGTGTCGACGGCAAGCCAATCCACGCTGCCACCTATAGCTGAGATCTCCGAAGGAGAAAGAGCAAGAAAGAAAGAAGAAAGAAGATTGAAAAGAGAAGTAAAAGAAGCTAGAAGAGAGGAAAGAAGAAAAGAAAAGGAAGAGCTGAGAAGAAAGGAAGAGAAGCTAAAGAGAAGAGAAGAAAGAAGGCTGAGAAGAGAAGAAAAGAAGAGAAAAGAAGAAGAGAAGAAAAAGAAGGAAGGAAAGAAGAAGAAAATAGCTTCAAGTGATGATGACTCAAATAGCACCGAAGATGGAGATGATGATAGCACCTATCAACCTAGCAAGAGCAGCAAGAACAAGAAGAGCAGCGGCTACACCGACTATGCAGCCGTATCCTTTGATTATTCATCTTTGTCTAACCTTGACACTAGACGAGTCATCAATGTGCCCGCGGGAAAGTCGCCTCATTTCGATGGGACCAACTTTGCCAAGTGGAAGCACTTGATGAAAACTTATCTTGTAGGTCTTCATCACAGAATTTGGGAGATTGTGCATCATGGCTTGGAGGCACCGGTTGACCCAAAGAAGCCCACACAAGCTGAGTTTCGCAACATTCATCTCAATGCCCAAGCCACTAGTGCTTTGCTTAGTGCCTTAGATGGAGATGAGTACAACAAGGTGATGGGTATGGAAGTGGCCAAGGAGATTTGGGATACCTTGCACATGGCACATGAGGGTGTTGACAAGGTGAGGAAGTCCAAGATAGAGATATTGATGGCCAAGCTCAACCGATTTGCAATCCATGAAGGAGAAGGGCCACAAGAAATGTTTGATAGGTTGATGGTCATTGTTGACAAGATTAGAAGTCTTGGTGGCACCGAGGTGAATGATCACAAGGTTGTGAGGGTTATGTTGGAAGCTTTCACACCAAGAAATGACACCCTTGTGATCTTGATTAGAGAGAAGAAAAGATTTGAGCAATTCACCCCAAATGATGTTCTTGGAAGGCTTTTGACACATGGCATGCATAGAGAGGAAGCACTTGAGAGGCAAAAGCTTGGAGAGCTGCAAACCAAGCTTGAGGACATGAAGATCAAAGATGTAGCACTCAAGGCAAGAAAGAGAAGCATGCAGCCCACAGCAAGCAAGCCATCTACATCAAGCAATCAAAAGGGCAGCAAGCAAGGTGCTTCGTTCAAGTCAAGGGCAGCCAAGATAGTGAAGGAAGAAGTGCCAACAACATCATCATCAAGTGAAGAAGAAAGCGAAAGTGAGCAGCAACAAGAACATATTGATGATTTTGCTTTGTTCATGAGAAGGTTTCGCAAGGGGATCAAAAGCAATGGCTATAAGTTAGTGAAGAGAACATTCCCCAATAAGAAAAAGAGAACATGCTATAATTGTGGTAGCACGTAGCATTTCATAGCCGATTGTCCCCATGAGAAGAAGGACAAGAGGTAAGACAAGAAATACCACAAAGAGGGCAGCAAGAGAAGATACAAGAGAAATGTGGGAGAAGCTCACATTGGACATGAATGGGACTCAACCGTGGACAGCCCAAGTGATGAGGACAGCAAGATTGCAACCGTTGCCATACAAGCTTCATCCTCAACACCAAAGCTATTCAACAACTTGTCCGATGATGATGATGATTGCTCCCCTCACATTTGTCTCATGGCAAAGGGTGAGAAGGTAAAATCCAAATCCAAGTCCAAAACCCTTTCTCCTAGTGACATCTCTAGTAGTGATACAAGTGATTATGCTAGTGATGATGAATCTAGTGATGAAGAAATTGATCAGCTAACTAAGAATTTGGATAACAAAACTAAAATGTTCATAGCTAGGCTAATGGAAGAACTAAAGAGCACATAAGCTGAGGTAGCATCTAGAGAGAAAACTCTTATTAAGTAAGAAGATCTCTACATTGCTAATGAGGAAGCTCTTGCTATAAAAAATAGTGAGGTGGACTCTTTGCACGAGGCCTTAGCCAAAGAGAAAAAGCCCATACTATCATTAAGAAGGTTAATGTTGATCTAAATCAAATATATGATGTATTGTTGAAAAAGCACAATAAACTTGAGGATCAACATAAGCTTCTTGCTGATAGTAATTCACTCCTTATCAAAAGCAAGAGTGCATCTAGCTCTTCCACTAGTCAAGCATGTGAACAATGCACCAAACTTGATTTAAATGCTTATGCTACTAACCTTTCCAACCTAGAGACAATAAAGAAAGAAGTGGCAAGGCTCAATGCCTTAGCTGCTAGTAAGGGCAAGAACTTGCAGGTGCAAAGCAGCAAGAGCAAGGTTAAAGGGCAACCAAAGGTGCAATACAAGGATGGAAGGCATCCTCACATCAAGAGTGGCTTAGGTCATGTTGCTGGGGCAAGACCAATGGAAGATATATGAAAAATGGTGTGAAATGTGTCAGATTTGAGAGGAAGGAGCAGATTGGTACAGTTCGGCCTGCACAGACCGCGGCAGTGCCGCACTCCAGGCCGGCAGTGCCGGACCACGGCAGTGCCACGCCCCAAGAAAGGGAAGGCCACCAATCTGAAACCTGATCATACCAAGGCACATGTCCAGAAGGTGCACCAGCAGAAGCAGGTTGTCCAGAACCCTCAAGAATCAATATGGGTGACCAAAAACAAATTTGTGCATCAACCAAAGCCAAGTGTCACTCGTGCAAGTTTGGAATCTTGCTATGTGTTGAGGTGCAACAACCGTGATAAAGTTGTTGCCAATATTGTTGGTCAAGAGGCCAGCAAGGTTGTTGGGAGAGCAATTTGGGTCCCTAAGATACTTGTGACTAACATGCAAGGCCCCAATGTTACTTGGTGACCTAAAACAAAGAACTAAATTGTTTTGCAGGCATACTCCTCCGGTGGATCAAGTTGGGTGCTTGACAGCGGATGTACAAATCATATGACCGAAGAGAAGAGTATGTTCAGCTCATACTCCTGAGAGGTCCTAAATGGCTAGTGGGGGGTGAATAGCCTATAAAAATCTACAAACAACACTTAACAAGCCGATTAGTAACAATAGCAAGCTTTACAAAATGCTAGCTCTAAACTACACTATGCAAGCCACCTAGACAAGTATACCACACTATGATCACTAGTTCACACTCAAAGGCTAGGTCACTACTATACACTACTCCTAAGTAAGCAACTAACTAACAAACTACACAAGAGAGTAAGTACACAAATGTAAAGAGTAAAGGTGATTTTAATACCCCCGGTATAGAGAAGAGATGAAGTCCAATATAACCAATCAATCAAATACAAGAGAAATCCTCGGTAGAGAGATGACACAAGATTTTTACCGAGGTTCACTTGCTTGCCGGCAAGCTAATCCTCGTTGTAGCGATACACCCACTTGGAGGTTCACGCGCTAATTGGCATCACACGCCAAACCCTTCTCAAGGGTGCCGCACAACCAACACAAGATGGGGATCCACCAAGCTACGAGCATTGCCATTCATGACAAGATGGAAGACTTGTCATGAATAGCAATGCTTGCATGTGCCTTCTTCTTGCTCTTCTTGTCATCATCACTTTCTTCATCACTTGAAGAGGCATCGCTATCCCATGTCACCACATGAGAATAGTTCTTCTTCTTCTTGTATGAGGATTCCTTCTTCTCTTTCTTCTCCTTCTTCTCATGCTTGTTCTTCTTTTTTCCCTTGTGATCATCTTCACTTGAGTGTGGGCAATCGGCTACCAAGTGATCTTTGCTTCCACAATTGAAGCATCTTCTTGGGCCATCAAATTTTCTTGCATTCTTCTTCCTTCTTGCCCGGTAGCCCTTCTTCTTCATGAACTTACCAAATCTTCTCACTAGAAGAGCCATCTCCTCATCACTCTGACTTGTGCTTGGTGAATCTTCACTTGATTCAACTTTTGCTTTGCCTTTGTCCTTTGATGATGATGTCGCTTTGAATGCCACACTCTTCTTCTTCTCATCTTTGAAGTCTTCATCTTTTTCTTTCTTCTTCTTATTGATCAACTCCTCCTTGTCATCATCATCTCTATAGGCATCATCGGTCATCACCTCTGCAAGCACTTGGTTTGGTGTCAACTCACTCAATGTAGTTTTCACCAAAACCGTGATCAAGGTAGCAAACCTCTTGGGCAAGCTCTTCAAGAATTTCATTGAGAAGTCACTATCCTTCACCTCTTCATCCACGGCCTTGAGATCATTCACAATGACTTGCAATCTATAGAACATCTCTGGCACGGTTTCGTCATCCTTCATCTTGAAGCTTGCAAACTTGTCCTTCAAGATGTATGCTTTGGCGGCCTTTACACCATTGGTGCCCTCATATGATTTCTCAAGCTTCTTCCAAGCTTCATGAGCACTCTCAATGTTCTTGATTTGCTCAAACACTTTTTCATCTACGGCCTTATGAATAGCACAAACCGCAATGTCATTGAGTTGAAGCAATCTTTCTTCGGCGGTTGTGGGATTGGCCGCATTGGCAATCTCAATCTTTGTTTCCACAACCTTCCAAACCTATCTATTGATTGACTTGATGTGTGAGGTCATCTTGCTCTTCCAATATGCATAATTTGTGCCATCAAATTGGGGTGGCTTCTTGGTGTTGTTGATGTGAATGTTGAGTTGAGCCATTTTTACACCATAGGTTGTTAAGCCTCAAATCAACGGTGCCTCGGCTCCGATACCACTTGAAAGGTCCTAAATGGCTAGAGGGGGTGAATAGCCTATAAAAATCTACAAACAACACTTAACAAGCCGATTAGTAATAATAGCAAGCTTTGCAAAGCGCTAGCTCTAAACTATACTATGCAAGCCACCTAGACAAGTATACTACACTATGATCACTAGTTCACACTCAAAGGTTATGTCACTACTATACACTACTCCTAAGTAAGCAACTAACTAACAAACTACACAAGAGAGTAAGTACACAAATGTAAAGAGTAAAGGTGATTTCAATACCCCTGGTGTAGAGAAGAGATGAAGTCCAATATAACCAATCAATCAAATACAAGAGAAATCCTCGGTAGAGAGATGACACAAGATTTTTACCGAGGTTCACTTGCTTGCCGGCAAGCTAGTCCTCGTTGTAGCGATACACCCACTTGGAGGTTTACGCGCTAATTGGCATCACACGCCAAACCCTTCTCAAGGGTGCCGCACAACCAACACAAGATGGGGATCCACCAAGCTACGAGCAATCCACTAAAGATGCCTTTCGCGATCTCCCGCGGGGATGTAACACCCGGATTTTCGAAGAAATCCGAACGAGAGTATATGTGGACCCAGGAAGTCCAAAACCACATATACCACAAATTGAACATCATTATGCACAAACAACGAGTATTTAACTTATTACATCATAGAAGGTTCACATCATAGCCAACGGCTTTTATTACAACGGATACGTCCTGGCGAGGCTCTCAAACCACAGGGACACCGACTGGGGGCACACCATCTTCAGGGATCCTGGATGTCCTCCGAAAACTCCACAAACTCATCATCATCGTCTGGTACCCATCCGGGATTTTTGATAATTTGGTGAACAACGACAAGCGTCAGCTCACCCAGCTCAGCAAGTATATAATGGGGATGCAAGGCTCAAAAGGCTATATATAGCTTAGCTGCAGTTTAGTTTTAGTTGGTCAACTTTTATTACTATCCTGTTTATCTAAATTATAGAATATCCCTTAGCCCAAAGTTATCATCATTTAATTAAGTTGACATTTCTCCAAAAATCCTCCGAACAACAGACCCAACAAAAAGGATCCAGGCCGCTCATGACCGAGAGCGCGGCTGATATATCAGATGAAGTTAAAACTCTGCAGAGTGTGGACACTTTACCCATGAGTCGTGAGTTCCCGATTGCCCGGGGGAGCTACCCCCATAACACTGCCAAGGTGAGCGGGCAGGGAGTCACTACGAAGCCTTTCACTAGTCGCTCTAACAAGTTAGTAGACGCAAGATTTCGGCTAGGCGAATGGAGGCCCCCTTCAAGAATGGCACACCATGTGACCGCAGCCCAGCACACATCTTGACAGGCTCGGAACCCATTCTTGAACCTAGACCCCCCCTCTAGCGCCTTTCGGTAACTACTAACAAGCTAGAGTTAATCTAGTTACTCTTCTAAGATCAGAGCCATGTGATTCTCATGGTTGTACGGGATATTCCTGGGTGGCCGCTTTAAGTAAAGGTCCGAGCGGAGGTGACTAGAGCTCAAAAGGTGTTCACAGCTCTAGTCTCTAATCCATGTTGCTAAAAAGCACATTTTATCAAGTTGCATAAAGTAGTTAACCATCATTAATAATAATCCTTGGTTGAGCGAAGCACTGCACAGCTTAATGCAAACCCCCCATAGGTATAACAAGGCAATAGGTACAAAATATACTAGGTAAATCCTATGGTTCAACAAGTTGGATATATGCACATGATTATAGTGATAGTATATTCCATAGGTAACAAGGAAACCATATATACACTTGCCTTGATAATCCGCTTGCTCCTGGAACTGCTCACAATCGTTCTCTTCGAAGAACTCAGCCTCTAATATCATGAACAACACCATTCAAGCATCAATCCATTCATCACATGCATAGAAACATATGGAACACTATTAGAACAATACACCATGCATCAAAAGATAGAAAATAGTAAAAGAGAATTATTCTACTCGTCTCTACGATCACGCAGATATGTGGATCACCGAAAACGGAGCTAAAATGAGAAAGATATGGCTAAAACCATTTTCCAGGGGCTAAACTGCAAAAAGAATATTTATTTTGAAGCCCTTTTATTCAAATCCGACGCTGCTATCGAAATTAAACCTAAAGCAGAGGGGCTAGACAGCAAAACATCAGCCTTGGACCTCGGGGGTCAGATCCAGAGAGTTTCAGGGGCTAAACCGAAAGAAACAGGGCCTCTTTTGAATTACTTTTGAACTGGTTTGGACTGCGGGTCAATTTCCTGAAAATGCAGGGGCTAGAATGCAAAAGCGGCAGGACTGCCGCGCCGGTGGCCGACAGGCCGGCCACGTGGCGGGCGGGGGTTGGCGCGGTCTATGGCACCGTGGTGGACTGGGCGTGCGGGGCTGTCCCCCCGGTCCACAGTGGACAGAGCACACGGCCAGTGGGGGGCGCGGCTTGCCGGAGCGGCGGCCGTGCGGTGGCGCACCATGGGCGGCGCGGCGGTGCTCGCCGGCGGGCGCCCGGGAAGGCGTTAGCGGCCTCGGTTCGCTACGCAGAGGGCACCGGAGGGAAGAGGAAGCCGAGGCGAACTCGAAAATGGGCTCGGCTTCGGCGGAGAAGCTCACCAAGGCAGAGCTCGACGACGGTGGCGATCTGCAGAGGAAGGAAGAAGCTCGGGTGAGCACAAAATCATACAGAATGGGGGAAAGAAGGGCTTGGCATGGTCACAGGCGAACGCGGCTTCACCTGGGATGGCGATTCGGCGCAACAGGGATGGCGGAGGGTCACCGGAGGTACTCCGGCGTGCGGCGGCGCTCTGTGGTGGTGGCGAGGTGCGAAAGGAGGGGACCGAGGGGCTCGCCTTCGGCTTTATAGGCTTGAATGGAGGCGGTGAAGGGGCACGAGTGCTCCACCGAGCGCTCGGGGTGGCTGGGTGGCCATTAACGCTACCGCGGCGGCGGTTTCGGGAGGCGAGACGGCTGCGGCGGCGCCCAACCGTCGCGAGGTAGGGGATGGGGCGCCAGGTCGCTGACGCGTGGGCCCGCGCGAGCAGCGCGCGTGAGCGGCCGACAGGCGGGCTCGAATGGCCAGAGAGAGAGGGAGGGCAGCGCAGCGGGCTGGCTGCGCAGTTTGGGCCGGGGCGCGGCCCACACGCCTGCGCGCGCGCGAGGGAAAGGAGGGGAGGCAGGCTGGGCCGGCTGCGGCCTGGGCCGAAAGAGAGAAAGGGAAGGAGAGGGAAAAGAAAAGAATTCTTTTCTAATTTTCACAAACCTTCACACTCTTGAATTTGAATTTTTGAAATATTTTCCAAACAACCTAACCTGCACTTAAGCATAAATAAAATGCACCAGCATGTATGCAACAATAATTACCAAGCTCTCCTATTATTTATAAAAATTATTATTTGCCTAGTTAAATCAAGATAGGGAAATGTAATTGTTTGGCAAAATTTTAATTCCTAATTTCCAAAAGTGATTTTTAGGGTGTTACAGGGGATAGGCTCAAGAACCCCTCACAATACCTTGATCGGAGGCGGAGACAATCACCAACTCCTCTCAACGATCCTCGCAGCTCCAAGCCGTCTAGGAGTCGGCAAACTCCAAGAGTAATGAGAGAAACCGCTGCGAATCACCGCTACCAAGTGCCTCTAGATGATCTCTATCAATGCAATGCACTTGATGCTCTCCAAACTCACCAAATGATGATCACAATCAAGTAGGATGAGTGAGAGTGGAGTGGGAAGGCTCACAAGTATGATATGATGTTCAGGAGTGCCAAGAGTTGCTCCCCAAACCAGGCAAGTGACTATTTATAAGCCACACACAAGGAACTAGCCGTTTTAGATTTCACTGCGTACCGTCGGACTGTCCGACGTCCACACCGTCGGACTATACTGCACGGTCCGATGCCCCGGATGAACACCATGTGTCACTAGCCATTGAAGTCGAACGTTGGATCACAACGGCTAACTTCCCGCGCTAAACGAACCGTCGGACGGACGAACGTCGGACTAAACCATACGGTCCGACGCCCTCAGCTGACCACCGTCGGACTCAGCCAGACGGAGCCGTCGGACTAACGAACGCGGCCGTCCGACGCTTCAGAGAGCTCCCCTAGCCCTGAAAACCGTCGGACGTTGGTCCGACGCTCACCGTCGGACTAACGCCGAGAGTCCGACGCTCTTAGAGCTCGCCACGTGTCAGCTCTCACACGATCTGCACCGTCGGACGCTTCGGCTAATGGTCCGACGCTCAGAAACTGAGCGTCCGACGCTCTCAGCAGTGTTAGCCGTCGGACCGAGGCTAATGGTCCGACGCTCTGTGACTCTACGGTCCGACGCTCTGTTTTCTTAGGATTTTCACTCAAACCTTTCACCCTTTGTTCCCATGTGCTAACACCAAGTGTTCTACACCTTGTGCACGTGTGTTAGCCTTTTCAAAAGAGTTTTCCAAGGGTTTGTTAGTGTCACTAGCATCTATATGCAATGCAATGATCATAAACACCTAGTGGAACTTGATAACTTTATTTCATCAACGATTTCGCCCCTCTTGATAGTACGGCTATCTATCCTAAATGTGATCACTCTCTCTATGGAGTCTTGATCACCAAAAGCAAAAGAGCTCCTATGGATTATACCTTTGCCTTGAGCTCCTAGCTTTTTCACCATCTCTTGATGAAGCTTGTGGACTCCTTTTGATGATGGACTTATACCATTTGTATGGATGCCGTCATTGCCCTTCACTTGTGGCCTCCACCGACCCGGTCCTTTGCTCCATCTTGTTGTTTGCTAATCATTCTCACGAAACACTTAGAGCAATCGTTAGCAAACTAGGTTTCATCAATTACCCAAAACCAAACATGGGCTTTCAACTCCCCTATTGAGAACTCTAGTGAGAATATTGTCTTTGGAGACAACTCGAAAGGGGGAATAATCGGTCTTGGTAAAGTTGCTATAACCCATGAGCATTCAATTACTAATGTTTTACATGTTGATCCGTTGAGTTACAACTTGTTGTCCGTATCACAATTATGTGAGATGGGCTACAATTGTCTCTTTACGGATAAGGGTGTGGAAGTCACTAGAAGGGAGGATTCCTCTATTACTTTTACGGGTTGTTTGAAAGGAAAGCTTTACCTAGTTGATTTCAACAAAAGTAAAGCTAACGTTGAGACTTGTTTAGTGGCAAAATCTGGTATGGGCTGGTTATGGCATCGCCGGCTAGCTCATGTTGGGATGAGGAACTTGGCCAAACTTCTAAAAGACAACCACATTCTTGGACTAACGAATGTTCACTTTGAGAAAGATAGGATATGCAGTGCATGCCAAGCCGGAAAACAAGTAGGAGCACCTCACCCACCAAAGAGTATCATGACTACCACCAAGCCATTGGAGTTGATTCACATGGATCTCTTTGGACTGGTGGCCTACTTGAGCATCGGGGGTAACAAATATGGACTTGTTATTGTTGATGATTATTCTCGTTTCACTTGGGTATTTTTCTTATTTGATAAGTGCCAGGTATTAGATAAGGTGAAGACCTTCATTAGAAGAGCACAAAAGGAATTCGAGCTTCCCATCAAAAAAGTGAGAAGTGATAATGGGACCGAATTTCGGAACATCCAAGTTGACAAGTTCCTTAATGAAAAGGGCATCAAGCATGAGTTTTCGGTTCCATATACCCCTCAACAAAATGGTGTAGTTGAACGATAGAACCGGACTCTAATTGACATGGCAAGAACAATGCTTGATGAGTACAAGACGTCGGATCTCTTTTGGAGTGACGCCGTCAACACTGCTTGCCATGCAATCAACCGTCTCTACCTACACAAGAAGCTGAAGAAAACCTCATATGAGCTGCTTACCGGTAACAAACCAAAGGTGTCTTACTTTAGAGTGTTTGGGTGCAAGTGTTTCATACTTAACAAAAGGCCCAAAACCTCTATGTTTGCACCTAAAGTTGATGAAGGTTTCTTACTTGGTTATGGATCAAATGAGCATGCCTATCGTGTCTTCAACAAGACCACCGGTCGTGTTGAACTAGCGGTAGATGTGACATTTGATGAATCTAACAGCTCTCAAGTAGAGTAAATTGATGAAAGTGTTGTAGGAAAGGAGGATCCACCATGCGAAGCAATCAAGCAAGCAGCCATTGGTGATATTAGACCACAAGAAGACAAGGCACTAGAGGTGGAACATCCTCAAGAGAAAGCCACTGCAAGGCCTGCTGCTGAAGGGATCCCGGCAGTGCCGGCCTCAGGCCCGGCAGTGCCGCTCCCCCAGGCAGCAGAGCCATCTACTCCTGCAACAGCTGGGAGGACACCGTCTCCAAGGAAAGATCTGGCACCTGTTCTTGAAGTAGATGAGGATGCTTGGCCAAAAGAAGAGGAACAAGAATCCATTGATCATCCAAGGCTACGACAAACGATTCAACGGGATCATCCCGTTGACAATATCCTTGGGAGTCTTCGAAAGGGAGTAACCACTCGTTCACATTTGGCAAATTTTTGTCAATTTTACTCTTTTGTCTCCTCTTTGGAACCTCTCAAGGTAGAAGATGCACTTGGTGATCCGGATTGGGTGCTAGCCATGCAAGAAGAGTTGAACAACTTCGAGAGAAATCAAGTGTGGACTCTTGTTGAAAGACCCAACACCAACATCATTGGCACCAAGTGGGTTTTCAGAAATAAGCAAGATGAAGATGGCATGGTGACAAGGAACAAGGCAAGATTGGTGGCTCAAGGATTCATTCAAGTAGAGGGCTTGGACTTTGAAGAAACATATGCACCGGTAGCAAGACTAGAAGCAATCCAAATGCTTCTAGCCTATGCTGCCCATCACAACTTCAAGCTATATTAAATGGATGTGAAGAGTGCATTTCTCAATGGCCCAATACAAGAGTTGGTGTATGTGGAGCAGCCACCGGGTTTCGAAGATCCCAAGTTCCCCGACCATGTCTACAAACTCCATAAGGCGCTCTATGGGCTTAAGCAAGCACCAAGAGCATGGTTTGAATGCCATAAGGATTTCTTGTTCAAACAAGGTTTTGAAATAGGCAAAGCTGATCCTACTCTTTTCACTCACAAAGTTGGTAAAGACTTATTTGTGTGCCAAATATATGTCGATGACATAATATTTGGTAGTACTAACAATGTGTTTTGTGAGCAATTTAGTAGGACAATGACTAAGAGATTTTAGATGTTCATGATGGGTGAGCTCAAGTTCTTCCTTGGTTTTCAAGTCAAGCAATTGAAGGGAGGAACTTTCATAAGCCAAACCAAGTATACCCATGATATGCTCAAGAAGTTTGACATGGCAAATGCAAAGCATATCAAGACTCCCATGCCAGTCAACGGACATCTTGATCTCAATGAAGAAGGGAAAGCCGTGGACATCAAGGTATATCGCTCAATGATCGGCTCTCTACTCTATTTGTGCGCATCTAGGCCCGATATTATGCTTATCGTGTGCATGTGTACTAGATTTCAAGCTAATCCGAAAGAGTGTCATTTGATGGCCATTAAAAGAATCTTGAGATACTTAGTACACACTCTAAACCTTGGCTTGTGGTATCCTAAGGGGTCTAAGTTCGATTTGCTTGGGTATTCGGATTCCGATTACGCCGGTTGCAAAGTAGATCGAAAAAGCACTTCGGGGACGTGTCAATTCCTTGGACAGTCCCTAGTGTCTTGGAGTTCTAAGAAGCAAAATTGTGTAGCCATTTTCACCGCCGAGGCCGAGTATGTTGCAGCCGGTGCATGTTGTGCGCAACTACTTTGGATGAGGCAAACCCTTCGTGATTTCGGATGTCAGTTTACCAAAATCCCGTTATTGTGTGACAATGAAAGTGCCACAAAGCTTGCAAACAATCCTGTAAGCCACTCAAGAACTAAGCACATTGACATCCGACATCACTTCTTGAGAGACCACGAAACCAAAGGAGATATCGAAATACGTCATGTGAGCACCGAAAAGCAACTAGCCGATATCTTCACTAAGCCTCTTGACGAGTCAAGGTTTTGCGCTTTGCGTAGTGAACTAAATATCCTTGATTCCAGAAACGTGGTTTGAAACCTAGCACATGACTATTTGATTAAGCTATGTTGGTTGGAAAAACATTTGAAAAGTTCTTTTATGTCCTTCAAAACCTCTTCAAATGTGCGGTTATGCAATCTTGGTCACTGCTTTTATTTCTTACTTTCTCTGACCAAGTGATTGCATGAATATTATCCTGTAACCTTGTCCTAGGTGCAGACCAGATTAGGTTTAGGATCTCTGCTGGAAGGCAGGCCGGCAGTGTCGTGCTAAATCGCGGCAGTGCCGCGCCTAGGCCCGGCAGTGCCGCGCCTTGCCAGTTTGGCGGCCCGTGGGCCACCTTAGTCAGAACGGTCGGGCATCTCTTCTAAATCTGTTCCAGGCCCATGACTCGCTCTCTCTCTCTCTTTCTCACACCGAGAGAACGGGCGACGGCGTCCAGCCCGGCACCGCCGCCCCTCCCTGCAGCGCGTGCTCCCCCTCGGCCCTGCAGTTCGGCGGCGTGGAGGCTTCTTCCTCCTCTCCTTGCCGATCTCCAAGGCCCTGTTGAAGCGGCATCCTCTCCTTCCCTCTCCATTCTTCAAGATATGAAGCCCTAAATCGAAGAATCGTCCCGATCTATGCAATGTGTTGGTTTTGATTGAAGTAAAGTGTAGTATAGGGTTGTTTGATGAATATTGCATCGATTTTGTGGGTTGGACATTGCCGATCCATTGATTCACCAGTTGGAAAAGTTTGGAGGCAGAGCTGCCTCACTGTGCAGGCGCGGCAGTGCCGGCCCATGGGGCGGCAGTGCCGGGACCTGTGCAGTGAGCCTCTGCTTCCCAAATTTTTTCTCAACCCTTGAGTCAATGTGGTGGTGCTGTTCATATCACAGATTTGGTCAGTACTCACCTCTCCCTATTGTTGACACATATCTTTTCATTTGCATAGATGGCGGATAGTGGCAGTGGTTTTGGTGGAGGGGCTGGGCCGAGCAACCCGCGTCCTCCACGAACTAAGCAGGCAGCAAGGCGTGGTGGAAGAGAGGTTGCAGGCAGATCTCAGAGGCAAGCCATGAGAGATGCTGATTTGGCTGAGCAGGCAGGCAGGACCATACCGGATGATGCATGCCCTGATACGCCTGATGATCTCACCATGTTCGATGGAGCATACATGGAGTGGGATGAGCATGAGCACTTCGTGCGTCCTCCCAATGAGAACAGGCAGAGGCACAAGTATGACTACGCAAATCAGTTCAGAGCAGTGCAAGAGCAAAGGCGAGTCAATCCCTATGCGAGGCGTAGGGATGAGGAGCTCGATTATAGGTTCTGGTCCGCTTTCCAGTCGGACTTTTATGAGTCCGTTCTCCTTGCCGCCAAGAAGCCCAAGATTGTCATGATGAGATATATTGATTGGGAGCATTTGGCAGCAAAGAATGACAGAGTGTGCAACCAAGTCATCGCTTTCTGCAAGAAGAGAGGTATATATGACTTGATGGGTTTCAGGTGTGATTGGAACACAGAGATACTATATCAGTTCCTAGCCACCTGCTACTTTGACAGAGAGGACGATGAGTTGCACTGGATGACTGATGTTCATCACTACCGAGTGGATTACACTACTTTTGCTCGTATCCTCGGTTTTGGTGACTGGGACAGGACAGCTTATGATCTTCATAATGAGAGGGCCCTCACTGATGATGAGTTGGCTCATTTGTATGATGTCCCCAGTCAGGCCGATGGGTTGGTGAAGGGGCTGAAGAGTCGATACTATGTCTTGAACAATTTGTTTCGTCAGACTCTTCATCGCAAGGTTGGTTCAGCTTTCAACCTCTATGGGACAGCCAGGAACATGCTTGCCAGGACACAGCCAGGGAGTCTGTGGTTTTCAGTTTCTCGCTTCATGTGGCGTGAGTTGATCATCACTTCTGAGGATGCGAGGAAGGCACTCCCATATGCACCTTACATTATGTTTTTGATTGAGCGTGTGTCTGGCATCATTTTCAAGAAGGATATGTCCCATGAGCCGTTCCGGGTGGACAAGATTCACCACACTGCAGGAGGTGAGAGCAGGGCAGCCACTCGCTCCTCCAGCAGGCGTGCTGCCCCATCGACCGACATACCCAGTTCCTCCCGCTCTGGCTCACACAGGCAGCCCAGGAAGAAGAGTCGTCTCTCTCGTATGCTACAGAGGATCTTTGGGGCTTGTATGCATGCTTCTGAGTCCGCATACAAGGCCCGCATGGAGAACAGGGAGATTCGTGATCATTTGGGGCTGCGTCAGATTAGCCCTCCTACTCCACCTCCAGAGTTCAGCGAGATGTTTGGTTCCAACGTCGAGGACGTTGATTGGGACCAGCTAGCACGCGAGGAGGAGGAGGAGGACCGTCCCGGCACGTCGACTCACCGTGGTGTTCGCTTCACCGCCACTACTCACCGCCACGGCCGTGCCGTTGTCTCCGACGACGACGACGACGAGGACGAGGAGGAGGCTGGTGACGATGACGACGAGTAGTTGTGCTTCCCTTTTCTCTCTTATCTTTCTTTTTGGTGTTTGTTGCCAAAGGGGAGAAAAGGATTACAGAGGGGTCCAACTATTTTTCATCATTTTCACTTTGTTTAGATCTTGTGAGAGCTAGTAGCTGTAGAGTTGAGAGTGTCTCTCAAACTCATTTGGTTTGTAATAAGTACTTCATGCACTATTTTCATTTGGATGTGGACCTAAGTACTTTGTTGAAGAACCAGCCTGTGTTTGTGCGTAAACTAGTTCCATTTCATATGTATTCTGTGTAGATGCTTTGCTTCCGCACAGTTGCTGTCTGTAGGCAGAGCGGCAGTGCCGCGCCCAGGCCCGACAGTGCTGCACAAGCGGCAGTGCCAGCCACAGGGCGGCAATGCTGCTCTTCCAGACAGCAGCAACACACTCTGATTGTCTCACATGTCATTTGCATCACGATTATCTACTTGACACTGTGTGCAGCACCCCACAGAGACCATGGATGTAGGGGGAGACCCCATTTCATTCTAGTATGTGAAACTTAGCCTTTCATGCTAACTTGGAAAGTCAAACCCCATTCACATATTCAGGGGGGACTCTACATTCAAAATCTCATTTAAACCTTATTGTATATTATCCTTTATCTCTCTAATCGAGTTGTCATCAATCACGAAAAAGGGGGAGATTGTAAGTGCAATCAAGCCCTAATGTGGGTTTTGGTGATAATGACCACGCGATTAGAAGACTAATGTGGTTTATTGAGATGATGGACAGGCAAGGGTAGTAGGAGGATGTATTCTTATGCAGGTGGACCCCTAACAACTTATGGATACGGCATCCGGCTCAAATGAGGTTTAAATTCGTTTTTATTTTGAATTTGAGTATAAGAAAAGCCGTACTATTAAGGGGGATGCAAAAGATAGGTTTAAAAGTGTGACCAAGTGTAAATATTCACACCAAACATCCTAATTTCCACTGCCAAAACCAGCCACAAAATTCCATATCATTCTGATTTGTTTTGGCAGCGCGGCACTGCCGGCCTTAGGCGCGGCACTGCCGGCCTCTGGCCCGGCACTGCCGTGACTTATTCTGACCGTTAGACTTGGGGGTGATTCAAAATCACCTCCCCGTCGCCCCCAACGGTCATATCGGCCATTTGCACGTTTCCAGAACTAGAGAAGGCTCTCTCATGCTCTCTCCCTCACTCCCAAAAGCTCTCCATTCCTTCCATTTGGAATCAAACTCAAATCTTGAAGAGTGTGAGCTCATCTTGAGCAAGAACAAGCTTCTCGCTGTGATCTTCATCTTCTCCAAGCACTTGGTTCGCGTTCAAACCGGTGGTTTGCATTTGTTACTCTTGGAGCTTGCTCCTAGCCGGCTAGAGCATCGCCCGGAGAGCTTGCCAATCTTGTGACAGCCCAGGGAGGTTTGTAACCACCCTCACAAGCTAGTGAAATTGCCCCCTCTTTTCAAGGATTAACTTCCTTGACTTGAGAACGAGGATTGGGAGTTGTGAACCCAAGTTTCCTTTGTGGAGCCTCAACAACGTAGAGTAGGCAAACCTTTGTGGTGAGCTGAACCACGGGATAAATCTTGTGTCACTTGATTTGGTTCACTTGCTCTCTACTTGTTGTAGTTCTTTGTTTTTTAGGTTTGACCCCAATCTACCTTGTGGTGGTGTTTGAACTGTGCAAAGGAGGTGTTCTCTACTCTACACAACTTAGGGAACATCAGTAATTAACCAGATCTAGTTTTTATTGGCTGCATTTTAAACTGTGTTGATTCTGCTCGGGGAGGTCCAGCACTGCCGCTCTAGCAGCAGCAGTGCCGGGCATCCCGGCAGTGCCGCTCCCAGGCCGGCACTGCCGCCCTATATTTTGACCTCTGTTTGCGAAGAAATTTTGCAGGCCTATTCAACTCCCCTTCTAGGCCAGCCCGTGATCCTACACGGGCGGAGGGCTTGACACTTGCTCCGGTTGGTCACATATTCCCAAACAGCACGAGAGAAGGGGCAGTCGATGAAGAGATGGCTCGCAGTTTCCCAGTTGTGGACGCAAAGTCCACAGAAGTAGTAGTTCTCCCAGGCTCTAGATTGCAGGCTTGCTGCTGTCCAGAGACGGTCCTGGAGCAGGAGCCAGATGAAGAACTTGCATTTGAGTGGTGCCCAAATTCTCCAGATGAACTTTGGGAAGTTGGAGCCAATGTTCCCAGCAAATTGGATGTGATATGCTGATATTGCCGAGTATTGACCCGAGCTTTCCCACCTCCATGGATGTGTCTAGCTGCAGATTTTGTTCCCACACCAAATTCCACAGACTGAAGAATTCAGTCAACAGACCATTGTTCAGCTCATGAGCAATGTCCTTGACCCAAGTGTTATGTCGAATAGCCTCATGGACTGTTCTGTTTTTCTTCTTGCTATGTGCATAGAGGAGTGGGATGGTCGTAGATAGCGGCATACCATCAACCCAACAGGAATGCCAGAACAGCGCCTTCCGACCGTTGTGGACCGTTACCTCTGTGGATGCAGCAAAGAGGGCGAGGTCAACTTCATCCACAGGTAGAGTTATCCCAACCCATGGTTTGTGCAGATCTATCCAGGCGAACCAGAGCCAACGTAGTCTTAACGCCCTGCTGAAACGCTCCAGGTCTAGCACACCCAGCCCACCATACTCAATCGGTTTGGCTACTAGATCCCATGCCACTTTATATTTGCCGCCTGTTAGCTCCCCATTGCCTGCTCATAGGAAGCGTCTCCGAGCCTTGTCAATGTCCTTGATAATCTGCTTGGGCACCTTGAGAGCCGATAAGTGATATATCGGGATGGCGCTCAGGACTGATCATACCAATTCGCGCCGACCGGCAGCGTTGAGCAGCCTTCCTTGCCAGCCCGCCAACCTCGCTCTGGCTTTGTCGACAATACCTTGGAAATGAGTGACTTTGAGCCTACCCAGTGTGAGAGGGAGACCCAAATATGTGACTGGGAAGGAGACCCGCAGTCCCTCAAAGCCGTCAAGTATTTCTTCCAAGTTCAGCCCAGCACAGTGGATGGGAGCCACCATGCACTTGGTCACATTCAGTTTGAGTCCAGTGGCATTGCCAAGGTGCTGTAGCAAGCTAAACAGTGCCCTGACTTCTGATTGGATTGGGTTTAGGAAAATAACCGCATCATCGCATAGAGAGACAGCCGCAGCTTAGCATGTCTTCCTCTCAAGGGGCTTAGGACATCGTCCTCAGTAGCAATGTCCAGGATACGCTGAAGTATGTCAATGGCCAGGATGAACAGATATGGAGAGAGTGGGTCTCTAAAAGACGCTAGTTTGGTTTTGGAAATTGATGAAACCTAGCTACCAACCTAAGTGTTAAGTGTGTGTAGCCTAAAAGAGGTTAGTGATGAGGAGGAAGATGACATGAGCTAAAGAGAAGATCAAGTCTTAGAAAGGTGAAAGCAAAGGATCAAAGAGCTAGAGGCAAAGGTAAAAGGTTAGAGCTCTTTGTTTCGGTGATCAAGGCACTTAGTTTGTGCGATCACATTTAGGATAGTTGGCCGGACTATTAAGAGGAGAATTATTTCGTGAACCCGGTCGGCAAGTGCTCTAGGTGCATATTAGTTACATACACCTGAAACTAATCTAGAGTGACTAACTCCGTCTTGCAAACGTGCTTAAAACTTGCTAACATACGTGTCTAAGAGTGTGAAACACTTAGATGTTAGCCTATGAGAGCAAGGGAGGTGAGAAAGTCTTGAAAAAGCACTCAGAGGTGTGCACCGGATGTGTCCGGTGTGCATTTGACCTTTCTGGAACCTCTCTGAGTGAGCACTGGACGCTGGAATAGTAACTTCATCGCGTCCGGTGATGTTTTTCAAGCGTCCGGTGAAATCTTTGTGAATCTAACTCGGTGAGTGCACCGGACGCTGTCAGCATCCGGTGACCCAGCAGCGGACGCGTCCGATGTTGTTTTGAGCTCTCTGGATGCTCGATCTCTGCGTGGACACCGGACACTGGCATCGAAGCGTCCGGTGTGACTGTTCTGTGTCCGGTGCTATCGCGCGCAGTGAAAAAATTCAAACGGCTCGTACATGTGTCAGCGAGCGATACACTGGACAACCACCAGACGCGTCCGGTGTGAACTTAAGGAGCATCCGGTGTGCCCAATTTCAGTGAGAAACGGCTAGATCTTTGAGCACGCTTATAATTAGGAGTATGGCTGGCTTGAGGCATCTCTCTTGCACATTTTTTATCTTCCTAAACTTCTTGTGAGCCTAGCACACTCCCTCCAACTCTCTTCCTTTGATTCAACTCAAGATTTTGATTGAGAGAGAGTGTTTCAAGTGTAGTGATCATCATCTTGCATCGTAGTGCACTTGGTGGCGGAGTAATTCTTGTTACTCTTGGTGATTGCCGTCACCTAACCGGTTTGGAGGTGGAGAAGGTGTGGAGAAGCTTGATAATTGTGTTTGCTCACACCGGTGGATTGTGAGAAGTTCGTGCCTACCCCGAGCGGAGTGCTCAAAGGTAACTTAGTGAATTTCTCGTGTCATTGAGTTACTTCCTCCGTAGTAGGTCCTTGTGGCGCCTTGTGTAGACTCGGTGTGTGATACCGATTATCCACCGGACCACCTGTTGAAGTCGACACAACGGGGACGTAGCGTGCTGGCAAACACGTGAACCCCAAGGATAGTTCATATTGATTTGCTCATCTTCGAGTGAGTGATTGTGTTTATCCTGGTGATTGGCTTCAACTCAAGGCAAATGTATAACCCTCAAGCTCCTCTCTTTATCTTGTGCAAAGTAGTTAGCTACCTTACCTTGTGTAGTTGTTTTAGTTGTGTTGTTTGTGCTAGTTAGCTTGTGTAGCTTAGGGCTTAGAATTACATAGAATTGTGTAGGTGGCTTGCTTAGCCTAGTGGTTGCCTTAGGTTTGCTATTATAGCCTTTTGTTGTACTAATCACCCTTGTCTAGTACTTTGTAGATTTTTAATTTAGACTATTTACCCCCCTCTAGCCCATTCGGACCTTTCAGTCTTCTTGGCGTAGACCTCGCGCATGCTTAATTCTTGACCCTGGGATGCTGTTGAGAAGAACCGAAGAGTGGAAACTTCGGAATAACAGGCATATCCAATTTGTCCATTTACGGCTGAAGCCTCTATGCTCCATGCGCTCAAGGACGTACTTCCAAGAGACCGTGTCAAAAGTCTTAGAAATGTCCAATTTGAAGAGGAGCGCCGATGTCTTCATTCTGTGATATGTCCGTGCCAGATTACGGACATACATAAAGTTATCTTAAATACAACGTCCCAGATGAAGGCACGTTGCGAACTAGAAATGAGTTGATCAATGAAAGCAAATCATTTATACTCCTGCTGAAGCGCAGTACTACTAGAGTATTCTCTCGCCGTCCTCTGGTGGTCGACTGGGACATCTCTCAATTACATCTCTCAATTATTCTCACTATATACTCCCATATATCATCACGACGTCGTGTGGCAGAGTCGCAACGGAATTCTCGCAATATTTTTCTGCCCGCTTCGTGCGCAGTGCGGGGTTGCCTGTCTCCATGCAATGATGCATGATGAGTGGTTTTAATTTTAATAAGAGATTGTACAGATATATAACGAGAGCCAGGGAGACGCTGACACTTGCGAGAGATGACACGGCCAGCTGTTCAAATATCATCATTCCGCGGCTCCGTACGTGTTGGCAACTGATAGGATTACGACGGGAAGATGATCAATGGCTAGCTGCTGAATTTTTTGATTCAAGGCTAGCTGCTGAATTGCAGATGATGAGAATCGACCCAGCAATCCTGGGGAAGTTCAATTCAATGTACCGCCTGCTCCCTAGTGGTCTAGCGATAGTCGTTTAATTTCCTGTTTTCGCTGTCATGCTAGACTGTCCTGACAAAACTTGCTCCTATCTCGTTGTGGCCTCCCGGGAACGGGGAACCTGTTCACGTAACTTGTCATTTTTAGGTCAAAAGGCATAAAGGGTAAGAGTATCTGCATTGATTATCCTATATATCCATCCTCTAAACGAATATTCTATCCTGATCATTCTTCTATACCTTCATCTCCCGCATCCATATATCCTCTATATCATCCTCTATTTCACTAGTGGGACCTATATCTTTTTTTTACCTCCCTTTCTCCACTCTCTCTCTCTCTCACCCCACCCTATCCCTCCCTCCCTGACGAGACAGGCCCGCACGGGTGGACACGGCCTCGTGCGCCTCCGTGACCACCTCCGCCACCGCTTCCTCGACATCGACGGCGAACGGCTCTAGGGCGGCGTGCACCGGAGGGACGACGTCCTCCTCGTGCTGCACGGCGGCGGCGAGCAGATCTGGGGCACAGCGGCGGGCGACCTTGGCGAGCGGGCTGCGAGCCCTCGCCTGCGTGGCGCGGCGCTCCTCCCCGCGCCTCCTTCTCTCTCTTCTATGTCCGCTCGGTGGTGAGCCCGCACGGCACGGAGCAGACGTCCGCTACTCCGCTGGGAATACCAGATTCGTCCGAGTCCATGACGGGGTGCTGGACGGCGCTATAACGCTCTCATCCAGTAAAAGGCTCCTTCAGGACGGGGTACCAGACCCCGGTGCGGATAGTCTAGTGAGGGGATGTTTACTGGACTTCCATCATGTGCATGAACGAGCACGCACATAGAACCTACTCGTCCTACTACTTGGCAAGTGGCCTCTGAGCTAGCTAGGCATGCATTCAAGATATTATGCATGCATCGTGACGACGTACACTGTTAATGATATTATTTGTATTCAAAATTTCTTCTCTAATAGTATATTATGTCATTGAAATTTGGCTTTTATTATTTTTTCCACCTTTTCTGTTTCTTTTATTTGTTATTTGTCTATAAAAAGTCAAGTTCGCCCTCATAATTAAATGTAGCTAGTGCTTTCTTGTTTGCTCTCCCTCTAAATGGAACTCTAATAGCACTTCTATTATTCAGAATTAGTCTTTTCTTATCTTGATTGTTCATGTTATTATTGTGATCTTTTTTCTGGCCTAAGAATTAGATTGACGGGGTGATCGTTAAAGGCTTAGGGCTAATTAATTTTATTCCCTTTTATCAAATATTCAATGTTCTTTTCTTTGTTTTTAAAAATTTCTTTTGTACCGTTACACAACTTTATATTGTTTTTTATGTATACTCAGCAGTGGTAAACCACCACTTAGCGACCCCGGGGAGCCGCCCAGACTCATCAGCAAAGTGTAGGATTTTTTATTTCTATAAGAGAAAAGCACTATTTTTTTTATTAATTCTTCTGCATAACAGAAATCGTTCGGACATATGTCGAGATTTCTAACACTACTACCATATATATTTTGACCGTGTATGTATCTCTTTACACATGATCATTGGTTATCGGTTTGAATGGCCCCTCCTATACTTAAATCCTGGCTCCGCCCCTGTCGTACACATGCTTCGGCACCTTCGCTGATTCTGCAGGGTCGCTCTAGAAAATTTTGTCGGCATTTCTAATATCCTCGTCTCCACTCTCTAGTTCAGAACTAGTTTGGATCCAACCATTTCTCTTGAAAATTAAGGGGAACTGAGATAAAATTGAACTAATTTTTCCCTCAATCCCCTCACCCCACGGTCCCCGGATCCTAGCAAAGACGTACGCGCGTGCCCTCCCGTGTCCCCCGACTCTCTCTTCCATTTGCCTCGGCAGTCGGCACCCCAAAAGGCAGGACAAAAGGTATCCGGTGCTCTTCCCGCACGTCGGCTCTTCTGCCGACCACACGGACAACGGCGCAAAGAAATTCACAGGAAGGGCGGGAGATCCGGCCGTGTCCAGTCTCGCACTCTCGCTAGCCACGCGAAAGGATATGGACGACGACGATGTCATGTCCCCCAGCAGTCTGAGAGCGTTAACGATAACGACGCACGCGCAGCGTCGCGATCGATCGGTCGCGCTCCGTTCCGCCACGGAATTCGGTGGTTGGCAGCGAGAAAAGAAAAAGGTGCGAACGAACCAGTAACTGGTTGCCTCGTCATTTTTTAGCGGCACAGACCCAGATCCCATCTGGCTACTCGTGTCTTGGGCTCTTTGGTCGCCGCACTGGCACGCACACGCGACACGTGAGCCGGTGGATCCATTGCATCCCCTCGCGCGGCGCCGCGCGGCGCGACAGGTTAAAAACGCGGCCTTTCCGAGGCGCTAAAGGCCGTTTTGGTCTTTGTTTTGCCCCCGTGATCTCATCTCGATCTCGGTCCATGTGAGCTGGGAGATCAACGAGCTAGCTGTTCAATCTTTTCTTTAGCACCTACTCCCTCCATCCGTAAATAATTATATATTTTTTTAATTTTTAACTATTTTTTATTTAATTTTTTTATATAAATACTAAAATAAATAAATTATTATGAAAATATCTCTAACGATAAAATAAGTTATAACAAAACAAATACTATTTATTAGAAAAATTAAGTAAAATAAATAGTCAAATAAAAATCGTAAAAGTTAAAGAAATGCAGTTATTTGTGAATGGAGAGAGTAACCAGAGGAGATCTGAGGCTGCGTTCAGATTGGAAGTTTGCCAATTTTTGTAGCACTTTCGTTCGTATTAACAACTTTTGTCCAACTATGGACTAACTAAATTTAAAAGATTTGTCTCGGCATGTACAGACAAATTATACAATTAATTATTTTTTACTTACATTTAATGATATATACGTGTGTATAAAGATTGATGCCTAAAAAAAATTGTAAAAGTTGCGAAACTAAACGAAGCCTGAACTGAGCGTCTCCGTTAGACGACGAAAACTGGTTTCATCTTTCCCTGCTACTAGCCGTGTAGCCATCTGATCTGCTACTGCGGTTCATCGGTCGTGGTCAGGAGTCAGGACGCGATGTTTATCTGCTGTGCCAAAAGAGATCGCCAAGAAGGGATACGGTACCACCCATCGACGAGCGCGCCTCCGTCCATACAAGAGACGTCACCGATTCCCTCGATTTGTACTGGTACTGTCTGTGCCCCGCTGCGTGGGAGATGAATGAATGGCTCTGTTAGCTTCGCCTTATCTGTGCTTATTTTTCAGTTCTGAAACAGTATTTTTCTTTTATAATAAATCAGCATCAGTTAAAATTAGCTGTTCTTTTCAGCTGCTCTGTTTGCTAGAGGTGAAAGAGCTGATTTTCCATTACATCAGTAATTATTTATTATTCACGTCTAGTTTAGTTTCTCCTTTAAAATTCTAAATTTTTCGTTACATCAATTTTGCTACACATTCATAGAACATTAAATGTAAACGAAATTTTTGCATGCACATTTTGCGTGTAAATCATGAGATAAATCTTTTAAACCTACGTGGATCATAATTGAACATTTGTTGCAAAAGATTTCAAGCGTGATATAGTGAAAATTTTGTAAAATTTGTAGAACTAAACACCCCTCAAATGGTAGTGCTGATTCACTGCCTGTACGTACAGATTCACTGCAGCTATATTATCACTATACTATAGCACAGCTATATTATCAGCTATATGTGTGCACGATGTTTATCCGCTTGGTGCTCCAACTCCACCATGGTCCGCATCGGATTCTGTCACCCTCCAGGGGTGCAATACGATTCCCTTCGAAAGGAAATAAGCAGGGCCGGTCCTGAGTTTTTCTAGACCTAGAACAAAGCTAAAATTTTAGGCCTTTTCTATAAACATGATAATAGTACTAGTGCAGTAGCGGTACCTATTGCCAGTATACGAAATGCTACTAATAATAAGCAGCTAACTGAGTGCAAAAGCAATATTTATTTATATAGAATAATTTGTATACATATTAAATTACGTAAAAATTTTCTTCTAACATTCCTCGATGTGAAGTCATCGATGATGATATCAATATCAATCTCATCCATCAATTTCTTCTCAACGTATGATGCTGCCAATACATTTAATCTCTCTTATAACATTATAGATCTCAAATAGTTTTTTAACAATTTTAATTTTGAGAACCATAATTTCTCGATAACCTGATCATGTTAATATTTAGAGAAACAATTATTAACTGCAATTTCATAGCACACAGAGATAAGAAATACACACGTATTTGATTGCTTTGCTGCCGCCGCGTGATGATGATGGAATTGGAGCGCGGATGATCGCCGACTCGCCCTATATATGCAGATGAGAGGATGCCGGAGTAGTGGAGTACAGTGCGCCGTGGTCGTGCACGTGGTCACGCGGACGTGCTCGGCCTCGGCCGGGGGCTTGTGGGTGGCGAGTCGCTGCCTCGGCAGCGCAGAAGAAAGGATCAAATTAAAGTGGAACAGTCGAAGTTGAAGGACGATCATCGGAGAAGTTGCTACTCAGTTGCGTAATCAACCATGTCGATTCGTCTGGTTTACCATATCACGTATAGACGTATGTTTGAGCTGAGTACTAGTACTACATGCCTATACTTGGGGAGGGGCTCATCGGATGGCTGGGCCTGGGATGTCAGTCCCTCCCGCCCCGCCCTAGGGCCGGGCCTGGAAATAAGGGGGGAAAATTGCTGTATGACCCTTAGCTAACCACTTGGTCAGCACATGCATGGTATTAAAATGTCTCTGTTGCATACTAGTATTATATTATCACGAATCCGACGAGCTAGCTAGTTCTATTAATTTGTCTTTTAGGTTTATCATGTTACCAAGGGCCTAATTTTACAGTCGAATATATTAGCCTCACCTAAAATCATTAGTCCATATAGGCTTGAGATGATCTAACCTTATTATCCTCTCGACACAAGCTATAATTGTTGGTCGCATGAGTTATTTCTCTGTCAGTAGTTGATAGCCTGCTTGGTACTTCTGCATCTACTTGACATCTAAGCATAGTCCTTCTTCCTCACATTATAGTCGTTGTATCTAGTGCCCTGAACTTTTGTCGGCTGAGGATATAGTATAGTCGCTGCATCTAGTGCCTTGAAGTTTTGTCAGCTGAGGATATTACGAGCTCTGCAAACACATCTAACAACGGTAATCTTCCTGTCTGACCAGGTCGGACAGGAGTCACCATTCGACCACCCCGCACAGCGACAGGAGTGATGGCGACGATGACGGCTACAACGAGGCTCCAGTGTTTTCCCCTCTCCGTCTCCATTTTCGACGGGTCTAGAAGGAAAGGGTCGAGGGGAGGAAGGGAAGTCAGACGGTGGGGATGGAGGCTGGGCAGTTGGAGGCCCTAGTGGCAGGCGGTGGTGGTTGGACCAGGTCTAGGACAAGGGCGTCGTTCGACGGTGGCCATGGTGGTGGCGGTGGCATGAATGTGGGCAGGGGAGGGGAAGAAGGAAGGCGCCTTGAGCGCACTAGGGCTTATCGGAGCTCCGACGAACCCTATCGCGCCGCGGTGTGGCCGGTGGATGGCGACGGGGGCGACGACGCGCTAGGGAAGAGTTCAATCTGCCAAGTCCGATTCATCTTTTTCCAACCCTTCCTCTGTTCTTATACTAAACCTTTTCTCGAATAGTGCCCTAGTCGAGAGCCTGCTGCTATTTGACCAGGTCAAACTTTAGCACTCTCCATCTAACAGTGCACGAGGCTAATCTAATTGGCCAGTGAGGCTTTGTTCGTTTATACAATAAATCAAAGGGGATTGAGGGGTTTAAATTCTTAGCAAATTATAATCCTCCAATTCCCTCTAACATCCGTGGATTGGGGAATAACCGAGTAAGACCTGTGTGTGGATGTGTAACACCCCAAAAGGCAGGCAGGGGCCGGAACCCGGCGGCCTGCTGTTTTTCCTGAGCTATTGGGGCGTCGCATGATGATGCCGGAGGATGACGCCGCCCCAACCCCCGGCGGCGAAGCCACCTTGGACGGCGACCCCGCACGCGCGTGGATGCTGTCCTGCTTTTGCAGCGCCAGGGAGGGCTGAGGGATCGCCGGCCTTTTGCCTTCCACTCCCGGCATCGCGGGGAGCATGCATGCCGACCTTTGAATCCTGTCGGGCTGCAAAAGCGGATGCCGACCTCGCTTTGAATCCTGTGGCCTCGTCGAAGGTCGCTTTGAATCTCGCAACTATGCTGCCGCTCGTATAGACAATCGCAATCGAGTCCACATCACGTGGGCCTTCGCTGAGACAGTGAGACGTGCCCTTGTCACCTTGGACAGAAGCCCAGCCCAGACGCCCAGCCCACCCAAACGTCTGAAAAAAGAATGGCCCAACAACGTTTCACATTGAGGCTGAATTCAGAAAAGCCCATTAGGTCCAGCCGACCTCCGAACTCACCTAGATTCATTTAAGCAGAGTCTAGGGTTTTAAGCCTCGGGCATTTCTTCGTCTCCACAGTTCCCGCCGCCGCCGCCGCCGCCGCTTCGTACCCGTTCGTTACTCCACCGGGTTCCGGCGCCTCTCCTTAGCGCGGCGACCATGGCAGAGCAGGTCAGATGCCCTTTGGAACCTCTTGTTTCGGCCACTAGGCGAGCTTGATCGTGGCAGATCTCGTATCGTTTGGTACAAGTGCCCGTGTACTACGCACGCAGCGTTGTGGCTTTAAGCCAATACACGTTAGCGATGCTTTTGATTGGAAACGAGAACTTCATGTAGCGAGATTGAAATTTCACCATTCGAATGGTTGTGTTATCATGCTATGATGTAGCAATTGAAATTTCACCATTCGAATGGCTGTGTTATCATGCTATTAAGAGGACTACTTGAGTCTGCACTAGCCCAGACGTTGGTTGGGTTCCAATCTTGATGTATCTGCTGATTGTGGTGTAGCTGCTCTGATGGTTTTGATTACTCCCATTGCTAAACATCTTCTCTCATTTGTCTTTGCAGACGGAAAAGGCTTTCTTGAAGCAGCCCAAGGTGTTTCTCTGGTAATTTTCAAGCGTTTATTTCTGACGCGCCTTTGTTTCATTCATTTTTTTCGACGCGAGGCTTATGAGTTGTTTTGGAATTCAGTTCCAAGAAGGCCACCAAGGGGAACAAGCCTGGCAAGGGAGGAAACAGGTTCTGGAAGAACGTTGGCCTTGGTTTCAAGACACCCAGGGAAGCCATTGAAGGTCAGTATTTCTTTTCTTGTTCAGCCAAGTAGCTGGTGTTTCTGTTGGCTTGTTAGCTCATATGAAGCTAAGAACTAGGAAATCAGCTAGTTTATTAGACGGTTAAGTATGCATATGGCGATGATGATAGAAGGGAAGCTTCTTTCTCTTGAACATTGACAGTGGGCACTGTCACCTAGCTATGTTTAAGAGCTTATGCTAGCTAAGTCTTCCTTGTATATTTCATGTTAGTCATGCCACACTATTATGCTGTTATACGTCACTAGTACTGTGAACTATTGTCATATGCTCAGTGGTCCATTTGTTGGGTGTACGCACTGAATATTGAGGCTAATGCAGTATCTAGTAATTTTAGATGATGAATCTCTCTGTTTGCGTAGCTGCATCTGTCGCTTTTTTTTTTTCATTTCGACGGTGATCAAGTGATTCTAGTTTTGTTTCAAGAAAGTTGTGGTAACCCCATAGATTGTTTTAGGCGCTTACTTTTAGATGCGATCTATTAATTCAGTTGATATATTTCACTTATTTCTTTGTTGTTGCAGGAACCTACATCGATAAGAAATGCCCATTCACTGGCACTGTGTCTATCAGGGGTCGCATCATCGCTGGAACATGCCACAGTGCTAAGATGAATAGGACCATCATTGTTCGTAGGAATTATCTTCACTTCGTCAAGAAGTACCAGAGGCAAGCTAATATTCAATATCGGCCT
Organism: Eremochloa ophiuroides; assembly: GCA_038502445.1. Classification (NCBI taxonomy): domain Eukaryota; kingdom Viridiplantae; phylum Streptophyta; class Magnoliopsida; order Poales; family Poaceae; genus Eremochloa; species Eremochloa ophiuroides. The sequence continues at coordinate 48,879,157 of JAHLJS010000009.1, read as the reverse complement.
GAATTTGCTGATTGCTTCATGCCTTCATGTTGTCTGTTTACTTACTGACCATTTGCTGGTGTTTGTGTAGGTATGAGAAGAGGCACTCTAACATCCCTGCGCACATTTCACCATGCTTCCGTGTCAAGGAGGGAGATCATGTGATCATTGGCCAGTGCAGGTAAAACTTGCTTTATCTTTACTGGACCAGCTTTTTGTAATGTTGTACCTGGACTGCATGTTTTCTGAAATGCAACTGGAAATCAGCCTACTGTTTGACATGAATATCTGCCTTGGCCCTTTTGGCACTCTGATCTATTCTGTAAATTTACTTATGTTCTACTGTTTTAACTTCAGGCCACTGTCAAAGACCGTAAGGTTCAATGTGCTCAAAGTTATTCCTGCGGGTTCAAAGAGTGGAGCAGTGAAGAAGGCTTTCACTGCCGCTTGAAGATCATGATGAGTGCATTGTCCAGGGCTTGAAAAAGCTTGTTATAACGTTTTGATGCTGCCTGGTCCCTTTTTCGCATATCTACTGTGTACTTGGAATTCACCTTGAGTTACATCCAGAGTTCGAAATCTTGAAAATTTCATAGCCCTGTCTCTGATCGCTTGGCACCTTTTAATTTCAGTAACTGCATATGACAATCAAAATGTTTTTTTGGTCAGTAGTGATACGTTTGAAACCTTTTGGCATCCATCATCATGGGCTCATGGCTTTATAAGCTTTGCCGAATTCCAGTAGGGTCGTCTTGGCTGACCGCATCATGCCGCAGTAAAATCCCCTTTGAAAAAAATCAATGCTCCATGGTACCTGAGTATTGCATGAGCTCTGATGACAGCAGCCTGAAAGTGGTGTACTGGTGTTGCCGGATGCAGGCGGCGAAACCTGCGGCTTTGGATGGATAGGGATCGGATACGAACGGATATCACTGATATCATATTTATTTTTATATTTTTGATCGGATTTAAATACGGATAGTGTCAGTCATGTCGGATAGGATATAGTTGATTGTCGACATTATAAATATACGATTTGAGTATTCGGATACGGATACGGTATCGGATATTGAATATTTAGACTCGGATATGGACAGATCTGAACAGTTCTAAACTAATTCGGCCGAACCAACGGTCGCATAAATACGGGGCTGTTTGGTAGGCCTTGGGTCTGGGCACACCCAAGCGGCGAAACCGAAGGCGCCTTCAGAGCGGCGATACCGTGGCAGGCGACTCTGCCTGGCCACGAAGCCCAGGCATTGATGAGTTCGACTTTGGGGCGTCTGGGGCTGAATGCGTGCCTGGCAGGCTGGCACTCGGCCAGCATGGTTCTTTCAGTCAAGCAATGTAGAAAGAGAGAATTCCGTGTGTGTGATCGAATAATTTTAGAATTTTAGATAAACTACTGAATGTTTGGTCTATATATGAGTGTCATTGAAAACATTTTTATGTTCCATATATATCACTACCGTTAACACTGTTAGACTTCATTGTTAACACCGTTAGACTTTTTGACGTTAACTCCGGATGGGCAACTGTAGCAGCATCGTCTACTGTAACTAAACTGTAAATTACCTGTTTGAAGTCCTAAATGATTTCAAATTAAAAGGTTATCAACTATAAAGTTTCATAACTTTTCAAAATCTACAACTTTCATTTTGATAGTTTCTCTATCCGAGGTCGTTTACAAAATTTGAATTTCAATTTTGAAAAATTCAAACGTACTTTTCATTGACAAGATGATTTAAAATTAAGAAGTTGTCAACTACAAAGTTTTATAACTTTTAGATATCTACAACTTTCATTTTGATCGTTTCTCCAACCGAGGTCATTTGAAAAATTCAAAATTCAAATTTAAGAAATTCAAATATACTTTTCGTTGGCAAAATTAATTCAAATCAAAATGTTGTCAACTACAAAGTTTCATAACTTTTTGAGATCTACAACTTTCATTTTGGTTGTTTCTCCATCCGAGGTCTTTTGAAAAGTTTAAAATTCAAATTTAAGAAATTCAAACACACTTTTCGCTGGCAAAATTAATTCAAATCAAAGTCGTACAAATTATGATCTATACGCTCAAAAATAATTCAAACGTACAACTTTTTTATTTGAATTAATTTTGCCACTGAAAAATACGTTTGAATTTCTTAAATTTGAATATTGGATTTTTCAAACGATCTCGGATGGAGAAACGGCCAAAATGAAAGTAGTAGATCTCAAAAAGTTATAAAACTTTGTAGTTGACAATTTTTTAATTTAAATTAATTTTGCCAACGAAAAGAATATTTGAATTTCTTAAATTTGAATTTTTAATTTTTCAAACGACCTCGGTTGGAGAAACGATCAAAATGAAAGTTGTAGATCTCGAAAAGTTAAAATTTTGTAGTTGACAACTTCTTAATTTTAAATCATCTTGTCAACGAAAAATACGTTTGAATTTTTCAAATTTAAAATTCAAATTTTGTAAACGATTTCGGATAGAGAAACTATCAAAATGAAAATTGTAGATATTGAAAAGTTATGAAACTTTGTAGTTGATAACCTTTTAATTTGAAATCGTTTGGGGCCTCAAACAAGCAATTTACAGTTTGGATACATTTGGCGAAGCTGCTACAGTGCCCATCCGGACTTAACGGTAGGAAGTCTAACAATATTAAGGGTAGTGACATATATGGAACGTAAAAATATTTTCACTGGCACTCATGTCCAGACCAAACATTCAGTGGTTCGCTCGGAATTCTAGAATCATTCGGTGGCACACACGAAATTCTCTCATGTAGAAATATTAAAATCATATGAGCTGATATCCAGAGATTAAGATGTTGGAACCATCGACATACATTTTCGGTGCTTGAAACAATACTCATACACTGTACATGACATGCCTGTTACAAGGAAGCCTACAAAAAGGCGCTAAAGAAACAAATCGCATGGGGGAAGGGCGCCCGGAAACACTTGTACAAGATTTTTCACACCTACAATTTAGACGGTACAAAATGCGGAACTCTATACTATCTCAGAAAAATTGCCTATGCTGTACCGACTACCCGGATATGGAACGGGGATCCACGACATAGTATAGGTTCATCTGGTGACTCTGCCTTTGCACGAGCACGAAGAACGTCTGTGGCATCGATTATAACAGAAGCAGCTTGTAGCGAGTAGTCACCCGGCACGAGGAAGTACATGGAAAAAGGATGTATCAACTCTTGCAATGGTGGAACTTCCAAGTGTATATCACTAAGGACACCTACACAGAAAAAAGAACCATCAGAGTAGCATTACCACTGAATATAGCTTCTAATGAATAACTGTCCTAGTTAAAGGTTTCAAAAGACCATGGAATAAAAACAATTGTCCAAAACAATCACTATAACTCAGGTTACAAGAAGTTGCACTATGGGGCTTTGAAGGTGTAAATTCAATGTCTACCCAATTGCCCCTAACTTGAAAAATCTTTGATCATGTGATTTCCGTACCACGGGTCATTTGTTGCTTTCAGAAAACCAAAATTAAATCCAGATAGTGATGGAACGTAAAAACAAAGATAACTCACCAGCCCAGAGGACAGTAGCACTATTTTCATCGAAGCAATTCTCTCCTGCAACATCCTTGCATGAAATGCTAAGGTTCATCTTAATAATTTCCTTTGTATTGTTCCGAATTTGAACCTCCATATGGGTCATTTCATGAGCAGATATAGGATCTTTGCACCTCAGAACATTGCCAGAATCCTTTGGAGAATCAACATTGATCACAGTTCCATCCTTAGCAAGCTTAAAGCTAAATGTCAGGGGATCTGGCAACAGTATGTCCATTATAGATGCTTGTAATGCCGCCTGGATAGCATCTTTAATATTCAGCTCACCTGAGCTATTTCTCCCAGAGTGCCATTTCACTTTTATTTTCGAAATCAAGTTGTTGATAGATGCATTTAGCTCTGCCTTGGCATTCCTTTCTGCTATGGCGGCGGCCCTGGATCCAAGAGGTTCATCACTACTACTTTTCTTTACAAAGAAGGAAGCATCAAGAACAGGCAATTTGAAGTTCTCAAGTGGAATGAGAACTCTGGCAGAGTAGTCACGATCAATTCTAGTCTTGTGACAAGCAGCATCACCCTCTGAAATTACTTCTTGATCCACATCCGTGTCATCCAAATGTACAGCAACATCAACATCAAAAACGACATCAGTAGGATTGAAAAGCTCCAGTTCCAGAAGGCGGAGCCCCCAGCTTCCCTTACAGGGATCGATCTTCAATAAGTTAATGTCTTTGCCACTGACAGGTTTTAAGTGTGTTTCTGTAAATCGAGCAGGTAGATCCATGGACAGCAGGCGTGCTCTTACAAGACGCATGCCCTGCACAACACAGATATTCAAGGGAACAACCAGGCGTCTTCCAGGTGGAAGAGTAGCATCTCCATTCTCAGGATTCGCAGCAGGACCTGAAGTGCAATATACAAATTTAGTCTTCAAGCTACATGATGACAATTCCAAAGCTCGGAAGAGTATTGCCTAGCAGTAACCAAAGACAAAAGGGGCCAGGTGCAAGACCAAGAGAATGATAGGAACCCTATGAAGCTGAGATGGTTAAGAATTGCCACTTACTAGCACCATGTGAATAGCATCCAAACAGAACGAAGGCAACTGTTAAACTCAAAAGAACTATTGCTAAATATGCTTCGGATGTACTAATAAAAATATGAAAATATAGAGGCACTAGTTCACAACAGGAGGAATTAACAAATTTGCAAATGTCTAATTATTTCAGCACGGATTTTTTTTCTTGAACATGCAGGAGAGCTGCGTATCCATATATTAAGAAGAAAAAAAAAGGCAAGAACCCTTACAGCACACACCCACACTGTTAATCTCTTAGAAAAAACACGCGCGCCTTTTACTAAGACAAAAGGCGACCTCATCTCCACAGAAAGAATCCTTCTGGATATCTACAGGCTTAAGAGAATAGCTTCCCTGAGCCTTTGCAAGACTCCAGCAACGTTGTTCCTCACTTGCGTAAACATAGATTATGAGAGGAGCTGAACATTAAAGGATGACAGAGTACAAAAGAATGTGAAACTGATGACCTACCAGCATAATGAATATCCAAGAATGGATTGATTCCTTCTCTTGCTATTCTCCTTGAATTTGCAGGAGATCTACTGCCATCTGCTTCCAAATCTGCTGAGCTGAGATGCCAGGCTCTTAGAGTTACTGCAAATGTTACTTCTCCACCTGGTTTAATAGGGAGAGCAGATCTCCATGTGCTATGAGCAATTGAAATAACAGAATCCTGATTCTTCCCTGACAATGCAACATTTGCTTCTTCAACCGGTACGGTTCCGGCATTTGTCAGTGTTATAAGAACATCACGAATTTCTCCTTCATAAAGAAGAATAGAACCATCTCCACCCACAACATTGGCAACTAACAACGGCAGAGGAGGAACAACAGAAATGCTAGGAAAGTTGACAGTCTTAAACTTGCTCGAGCCACAGCATCTGAAAGGATCAGAAAGGACAAGCCCTTGTGCAGCTCCAAGGAGCAAACAATCGACCTCTTTGAATAGGTGTTCTGTAATAACACCAAAGCAATGAACAATGCACCCAGGAATTGATATTTGCCCGACTTTTGTTGGAATACCGGATAATAAAACTAATTTTGAAGTGTTAGGTGGAAGACTAACGCTAACTGGAAAGGCATCAAAATTCCCAGAATGGACAGAGAGATAGATGCTCTCCACAACTAGGTCGAAGCTGCAAGGATTTGCTAACTCAACCATGACTTGAACCGGCTCCCCCACAATCCAACTAACCTCTTGCTTGGAAGTCCCAGATGCTCCTGCTTTGGTGAAAGGAGTATAAATGAAAGGTCCTGAAGGACCTGCACCGGTCCACCACTCCTTTTTATGTGGATTCCGCTTTACTATATCCCTTTGAGAAGGGTGAAGCGGGAAAGAATGCAACCTGGAAAAATAACATATGATAAAAAAAATCCCAGAAAATAGTAAATACCAATTTTGCTATGAGCATCTTTGAGGCTTACAAGTAGTTCCAACAGTATTTATTCTCTTTTTCTCTCAAATATAACAATAAGATATAATGATGAGCTTAAGCATACCTGATAAAAGGAAGACATGGATCGGCACAACGTGTGCCTGTTGGAAGCTTGTCAGCAGAGTTTGCAAGTGAGCTTGCTAGGCCACTCTGACCAGCTGGTGTGATGAGTGGGTAAAATGATCGAAGAAGACGAGCTGCAGCGCTCCATGATGAGAGTGGATCCGCGGCACGGATTGATGACATCAATATTTCTCTTAGAACCACCATTTGAAGGGTACTCCATTGCGACTCAAACAATGACACTATAGACTGAGGGTGCACCTTCCCAGAATCAGTATTGCCAGCACGAGGTTCCTTAAGAACATAAGCATTGCAAATGAAACATGAATCCAACAATATTTAGTATGTTTATGCACGATGATTGATACTCAATATGCTGCAAGAGCACAGCTACTTTGTGATCTCACCTTGGACGAATCATGATTCATTTTCAGAGTCTTCCGGCTTTGGACATGGTATGCATTTGTAGTCATAGTTAGAACCTGCATAGCACTCATTGCAGCATAGGCATTGTCTTGCTGAAGGTACAACTGTGCAACTTGTCTTGAAAAAAAGGCCGCCTTGCGCTTATAACCAAGTGTACCAAAAAGTCTTGCAATTTCAATATATAGTACGAGCCTGTCACTGGCATCAATCAGAGCCTTGGCACCATCTGCAGCTCCCATTAACAAATCTGAGACCTCCTTGGCAAGTTCTCGCCTGATAAAGTAGACACCAGATGACTTCACCAGAATATACTTTGACATAACCTCAACCTCATATCGTTGTATGATTAACTGTTAATAAAGCACGTGGGAGACTCACCTGCACAGGTATCTTGCCAACTTCAAGGCAGCTTCAAGCTCAAAGCTCACAGGTGAAACTCTACACCAAAAATAACAGCTACAATGTTAGTGTGTTAACTATTTTTTCCAAGAAAATAGTTTGTTATAACATGCCATACAGGATTCCAGTTCCCACTGTTAATAAAAAACTATCACAAGTCACAACAGGGAGGGGGGGAGGGAAGGGAATGGACAGGGCAAAGAAGACACAAAATGTACTCAAGGACAAGATAGGATGTCACATCTAAGGATGAAAACGGACGGAAAAAATCCCGTTTCCGTCCGTCCGTTTTCCGTATTATGATACTGTTTCTGACAATTTCCGGAAAATCACGGAACATAAAAAATTATCAGTTTTAATTGGTTTCACAACCATTTTCAATTATTTTTTGTACTCTTTAATCACTAAAATGTAGAAATATTCCGTTTCCGTCCGTCCGTTTTTCCATATTATGATATCCGTTTCCGTATTATGATACCAGTTTCCGTCCGTTTTCATCCTTGACTCACATCCCTCAAGCCCTCACAAATTCTCTTCAAAACAAAAGAGAACAATGGCCAAGGAAATTTAATACAAGAATGCAACCATGAAAGAAATAACTATTTATAGAAATCAGTATGTTCTCTTCAATATATCAGCAGCTCAAGAAAAACATATGAAATACTTCAATCCTTTGTGTACCTCAGACAAAATGAGCTTATGCACAATATAACAGAACTGAAGGAGGAAACTGCCATATGGGACAGAATGGCATGCGATTCGCACAAAGAATTAAGAAAGAAAACAGCACCCCTGAAACAATACCTTTGAGCATTATCTTGTAAAGTGGCTCTTCTGTATAGCTGGATAATCGTGTAATAGCGATATTTTACTTCATCCTCCAAAACAGGATCGCTTTGGCCCATCCTATCTACCTGTTTATAATCAGAATACAAACACCTAAAATGGTCATGGGAAGGTTGCCACGAATCTCATGCCAAGTGAGATTTATAAATAGATGGAGACATTTTTAAATGAAGTATTGATATGCGACTTATCAAGATGAATATAGTTGAACAACCAGAACGACTTTGATGCGAAAGCTTACCACTAATGCGCAGACACTACCCTCAAGGGCTCCAGCATGCCAGAAAACATCACCAGTCAATCTTGCAAGCTCTATAGCGGTGGTGTAGTGCGCATTAGCATCCACAGGCGATCCAGCCAAGAGGCAATAATCTCCTATTATCTTTTGCGCACGACCCAGCCTTCTTTTTTTAGCCTTAATTACCTATTAAAAATACAGAAGTATACTGTCTTGTATAAGTAATACAATTTTGGGCCATTGTATTATCAACATATACTGGTCAAAAATACTTGGAACACCTAAAGTATGAACCTCCTCTGAGCCAAGACTGGATTGTGAATCCAATGGGGTCTTCAAAATAGTTCCTGTGGATTCTGCACGCAAGACCCACTTCTCAAACTCCATCAACAAAGAAGCAGCGAGATCTTGGATCATTGTAAGCATATGAAGTTCCAGTGATTGCTGATCAGAAGGAGGGAACATAATAATATCGTCCCTCTTCTTCCCCGACAACTATAAAAAAGTACCCAGACAAAATGAGATTGTGTTAGAGCATCAGGTGATCAAACATGACAAAACTAGATGTGTTACAATATGGGTACAATATTTGTTACTGTTTGGGATGGGTCTGTCTAACCCGCACTCGAGTGTTCGGGGGGTGACCCGACACACGATTTTTTTCCCCTGTTCATCTTCCTCCTCTAGCTGCTCGTCGCCCCCGCCGCGGGCGCTAGGGCTCGCCGGAGCTCCGGCGACCTAGGGCCACGGCCCTAGATCGCCCCCACCCTCTTACCCTCCCCGGCCGCCATCTTCTCCGGCTTCGGCGAGCCTGCCCCGCCCCGAGCTTCCCGGCCGTCACCTTCTCCGGCTCCGGCGAGCCTCCCCCGCCCCGACCTTCCCGGCCGCCTCCACCGCCGCCAGGACCCCAAAGCCGCCCGCCTCCATCCCCACCACCTGGCCTACCTACCTCCCCCGGCCAGGCCCTTCTATACCCGCCGGAGTTGGAGGAGGAAGTGGGGAGACCTCGCCGGAAACTAGCACCCGCCGCCGCCGCCGCTGTGTTCGTCTCATGAGGTGGAGGAGGAAGAGAAGAAGGAGGCCCTGGGATCGGACGGCCGGCACGACGTCGCCGTCAGATCGGGCCATCCAAAAATCGCGCGTCGGCGGCCGCTGAAACACGCGAGTGTGATATAGCATTACCCTTTGGGGTAGGTTCAATCGCATTACACAGAGGGAATGATTAAGCACAGTAGTGAACATAAGATAGGCCTTAAAATACTAGCAGAATGCAACGCAAGTGAAGTGAGCACAATTGCACAAAGCATAGCCTGACACCCAGTCAGCTATAGTGAAATTCAGCCATCAAGCTAGAATTGCTATAGTAGTGCAGTCGGATCAGGGGTCAAATGGGATCACACAGATCTCACGCAAGTATTCAGGACACTTGGAAGCATCTAAATTATCGTAAATGAGCGTGTCATCGCCATTTGGAACAAGTACTAGAGAAACTGAGCATTCATCCTCACACACGCAGCGTAGATCGCCAAGGTAAGATCTACGGATGCTGACCCGGCGATTCCTAACACTTTGGAAGACACGCCCGCGATAGCAGCAGGAACGTACCTGTGCGTCCGTGGGGCAGAAGGCGAAGCACCGGTTGGCGAGCGCTGACGGGTACGACCGCGCAGCGTCTATGAAATCTGCCGCCACGCGGTCGAGGTCGGGCGAGGACGGCAGGTGGCAGATGCCGATCACGGCGAGCACCTTGCGCGAGGACTGGAAGTCCTCCCAGGGCGAAGGCACGCAGCCGCCGAGCACGAACTTGAGGCGGAGGCACCCGGTCTCCCAGGGCTGATGCTGGAAGGGGCTCTTCTGGTGCTCCGCGTAGTAGGTGCGGAGCGAGGCGAGGTCGACGCGCGCGTGGCGCGCCACCAGTGCCGCGTACTCGCGCAGGCGCGGCGGCGGGATCGGGCCGCCCACGGGGAGCACCGCGACGCGGATGGCAGAACCGGACTCGATGCTCAGCCCGGGCTCCATGGCCGGTGGCGCGTCCGCCTCCGCCCCGCCTCGGCTCTCACCTCGCTCTCTCCTCCGGGTCGGGAACGGCAGATCTGAGTGGCTCGCTGATGGAGGAACGAGATGCCCGGCAGTCGGGAAGAGACGCTTTGCGCAGTGAGGGCCTGAGGGGCCTCGAATCCGATTTGATCATTCGATGCTCCTGGGCCATAACTTGGGCCGAGCCTAAATGGTGAATGTCTGCAAATGACATCGAGAAGAAATCGCTAGAGATTTTTTTTTTTTTTCAAGGTGTGCCGATAACATACACAAAATTCCAAGAATAGCCAAGTGGCAATGCAGGTATATGCCCTGTGTTTTGCTAAAAAAAGGTATATGCCCTGTGTAGACTCTGGTGAAGCCATCTGACTCATTTCATGGAAGATTGCCGATGAATAGATAGGTTATTGCCGTGTCGAAATGATGTGGATCTCCTCAGTCCTCATCTCCAAGTTCAGCAAGGACCAGGAGCGGAGCTTCCTTAGTCCAAAGTGGACCATGCCCCTTTATACAAACAATCTTTTATAAGTAAATAAAATACTTAATTCTACTATTCAGCCGATAAGAAAATGTTAATATGGCCCATGTTGTTGTTGACCCCGTTTGATTTAGCCCCCTCTACAAAAGTGTTCAAGCTCCGCCCCTGATAAGGACTATTTGAAACATGAGCAATTTCACATGAATCAGTTTAAAAAACACATGATTCATCAGAAAAAAAATGTTTGGAGGTCAATTCTCGTGGCCCACGGCGCACCAAAATAGGGCAACAGGCACTACGCACTAGATGGCCTCGCCAACCGCCACTCATGAAGTTGATTAGTTTCCTTTTACGGTGGAATCTGTCTACCTAGATTCAAGTTCTTGGGTTACTATTTATTTTAACATTTAACTGTACTATTTGATCTCGAAAAAAAAAACTCAATGAGGCGGGATGCAAGCGAATTGGATTCTATGATTCTCAACTACGGAGTATCTGCTTCAGGAATGCCAAGCGCTAGCTCAGGGCAGGTCGGGGGAGATCGCAGGCATATGCAGCACGTGTTTTCCCGCGGCTTTCTCGTCTCCGCTCCTTCCACTGTTATTATAAACTTCCCGACAAAGCCGGCTCGACCAGGCGGTCAATGCGATTTCCCGAACAGCTATAGCTCCATGCGCATCATTGGATCTCCACTCTTCAAGCCATTTCTCGGCAATCTCTCGATTGCCTTCACTGAATGTTCTCGTCAAGGTAATTTGTTCAGGTGCCTTTCGCTCTCGCGCGCTGTTCCTTGAGGTTGCATTGCATCGCTGAATTGACCTGGGTCCGTCCGATGCCGCCTTGGAACTTCGAAGGGGGCCAAGAGGAGGGGAACGCGCAATCGGCACGAAGCGGAGGCAAACGCTGCATGGCAAGGTCGTTTTCGTTCTCGGTGAATTACATGGACATTGCATTTCGAAGCGGCTTGGAATAATCACATCTACCTATATATAATACAGCTAGCACCTCGCTAATTGCGTGATTAGAATGAAGCAAGGCCCTAACTGACGGCCTCTCTCAAGTCCATCTGCACCTGTCGCAGCCTTCTTTGGGACCAGTTCCTTCATTCCTTGGTTCAGAAATAGCTCAGTCTAGTGCTTCTCCTCATCTCCTGATTCCTGGTCTGAAATCTTAACCAAGAACAGGTGCTATGTTCTGTGACCTCTGTCAGTCTGAAACAAAATTAGCATTCAGGCATTCTCTCTGTGTCGGTCTGAATCTGAATGTTCCATGATACATTTCAGGCCATCTCTTGCGTCACTTATTATTATCATCAGGTTTCAGTATCAGTAGGGGCCATGGATGAAGAAAACGATGGCTCTACGAAGGTAAGGACGTCGTTCCAACTTCCCACATGAAGTTGCCTGGAGAATCGTAACAACTTCATATTCTGTCTTGTCCAGTCAAACTGTATGCTTCTTCTTTCTTTTGCGCAGAGCATCACAATAGAAATGAAAGTATACATGCATTGCGACGCTTGCGAAAGAAAAGTGCGCCGTACCATCAACAAAATCGAAGGTAAGTTATAAGTAGGTACTTCGGCTTAATTATATGCGTCTGTTCGTGCTCGTAACGTCGTTTCATCTCTAGGCGTCGAGACGATTGAGGTGGACAGGGAAGAGAACAAAGTCACGGTGACAGGAGATTTTGAGCCTGAAAAGGTGGTGAAGAAGATCAAGAAGAAGACCGGGAAGAAGGCGGAGATCTTGGCCCCCGAGGAAAATGAGGAGGAGGAGGAGGAAGGCAAGGGAGAAGAACCTTATGTTCCTTACGGTGATCTATTGTTGTACCCTGATGATGCAGTTGTCCCCGATGAGTTTCAGAGCTATAGGCCGGAAAGATGGAACTTCCGTTACTTTGATGACGAAAACGCACAAGCGTGTACGGTAATGTAGCTTCAAATCAGTTAAATATATGTCTTAGGTACATTAAAATACGTCAAGTAATGGAAGGATGATGAAATATTCAACTGGCCTATTAGCTCAGTTGGTTAGAGCGTCGTGCTAATAACGCGAAGGTCGCAGGTTCGAGACCTGCATGGGCCAAAATTATTATTTTTTGTTTTTTATATATTTGTTTTTTACTCGCTGGGCAGTTTTCTTTTTTTTGGTGTGTTTTTCGACTAGAAGAATAATTTGGGAAAGCAATTTCTCTGAGTAGTTTTTTTAGAGGTAGTTTACATAGTACAAATCAGGTCAGAAGTAAAAATACAGCTACATAAGAACAATTTGGGCAAGCAATTAAAGCGAAAGCAGAAAAAAAAAATTGCGCATTCGGAAGCTTATGTGATGATGCATATGCTGCAAGTCTACAACGATCATTATCGAGCGCAAGTTATGTGACTCTTTCAGCCTTCAGGTTGCAACTCCATCTATGATGAAAACAGAATGCTCAGAATGTAATACAGTTAAGAGCTAATTTTGGGACCGACTAAAGTCACTAAACCTTTCTTTCTGGACATAAACCCACATGAATATACCAATATGTTAACAACAAACAACAATTATATCCTGAAGGCACTTCTATCACCAAACAAGTAAACTGTACCACCAGATTGATGCTATAGGTCAACACTCTTTGTACATCCTGGTATCCAGATTTGAATTTTTTCCAACAGTTCAGCCTCTAATCCACAACCACAACACTTGTGTAAAATGGCTTTCAACAGTAATATGTGAAAATTCAGATATCTAGGCAGCAGCAAGCTAGTCACATTTGTAAGGAACCTGGAACTATAATGTTGAGACTCAAAAATAACTACGTTGCCGTGGAAACTGATATTACATAAACATTACAAGTGGATCCGTACAACTAACGCCAGTTGTTTTGGCTGCACCAGAAATAATTTCACCTGACAAAGAGAAAGAGATTCAGAACTAAAGCTGTCACATGCTTGTGGCTCGAGAATCCTGCCAACCCAGTTGCCGAGCTCGCTGTTCCCACATTGCTGTGAGTTTCTTCTCCTTTGAAATTGCTGCCTCAGACTGCTCCCGAGCTTCCTCGCAGGTCTCTGTAGCTGCATTACACTTTTCTGCCTCTCGCTGGTATTGAGCAGCCTGTCTTTTTGCTTCGACAAGAGTGGCGTTCATGTGGTGACTATGCTCCTCAGCTACTACCTGCTGCAGCTTGAGTTCCTCATTGAGAAGATCAACAAACTGCTTCTCCATCTCTTTAGCAAGCTCAGGGTTGTTTTTCCCACAATCTGCATATTTCAATACAAATGTTAAAGTTTTAGTCCAGTTAACATAATATCTTGATAACACCAATGACAAGGTCAGGAAAATGTGCATTGAAAGAAAAAGGTAGATATAGAAAACAATGCAAAGATGATTCAAATATTTCGACAATTCCAGTTCTGGAAAACTGGGTGCATAAGAGATGCAGGAAGCACAAGAACTAATTGTGCAGCAAGGTGAGAAAGATTTGTCCAAATGAAAGGCATGTTGGTGAAAGAATTATGTGCAAATGCAGACTCGACAATGACAGTGCTAGTTTCAATTTGCATTGCCAGTACTTAGTAGGCTGCATTATAAAATGCTAAGTTGCAAAAATGCATGTTGATGGAGTGTCTAAACAGTGCCAAATCTAGTTGGATGGACGAACAATCTCTGAGCTTCATTGGATGTTATGCATCTCAACACATACTAATGATCACAACTAACCTTACATCTATGCTATATTGTTAGGGAAATAGCCTAATGCCAAAGATTTATGAAATACAAAGCAAGATTAAGGAAAAGATACTTTTTTTCTCAACAATAGGATGCTTTTAAGAAGCCTATAGTAGATCATTCACCCAAGTAGTACAAGCATTTTTTGTAGAGAAGAATAACCCAGGTAGAAGGTTCCATAAGGTGTATAAATCACCCCGTGCATCATCATAGTGACAGAAACTACTGAAGGCAGCATATAAAGCTCCTTCACAAACTGAATTGTTCAGTTCAGCAAAAAACGAACGCAGTGATCCACGACGATTGCTGTCATTCTTCCATAAGATAACCACTACACTCATCCAAATAGATAAGAACACTGGAAACCCATGCCTCAATTGACAGGTGCATGAAGGAAGGACCCAAACCTGTTATTGAGAAGTTGGCAAGCCCTGCAATGAACACAGATTCCTGTCAGTAATGCGAACATAGCTGCAAATGGGGGGTTTTCATCATAGACAATTCGATAGCAACTAAAGCTAGCTGATTTGTTGCCCATATGCATGCGTTAGTAGTGCCATAATTCATACAGTAATACAGGGTCCCGTGTACTACGGCGTTCATGTACAGATTTTTGTTTTATATAACGAATTATGGCACAGATCAGGGCAGTAGCAAGATCTGATACGAGGAACTGAACAGGAAAGCTCACCTGGGGCGATGGACTTAAGGGAAAGGGGCGCTGGGCAGTCGCAGCTGCAGGGAGGGCACGAGGGGGAGGAGACCGCCGCCGCCGCGGTGGACGCGGGGGAGGAGAAACCCTTCTTGTAGCGCCAGTAGAAGGCGGGGCCGGAGACCCCGAGCGCGGAGGCCACGGCCAGGATCACCAGGCACCAGCGCCCCAGCGCCGCCGCTGTCGCCGCGCGGCGGCCCACGCCGCCGCCCACCATCAATCCTCTCGGCCGCGGACGCGCGCGCAATGTGGATCGGGAGGTCGCCGCCCCCGCCGACTGCGTCTTCTCCGCGTGGTCGCTCGGCGTGCGCGAGTCAGTGTG
Organism: Eremochloa ophiuroides; assembly: GCA_038502445.1. Classification (NCBI taxonomy): domain Eukaryota; kingdom Viridiplantae; phylum Streptophyta; class Magnoliopsida; order Poales; family Poaceae; genus Eremochloa; species Eremochloa ophiuroides. Next base: position 48,863,892 of record JAHLJS010000009.1, on the reverse strand, counting down.
AGCGTGACCGCGCGCCCCTGACTTCGCCTTGTTGTGGGTTGTGGCGCGGCACGGTGGTGGTGGACTGGTGGTGGTGGGGCTGGGGTGGTGAGGGGATGGGAACACTGGAACAGTGGGGTGGGGGAGAGTGTGGGAAGTGAACTAACTGCTGACGAGATGCCCGATGGGAGGTGGGGTGCGGTGCGGAGGTGGAAGGGGAAATGCGGTGTGCCTAAATCGCGAACGACCCGGGATGGAAAACGGGCGAACGATTTTCCGACCAGCTACAGTTTCCTATTTAAGAAAAAAAATAATCTTCCATGTTTCCATTTTTAGACGGAGCTGAGTTGAGTCATGCGCACAAAACAGAAATGGAATCTTGGCTATGATGTCATGACACGAAATACGAAAAACAAATTATTTACTTTAAATTGATATAACTTGTAAACAATAAATCTATTTTAAATTTTATCTGCACCTATGTGTTCTAGTAATGAGATGAACAAAACTACACCTGACTTGCATAGGTTTTGAAGAACTTTATTCTAACAACAACTTATATGTACTAACTTGTAATATATAACTTATATAAAATGTTATCAAACATAAATTATGTAAAAACGCAAAGCAACAAATTAGCTTATAACTTATGCTAAAATTTGGAATCACAAAAGGTTATTGAACCCTAAAGAAATGAATTAACTTCTAACTTATAATATAATTTAGAAACACAAAAATTATGGGATATAACTTATATAAAAAGTTATCAAACACAACTTGTGTATATAAGTTATACGTTATAAGTTAGTACATATAAATCGTGATTAAAAATAAAATATTTAAAATATATGTAAGTATGGTCTAATTTTGTTCGTCTCGTCACGTAAACACACCGATCCAGACAAAAATAAATATAGATGCACCGTTTATGAGTTATAATAATATTATAAAGTAAGAGTTTTATTTTTTTTTCTTCTTGGTTCGTCGTTAGTCGCGTCATAGTTACAGGGGTTGCTAAAGCAAATTTTGGACGTCCCGTGCCAGATATGGAAGATGGAACAGGAATAGGGGAAAAAAGAAAAGAAAACATCGTCACATCGCGTCGCACGGTGGTCAAATCGTACCCTTGGTTCGAGGGTTCACCAGATCTGAAACGAACCAACGACCGCCGAAATGAATTTTGGGGAAAAATGGCTGGTGTGCGCAGGGTTACCGAGCGGATCTCCGGCAAACGACACGGCCGCGCGAGGGGATATGAATTGCCGAGTGAGCTTGGCAGCCTGCCACTATCGTGCTGGTTGGCTGGGTCCGTGTGGAGGTGGACCCAACTTAAGATTACCGCGCATGGAGCGGGTTCTGTTAGGTAGCCGCATGATAGGTACTAGTGTTTTACTTATATCGGCTAAAAATTAGCTTTAACACAGATAATTGACCTAGCAAAAATTAGATGTAGAGCTAATAGCCTGATCGGAAACGCTCCTTGACGGGCGTCCGGACGCGAACGGATGCGCCGGACGCGACGCCACGCGCCCGACTCGACTGGCCACATGCCCGACTCCGCCTCCACGCGCTCAACTCTGGTTCGACCGCACAACCGGCCACAGCTTCTGTCTCCGTAATAAAAAGGGGAAGGACCGCCAGCCTACTCGCTGCCGCTCCTCCCCGCATCGACGCTTCCTCGCTGAGCCACGCCCCGCGCCGCACACTGCTGCCTCCGGCGACTCCCTTTCTCTTCTCCGGCTTCAGCACAGCGGCGTCCTCGACATCAGCACGAGCTCCACGCTGCTACTCCGGCTAACCCCCTTCCTCTTCTCCGACTAGCCACCCCCAGCCTCAACTCCGATGTGGGGCGTAGATCTGGCAAGGAGGGTGCGTGGCCCTGCTCCGGCATGGGACACACCTTCGATGGCTCCGCCCCCCACCCTGGTGGTGCTCCCCTCCCCCCTCCCCACACTGGCATCCTCCCCCATCGGGGAGCCCACAATGCCCGCAGATCCGGCGGCCATAGTGCTCGCCGCGCTATGCTCTCTCTCCCCTCTCCTCTGTTGCAATTGTATATTTCAGTTGTTTCAAACGTTTTAGAGGTATATTGCATTTCAAGCAAATTGATGTTTCAAAAGTAGATCGAAATGTTGCACATGTTGCAGCGGCTACACAACTATGTTGCAGGTTTTATATCCGGATGTTGCGTATGTTTTACAAATGGTTTTTCAAGGTTTTTTTCAGTTATTTTCTTAAGTGTTTCACACATGATTTTCGAGTGTTTTAGTTGTTTCATATGTGTGTTGTAATTGTTTTAGCTTGATGTTTCAGAAGCAGATCTAGGGTTGCAGCTAGTGTTTTAGACGTCTGTTTTCATGTGTTTCATTTGTCTTCATACATATGTTGCAAATATTGTAACCGAATGTTTCAGAAGTAGATTTAGTGTTGCATCTCTATCCTCGTCTCCTCGTTCTCATTCCCCTTCCTCAGTAGTTCTGTCGTTGTGCGCCGTGTCCCATGCACCAGCGACCCTGCGCCACTATTGCTTGTGCCTCTCGTGGCGTCCAGTGGATGAGTCCGTGCTGGAAGTTGCTCGGTCTAGGCACCATTGTACGGGGAGGAAGGGGAAGCCATGCTCGGAGTAGAAGGAGGGGGGCCCATCGTGGCTGACTCTATCTTACCGCGTCGCCTACCGCTGGGGGATGTTCGGTGCGGGGGCGCGCAACTGTCCAGGCGTGGTCGAAGGCGTGCAGCTGTCCAGACGTGGTCAGGTGCGGACGTTCGAACGTCCAGGGCGGAAGTATGGCCGTAGCCTGATAGCCATATAGTATGTGGATCCGGTCAGTTACTGGCTGCTAGCCAATTTTCGTGGGTCACGTTTGAGTTCCGAGTTCCGATCCCTTAATAAAAACTTAAAATCATTAGTGCAACTACACCGTTACATCACTGCTACTCGTGTTGAGATTCCGTGATGCTACAGTCAAAATCAAGTCGTAAGTTTTAACGGTAGTTCAGTACCAACCTGAACGGCTGAACCAGCCACGCTCGCGCGAGCCCGGCCAGCCTTCCCGTCAATCCTCTGCCAGGCCCCGTACCGCAGCATCGTCACCAGCGCCGGCGACTGTCTGGCGCCGCTGCCCGCTGCACTACGTCGATGGTGAATTGGTGACTACAGGGTCGAGTGGTATTGTAGTGTGGCTTAGGGCTTAGGGGTCTTTGTCATGATTTCAATGAAGCCCACCACGAGTCCACGACTCACGAGTTCGGTGCTTTACCAATCACCACAGGATGCATATGTTATACTTAACATGTGTTGGAATAAATTGAGGTCAAACTTAGTTTAATTTCCATTCAAATCCACTTCAATACACATGGACTGAGCTAAATACATTTAAATCCAAACAAGACTCAAAGGAGATACGACGTGTAACGCGAAACGCGAAATCGTCGCCATGACATCGTCAGTGCCAAACATTTTTGCCCACACATGGAATAAACTTAGCAAAGTTTACACGCTGGTCTACACATCTGGATCTCACAGCACAACACACCACACATTGCTATTGTCAGATATGAACAGCAAGGTAAGATCTCCGAGAGGAGCAAGATAAGATCTTGCCCACACAGGCTACGAAGCAAGCTCGCTGAGGATCCAAATCAGCTGTTCTATTCTGATTTCTCACTAAGCAAGGTTACACAGTAGCTAGCAAGATATCCAAGCAGCCCCTCCTACTGGCCTATATCTATAATCTATCACAGCGCCGAAGCACGTCATAGCTCACATCATCATTCACAAGAAACGAGCACACGCCTACCTTGATTTGATTGGGATGGGCAAGCAGCGTTGCGGCCGCACATGCAGAGCATCTGAGTATGGCATTGTACCAAGTCCAAATGAACGCAGGTATTGGCCATCAAATAACTCATTGATCAATTCGCACACCAAGGATGCACTGTGCGAGATGAGTCAGGTACGGCTCCGCATGTGAACTGTTACTCAGTGTAGGAGCAAGACTCTGGAGCTCTGAATTGAACGCTGCTTCAAATTTCCTGCAGCAAAGACCAATGCGATGTTAATGTTATATGATACTGGGGGTGGAATTTTAATCTCAGCGCTTCAAGGATAGATAGAGATGCGGGATTCGTACAGGATCGACTCTGACATGACAACATTCTCTGATGCTAGTTTCAGCTGCTGGTCTCTGTCCTGTGATTTATTTATCCTTGATCTTGACTTCCCAGACTTTGATGTATTCTCAGAGTTAGCAACGTCGATGGATGGCATCAAGAGCTGGATGGAAGTGGCATACTGAAGGCACAAACCTTTCAGCTTCTCAACTTTCTGTGCATGCAAATAAATACAGCAATAAGAATTGGTTCTTTCAAAAATCTTGAATGATGCTAAGGAAAGGCTATCAAGCAAAAGTTACTGTTCTATCTTCTTTTCTTTTAGTTTCAAGAAAAAAGGTAAAAGGACAGACCACAAGGAGTTCAGGCGACAACAGCAAGCATTCTTTTAGGCACTTCTGAAGGAAGAAATCATGGATCTGGATAACCTGCAAGAAGTATAACGTCAAAGGTGCATTCTGTGCGGTTAGCATTGATAGATTAATTTTAATTGCAGATATATCCTTCTAAAATATCAAATTGTCAAAAGAAAAAGAGTACAAAACCTCATCTATGCTCCTTGCCGTTTGAAGGCGGTCATGCATCAAATGCCAGTTTGGTTCAAGAACCTGGTTACCGAATGAATAGTTTAAAACTTGCCCAACATGATGGTTTGTGGTATAGCATGACCAAAAGAATAGTTTAGCATGGTGATATGTATGGTTTACCTCAAATGTTAGATAATGCAAAAGGCTATTTACAAACTTGAGCATGCGACGACAGAGAATTGATGACCGTAAAATTGGTGTCCCTAGAATCTTGACAGACCGGAATACCTGTCCAAGAGTTAATATCCAGTCAAAGTTGGCATACACAAAATGTTACAGGAGAAAAATGGTCCATTCCTACTTGTTGTATTTGCCATGCTGCACACAGCTGGCGACTAACATGCTTGCAGTGGAACAATAGGCGAAAGATCAATTGGTATTTTGTCAAAGCCTTCCTTGAAATTACAAGAGATAACGGCCACTGGACCTGCAGGGTACAACAAATGTATCATTTAATTATCACAAGACAAACACAAGGAAGATTTTAAAACAAACTATAAAAAAACCTTGTTGCTAAGGCAGAATGTTTCCAAACCCGTGATGCTTAATTGCATCGACTGATCAACATCGGCTGCAGCAAGCTTATCTGCAGGGTAAGCACAATCCAAGTCTTTCAGAGTGGCCAGTTTCTTAAGGAGGGAACTTCTTTCCTGTTGAACACAAAGCATCATATAGTATTGACAATACAAAACATCATATAGTATGACCAGAGCCAGATAATATTTACCACGCAGCAAATTAATTCTTCATGGCTTGGATCTGAAGCAGCCGCAGTACTCCGCAACGCAATGTCAAGCAGAGACTGCCATGTAAAATGAACAAAGAAAGCAGAAGCAAAACAAAAGAAGGGACACCTTTTTCAGAATCAGAGTTGACAAAAATCTGCTTTTTTAATGGCATAAACACACAGAAAACGCATACAAGACAAACCTGAAGTTTTTCAGCAGATATTTCTTCTGGTTTCTTTGTAAGCTCCTCTCGAGCAATATCCATAAAATGAACCAAAAAGTCACCCTGTAAACTAGAAAAAACAAATAAGATAAGTAGCTCAAGAAAATCAATATGGATGGTCAAAATTAAATAAGGAAACATGACACTCAAAACTTCAAGTTCGACCAAGTTTATACAAAAACGTAGCATTAGATTAGTTTCATTAAATCCATCATTGAATATCTTTATAGTATATTTGTTTAGTGTCGGAAATGTTGCTATATTTTCCTATAAATTTGTTCAAACTTGAAGACTTATCACTTAGGATAATAAACCTAAAAATACCTTGCATTTTGGAACATAGGATGTGTAACAGAATATAGAGATTATTTTCTGAATTTTATTACCGTATCTACATGTTATGCTAAAGCATGAGACACAAGTATACATATGAAGTAATAACAGAGAATATGAAGAGTAAATGTTCTCCAGATTTTCAGCATACTTGGTCAAGGAGTAGATAGCGCTTCAGGGATCGCAGTTTCCCGATGAGGTCGTACTGCACATTTAATGTCATAAATTAGCAACCTAACTTATAAATGAAGAAAATGTAACCCCCCAAGTTTACGATAAAACAGTGATTACCTTATCTTTCATCAGAGTCAACAATTCACCACTTGCAAAATCATATGCAGATTTTATACATTCAAGATATTGGTGGTTTGAGCCAAAGCTCATAAGCTTAGAATTGTCTGAGAAGGAAACCTAAATAAATATATTCAAAGTAATTATGTGATTGTATGTAATCGAGGCATAATACTAAACATAGCATTAATGATTTGAATCCAAAAAAAAAGAACCATGTATACCTGAACATTGTGCCCACATTCTCTCATAACATTAAGATATTTTCCTGTTGTTAAAATCATTGCGGCAACATTAGTAAGGAAACTAGGAATCCCTTCTTTTAGGCTGTATCGTTGCTGCCAATATTTGGCATCATAATCTTGAGTGAGGCTCTCCTAGCGAAACCAAGAAGAAAGGAAATAAAACAATCGCCAGGTTAAGATAAGAAAACATTAGGCTCAATATTTTAGGCTTAATATGATGTAAACAACAGTAATAAGAAGGTCCAAAGATTTAGAAGATAAAAGGTACCTTCTGCAGAGATTTGTTTTCAGCAATGAAGAATTCACCATAAGGATCGTCTATAACTCCCTCGTACACCCACCTAATATGGCCAAAAACAAATTCACATAATAGCAAGATACTTGAACCTTTGTTTTTCCCCTCTAAACACTAGGACTCTAAACAAGACAAGACAGTAATTAGAAGATGTGTGTTGACTTCAGTTTAAACGCAAAAGCTAGCAAACGATCGAAAAGGGACATCACTCCTACAACAAACAAGGAAAGAAGCTATGAATGATCATGAACCTTTCTAGCATCCTGAGGTATGCTGCACTTGCATATTCTGTCATCTTCTCCAGTAAAGATCGAACAGCACTATCACCACCCATCGCCTTTGCCTGAGTTGAAGGATATGATAGATGCATTACATGTTTCAAATAAGTAATAATGTGAATTCGAGATCACTAAGCTCTGAGAAAAATGTGAAGAAACCAGTCCTATTGAAGAAAATTGCTTTATCTATAAGAACTAGACAGGTCCATTTAGCTTAGATTTACAGTAGGCAGACAGGGGAAGGGAGGAGGCACGGAAGGAACAGAGGCATAAACTCACTGTGAAAGATTACCTGGCTTTGAAGTAGATTAAGTGTCGCAGAACCACTAGTATTGTTGGAAGTAGCCTTCTCCACCAGAACTGCCAGTGCATTTAGTGAACTCATCATCCTCTGCCAAAGAGAACATAACTTTTAATACTAAAACCAATAATCAGAGAAAGGAAAACGTAATAAAAGAAAACTCACCTGACAAAAGAACCATAATCCCTGAACAGAAAGCCTTCCAAGACGGAACTGGTGCTCCAGTTGAGCAACCATTGCCTGATAGTCCTGATCATAAATAAATAAATAAATATTAAAAAAAAAAAACTTAAAGACTGTGTACAAAGTGCAAAATTTTCAGATAAGCACCAATACAGAAGTACCAACATAGACATTCCATGAAAGTCAATATACAGTGGCTTTAGAAAGGCAACATATTAGCAATTGGACAACAATACAATTCGTTAAAAAAAAACATGACAGAATACAGAATAGAACAATTGAACTCTAGCAAATGATACAGCTTTTTCCATATTATTTCTCGTTTTGTCGCCTTTTTCAAATAGAAGAGCTTGCAATTACATATAGAAAACTGCAGTTCTACGAGGCTGTGGATTTTGTTGCGATGGAGAAATAACCGGACAACTGGCTAGTCACCTTCTCTCTGGAGGCTTCGACTGTTTTTAGGTTCTTCTTGCTTGCCAATTTACATCTGCCTATGCCTATTATATATAACTGGCTTCACTCAAACAAACTAGCAAACTGAGCTAACAAAGCAACAGAATTATATGTAGGCTAACAAACCAAGAATTATCTGTAGCCTAACAAAATAAATAGCTTATCTCCTAAGAAACATGCTGCTGCACTCTTGCCGCATGGCAGATAAGCTGCCTCTAGTCCTCAGCCCATAACAAGGCTGCTTCAATGCTCTACTCGAAAAGTGAACATCACAAATGTAAAGTACTCTACGTTCTCCTACCAAGGGTAGAAGAATATGTCTTCAACATCTGCACAGCTCTAGCAAGAACATATTCACAAAAAAAAGAGCACAGACGCCTCATTTTTTTTTCTTTGTACAGATAGTTGTTGTACCAGTAGGAATGCTCTTAAAGCTGCAGCCAGAGCATGGTTGACCAAACCATTCTTGAAATGTGACCTGGACTCCACAAACTGGCTTACCAACACATAATCCTCACACATAGGGAAAATCCGGCGAGTCAATTCCTGCAAGAGAAAGATCAGTAAAGTGACAATCATATTCTTTATTGTATGTGTGATCTAATGGACTCTACGATTAGGGTCTACCTGGAGGGCAAGGTCCATCGAAGAATCAATCTGAAAGACAACATAGTCCTCCTTTCCACGAACTCTCTTAATAGAAATATTTCGTCCCTCGATACCCACCAGAGCTGATAGCAAATCATCGATAACCAAAAGCTCCTGAATTACAGTTATATCAGCAACCTTGCACAATCGTACATTTTGAAGTTCTGGAAAAGCAACATAGTTCATATATAACAACAGTAAAAAATTAGGCCAATAGGAAACCCATGGAAGAGCAGAAAATTGGCTATATAGTGATGATGTTTCACAATGTCATATTTAGACCAACATTTTGTAAACCTGCACCAGCTGAGAGATTATTGGGCTCCAAATGCAATTCAAACTAATAAAATTGACACTCAACCAGAATTCACATACTTGTAACATTTCTCAAACTATTTGCAGAGCCACACAATCAGTACTTGACCCAGAAAAATGAAGGAAAGTCTAACTCAGCATAATTATACTACTAAAATGGAGACATGAAACATGATTTGCTAAGCTCCAGGACGCTGGCAGAGTCAAAACTAATACTCAGGGATCTCCAGCACAGCACCAGATTCAAATCCTCCCTAGCTGAGATCCAGCAATTTAATTCATGGGTCGGTAATAAAGACAGATACATCAAACCCTACCTAGCTAGATTCCTCAAATTCAAACCCCATAACTAGAGCCTAAACCCTAGCTCCAGGTGGACAGTTGACTAAAAGAATTATCTACTTGAAAGCTCAACTCGACTAGTTGACCTCCAGCCCGCTTACCTGCACCGATACTGCGTACGATCCGATGACACTTCCGGTGCCGGCGCCGGCGCCGCGGCTGCAGATTCAAACCAGTCCCAAGCATCAGAAACCACCGCAAACAGTCGAATCATCATATTATTGCACCTAAACCGCACAAGTTCTACCGTAGTAGCTACCTGAAGGAGTCGAGGGAGAACGGCTTGGACCCGGGGCCCTGCGCCGCCGCAGCTGCCTTCGTCTCCTGCCAGAGCGTGCGAGGTTCTTGAGAGGGGCGTTGAGGTGGTAATGCTGGCAACATGCGTTAAGGGGGGGCATACCTGGTGGAAGCATCCGGTGAGGTACGGTCGCTCCAGATTCCAGCGCGGGGTCGCCGGCGCGGGATCCATCTCAGCGCGGCGGGTGGAGAAGAGCGGGTGAGTGTGGAAGAAGGAAGCAGCTGCTATTGGGGGGAGATGTCACGGGGCGCCTGGCGGAGGCAGGATTCGAAAGTCGGGTATCCCTTTCCTTCCACACTAAAATAAATAAATAAATAAAACCGGTCTTCAGCACAGGTAGCCGCCCCCTGCCCCCTGGCTTCGGCCCCTTCCGGCCTGCCGCCCGGCGCCCCGGCTGGCGGCCGCTAGCTGCTGCCACCCTGGGGGCTGGCTGTGGAGCTCCCCTCCCCGGCCGCGCCCTCCCCTGTGCTCGCCGCCGCCGGTTCCGTTCCGCACGGCCACGACTGTGCGACGAGCCGAGACGAGGTCGGGGGAACAGGGGTGCTGTCGGGGTGAGACCGTGAGAGGGTGAGCCGGGAAGGGCGGAAAATGGCCTAATGGGCCTAGGGAGGTGGGGGAATTTGGAAGCAAGGCCGAAAGATCAGTTTTTTTATCTGTTTTGGGCTGAAATGTGTAAAATACTACATAACATAGCATTACACATTTTTTATATGCAAGTATATATATTTATATACAAGTATATACATCCTATACATAAATAAATAAAAATGTACTAAAATAGTTTGATGTTCTTGAAAACACAGGGGAATACTCTTAAATCCGACGAGGCGTCCAACGGTTGCAGCAGTTGTTGGGACACCCATGCTCAGGAGGCGTCAAACAGATGCACCACTTGTTGAGCCGTGCTTGCGCCAGCCTGAAATTCGACATTTTATGCCCTTTGGAATTGGAATAGGATTTTCTTATTTTCTACCCTATCTTGTGAAAATAAACTAATTCACGTAAAGCTCTTGTACAATATATATATATATATATATATATATATATATATATATATATATATATATATATATATATATATACCTAACGTGAAAATAAACTAATTCATACGATCTTATATATCTATATCTATATACTTTTCTTGTGAAAATAAATAATCCACATTAAATTCTTATATATCTATAGCTAACTATACCTAAGGCGAAATAAATTAATTCATATGAAATTCTTATGTATATCTATATCTATGTATATATCTAGATCTATCTATTATTTTTTGTGAAAATAAACTAATTCACATGAAATTCTTATATATTTATATCTATTGTATATTTATCAATAAATAATGTGAAATTAACACAGTTCATATGAATTCTTATATATTTATATCTATATTTATTGTATATCTCTACACCTAACATTAGATCTTGTTAGGATCCCATGATCTACGGTTTAGCCACTAAATTTTAGACCACTATAGTTTTTGAGGCTCTCTAAACACAAGGTTTAAGGTATTGTTTAAAGTTTAGACCACCTCACTGAAACTTTAAACCACATAAGTGAGCTAAAGTGATTTGAAGTTTTAGTCCTTCACTTTAGCCACTAGACTTTAGATAAAGAATCCAAGCATGCCTTTAAAGAGCTAAAAAATGATCTTTTCTGTCCATCTTCTCTTAACTGCCCAAATGGTAGCAAGTTTCTTCCATCTCAAGAATCAACAGTTAAACGTGTCATCATAATTGCTAAGTAATTTTATAACATACTAATAATCTTTAATTTATTTGTCGGGTACCAAATTATGGGGTACCCAACTTACATGCAAAAACACATATTCTCAACACGACCCAGCCCAAGCAAAGCCTGTGAAAGCCCATGAAGGCCGCACCTACGGAGGCCCATGATGGCGCTGCATCAACGCTAGCCTACCCTCGGGCGCCAATTTTTCGATTCGCCCGAGCCTCCTCGAGAGAGCTCAGGAAAGCGGCACCCTCGGGCACCAATTCTCCGATTCGCCCGACCCTCCCCGAGAGAGCTCGGGAAAGCAATACCCTCGGGCGCTGATTCTCTGATTCGCCCGAGCCTCCCCGAGAGAGCTCGGGAAAGCGGCACCCTCGGGCGCCGATTCTCCGATTCGCCCGAGCCTCCCCGAGAGAGCTCGGGAAAGCAACACCCTCGGGCGCCGATTCTCTGACTCGCCCGAGCTCCCCCATCGCCCTCGGGCGTAACCTTTCTAACGCATCCAATGCACAGTTGACGTCAGTGGAGCAATCTTGGACCACAAGAGACCTCTCTGACCACTTTACAAGAACTGTCCCGTCAGGCGAGATTCCCGACGTGACCGTGCTTCGCACGCGCACGACGGCCATACCACCTGTCAGGATTTCCCTGGCGACGGATTTGACGGACCCACTATAGCCGTCCCCTCCCTAGTATGGTCTAAGGTGCTCCGCCCCGTTTTCCGCCGGGATCTACAAACTACGACTACGACAGTCCAAGCGCCTGACGAACGGGCTACGCAAGAACGGGAAAGGCACCTACTGCACTGTCCACTCGAAAGGACGAGCACACCTTCCATCCGGGCCCACCTGACCCTCGGGAAACACTGTCCGAAAAACCGGAAATGCGCCCGAGGGAAGATATCGCCCTGCTCTGTTCCATCACACCTCCACGAGTCTCGAGCCTCGAAAGACAACGCCCCGAGGCGACTTACCCTCTTGTCACATCGTGCAGGTAGACGGCCATCAGGTGTGACACTACGCCATGCCGTAATCCCGATGACTATTGCCGCCTTGGAACTCACCAAGATCGTATGAACCACTACGGCCATACCCCTGGAACGCGGAGACATGACCATAGCTAACGGCAGTCAAACAGAGACAACAACTCTCCAGTGTAACATGCATGGCAATGTACGCGCTGCCCTCGCCTCTCATGACTATAAAAGGGAGAGCAGAGGTCAGCCTGAGGAGAGAGAGAGAGACTCATTCTTACACACCACTCCACACCATACAACAACAAGCAATCCGTACGCACTTACACGCTCACAAGAGACTTGGGAACACTTTCCTCTCTCGCCTAGCTTGTAACCCCTACTACAAGCACTCCGGTGCAAGGCAACACGACTCTCCTCTCCACTGGACGTAGGGCCCTCTCGGCCTGAACCAGTATAAACCCTGTGTTCCCCCTTGCACACCACCCGGAGCCTCAACCGCAAAATACAAAATCACTAGCAGGTGTTAGCACCCGCTAAAACTAACACCGACAGTTGGCGTGCCAGGTAGGGGCCTTTTGCGTGTTGACTCAGGTTCCAGATAGCTGACACCTCCATGACACTTCCTGCTGGGGCGGTGCTCCGGTTCGGGAGTCTTGAGTTCGTGGCCACCGGCCAAGGACTCGAGATGAACCCACGCCCAACCGAGCCCCGCACCATTATCATCCTGACTCCGGCCCATCAGGCGGCCGGGGAAGGGACCACGGCGACGCTTCCGTCCGTCCCAGAGGATGAGGGGAACGCCGCACGCCGCGCTTCCCGGCGAACCAAGAGGAGGAGGCGCAACCGCGCCAACCTACCTCTTGTCGCGAAAGGCGCGGCCAACCAGGCGCCCCCCGCAGGGGACGTCAACTCGGCACCGGCCGTCACCCCGACACCTCCGGCGCCGGAAGCCACACACCTGCCAACCGCCCGGAGGCCTGGCGAAGGCGGGATCACGGCGTCGACAGGTCTCTCTCTCCGCCCTCATTGGGGGGAGACGGCGCCGTCATCCTCTTCGGGCTCCAAAGCGCTGTGGACGCCCACGTCCGCGCTTTGCTGCGCGACTTGGTGGAGACACCTGTCGATCGCCTCGAGCGTCTAGATAACCTCGTGGGCAACCATGTGGCTTCCCCACCGTCTTCTCCCGGGAGCAGTCCCAGGGTGTATGGCAGGGGGGAGACGGACTCCACTGGCAGTCTCACTCCCCGAGAATACTCGAGGAGTGGGATCGTCGTGGTTGGACCTCACCATCACGGCGAGGCCTCAACGACGACAATGACGAGTTCTGGGCGAACATGAACTTCACCGTCCCCCCCGACGACTCACGGGAAGACGCCCCGAGCGTCGTCATCGACGCCAACCAGACTTACATCGACCCCGCTCGGGAATGCTACCACTTGGTGCACCCCGATGACGGACGGGTGGAGGACGTCCATTTGGGGGACGACAACGAAATACCTTCCCCGCACCAGCCGCAACATACTCCACCTCCGGCGACTCCGCGGCCTGCACGATCAGCTCCACCGCAAGACCCGGGGGCTGGGACGTCCCGCCCCGCGCACTGGTCTCCAGAGTTAGACCAGCTCCGGGAACTGGAGGCCCGGATGGATGAGGACCGCCTACGCCTCACCCAGCTGCGAGCCGCGCTCGAGCGCGAAGAGCAGCAGGGCACCGACGGAGCAGCTCGTCGCTGGGCCCGGGATGTTCAGGCTCGTATCATCGCCGACGATGGAGCCGGGACACCAGGAGTCCCGCCTCGAGCAAGTCGCAAGCTCACGGAGGCGGAAATGCTGCTCCGGAGCATGCCCGAGCCCTCTACCGAGGAAGCACGGCAGCTCAAGAACCAGCTCAAGGATCTCCTTGGAGGACGCAGCCGTCCTCCAGGCGGAGAGTTCGGCGTCACGCCATCATGGCGCTGAAAGTCACCAACGTGGCGGTGCGGCACGCCACGAGCGAGAGACCTCGGTGCATCCCGAGGTCCCGAGGGCCCCGTCGGTTCACTAACGGCTTGGTAAGGACGTCTTCGTCCGAGCCATCCTTCAAGCCCGCGGTCGGCGGAAGACCGATGGAGCCGCACGAGACTACCATGTCCATCGGGGCGGTCGCTACGACTCGGACGAGGACCGCGAGCCCTCACCCGAGCCCTCAGGTCCTCGCGTCTTCAGCGAGGCCATCCGAAGGGCTAGATTCCCACCCCGGTTCCGACAGCCGGCCAACATAGCCAAGTATTCGGGGGAAACCAACCCTGAACTGTGGCTAGCGGACTATTGTCTTGTGTGCCAGCTTGGCGGTGCGCAGGATGATCTCATCATCATCCGCAACCTACCCTTGTTCCTCGCCGACTCTGCAAGAGCTTGGCTGGAACATCTCCCCCCGTGGTTGATCTTTGACTGGAGCGATCTGGTCAAGATCTTCGTAGGGAACTTTCAGGGTACATACGTGCGCCCTGGCAATTCCTGGGATCTCAGAAGCTGCAAACAAAAGCCGGGCGAGTCTCTCAGGGACTACATCCGGTGATTCTCTAAGCAGTATAATGAACTGCCCCAGGTCGCCGACTCCGACGTCGTCGGAACATTTGCTGCAGGAACTTCCTGCAAAGAGCTCGTTCATGAGCTGGGACGCTAGATCCCCACCACCGTCTCCGAGTTCATGAAGATAGCAATCAGCTTCGCCTCGGGGGACGAGGCGGTGGGAGCCCTCTTCTCCGACCCCAAGGGCAAACGGAAGGAGGCGGCCCCCAAGGGCACCTCTTCCCGAGGCCTAAATAGCAAGAAAAAGAAGGGAAAGGGAAAGGCCCCCCTCCGCAACGACTCCCTCGTGGCAGCCACCGAGCCCAAGGGGGCACGCCCCCTCGGGGCCATTTCGACGAGATGCTCAACAAACCGTGCCCTTACCATTAGGGTCCGGTGCATCACACGCTTGGGCAGTGTGTGATGCTCAAAAAGCACTACGGCCGGCAGGCATTCAAAGACGACGCTGGCAAAAAGCTCGCCAGGGACCAGGAGGACAAAGACGGGAAGGACGATGAATTCCCGCCCATCGACAAGTGTCTCATGATCTTCGGTGGGCCCAGGACCGCTCCTATGCCGCGACAGCGAAAGCGCGAGCGTCGGGAGGTCTACTCCGTCGGGCTAGCGACACCACGCTTCCTCGACTGGTCCCTCGACGCCATCACCTTCAGCCGGGACGATCACCCGAACTACGTCCCATCACCGGGGCGTTACCCGCTCGTTGTCGACCCAGTCGTCGGCAACACGAGGCTCTCCAAGGTCCTCATGGACAGACGCAGCGGCCTCAACATTCTCTACGCTGAGACCCTTGATTCGATGGGGATCAGCCGCTCGCTCCTCTGGGCCACGACGTCCCCGTTCCACGGGATAGTGCCGGGAAGAGCGTGCAACCCCTCGGGCAGATCGACCTGCCCGTCTATTTTGGGACTCCTGATAACTTCAGAAGGAAGTCCTGACGTTTGAAGTGGTGGGCTTCCACGGCACCTACCACGCCATCCTCGGGAGACCATGCTACGCCAAATTCATGGCGGTCCCGAACTACACCTACCTCAAGCTCAAGATGCCGGGGCCAAAGGGGGTGATCACCATCGGCGCTTCCTACCAGCACGCGTACCAGTGCGACGTCGAGTGCTGCGAGTACGCCAGCGCACTGGTGGAATCCGAGGCCCTCATTGCCAACCTCGAAAGGATGGCAAAGGAGGTCCCTAACCCCAAGAAGGCCACCGGCACCTTTGAGCCCGTTGAGGGCGTGAAGGGGGTACCCCTCAACCCGAGCTCCCCCGACGACAAGGTGCTGAAGATCAGCACCACCCTCGACCCAAAATAGGAGGCCGTGCTCGTCGACTTCCTCCGCAAGCACGCCGACGTGTTTGCATGGAATCCCTCGGATATGCCAGGCATCCCGAGGGAGGTCGCCGAGCACTCCTTGGACATCCGGGCCGGGTCCAAGCCAGTGAAGCAGCGCCTGCGCCGATTCGACGAGAAGAAGCGCCGAGCCATCGGGGAGGAGGTACAGAAGCTTTTGGTGGCTGGATTCATCAAGGAGGTCTTCCATCCAGAATGGGCACCGCGGCCCGGCTGTTCTTCATGGCAGGTCCAATGGAGGGAGTTCGACCTTGGCTTCAAAGAGGCCCGTCAGCGCATCTCCAGCCTTCTTCATCGAGTCTTCCAGCGCCAGGAGCTCGGCGTCGTCGGCCTCAAGGAAGCCTTCACTGACAGGACCGGCGTCAAAGTTCCCATAATGGGACTTCACGACCGTCAATGTCTTCTGGACGCCCGTCAACAAGGCCTCCTTGACTCGGCCACCGACGCTGCTGTAAAGCGCCTCCAGTCTGCTCCGAAGTGAGATCCTCGAAGGTTCTCCACCAGTGCCGATGGAGTCGCACAGCGCGTGCGGTGCCTTCTGCAGTTCCTAGGTGATCGGCCGCCTCGCCGTCATAAGCCGCCTGCAGAACTGCGGGAGCAAAACAGGGAGGTGACAAAAACGCAACAAGCAACCAAGACGAACAGAACGAAAAGCACGACACTTGCACATACCGCCAGCCTCCTCCCGAGCCTTATGCGCATCCTCCCGGGCCGAGTTTGCCACGCTAACCGCCTGACGCAATGCCGCCTGAGTTTCACTCAGGTCGGAAGCCAAGGCTTCAGCAGCAGAAGTCTTCTCGGCGGCAAGCTGTCGGGCGGCATCGCGCTCCCTCGTCGCCTCGGCCAGGGCGCCCTCCAGCTCCTGCACCCGTGTCACCGAGGCAGCGGCTCGGCCCTTCGCCTCTTCGATCTCCTCCTTCAAGATAGTATTGTCAACACTCACTTCGGCGACCTTGGAGGTCACGGCGGCGAGCTCGCTCTGGGCACAGGCAAGGGCCTTCCCCTTGAGGTCAAGCTGCTTCCAGAGCCCGAGCCCGTCGCGGAGGAAGCGGGACTTGTCCCGGGAGGTATGCATAAGGCCCTAGAAAGGAGAGAAGAGCGGATACGGTTAAAACAACACCCATACACCGGTAAAGTTACGAAATACGGAGGCTCACCTGAAGCTGGGCTGGGAGCTCCGTCTCGAGGATGTCGGCGATCGCACGGAGACCCGCCGCCGAACTAAGCCCGAGCTCTTGAACGGCGTCCCATTTGGGAGCCTCAAGGTCGTCCCGGAGCGAGAAGACGGGCGACGCTTGAGGATCCGCTCGGTCCGCCCACTCGATCTGGGTGGTGGTCAGCTCCCGAGGCGGGGGCTGCCTCAGCGCCAACGCCCAGGGGCCTTCCTAACGAGAAGGAGGAGCTCCCGCATCGACATCCATGACCGTCGAAACCGCGGCAGCATGCTCCATGGGGGCGGCATCAGCTGACGCTCCCGAGACGTCTCCGGAGCTGACGACCGAAGCTTTGGGAGCCAGCGCTGATGCTGCCTCCACGTCAGCAATGGGCACGACGATGGCAGCCACAGCCGGAACGACCCCTCTCAAAGAAGGAACCTCGGACGTCACTGACCGGACCCGCGGGGGGACGGATTTCCTCGTCCGTCGACCGGGTGCTCCCCCCGGCCGTGTCGTGACCCTGCACCTTTAGGACCTTCAGGTGCGAGACCTGGAGGTCCGAGCCCGAGCGCTTCATGAAACAACAGAGGAAGGAAGGAACGTTCGTAACGTCAAGACAGATCTCCTGACAAAAGAAGTAACAGGTAAAGTCACCTACCTCGTCTTTGGAACCACCCTCCTCCTCCTCGCCACCCCCGCGCTCGGCGGGATGACATACGGCGTGGGACGCGACTGAAAGGATCAAGGATGCCCAAGAGGGGGTGAATTGGGCAACTAATAATTTTTCGAGACACAATTCAACCTATCGCAATTTTTCCATTGTCACCCCACAAGTGCTTGTGTCAATTCTATTCTTAAAACAAGTTATGCAACCTAGAGCCAAGTCCTATCACAAGTATACTACTCTAGAAAAGTAGAGAACACAAAGGAAGTGCGGGAATGTAAAGGGTTAGAAAGACAAATCTGATTTTTCCCGAGGTATCGGAGAGTCGGCACTCCCCACTAGTCCTCATTGGAGCACCCGTGTAAGGATGTAGCTCCCCCTTGATCTTCGCAAAGACCAAGTGCTCTCTACGGGCTGATCCTTTGCCACTCCGGCGCGGTGGGCCGCCCACAAGCTCTCCAAGCGGTCACCAAGCCACCGATCGCCACCAAACCGTTTAGGTGATGCCGATCACCAAGAGTAACAAGCCTAGACTCTCACTTGACCAAGAACAAGGCCAAAGAGGGTGATGGATGCACACAAGTCACTCTTGATCTCTCTAGGGAAGAAGCTCTCAAGCAATGGAGTTCACACTAGTCTCCCTAGGGCCCTTGCTCCCTCACAAGATCAACAATAGTTCCTTCAGCTATTAGAAGTGGCAAGAGAAGTAGAATGGAGGCTTTGGTGAAGTATAAATACTCACCCTCTCCAAAACTAGCCATTTCTCACTTTCCTGCGAACCGTCGGACTCTGCCGAGGCTCGACCGTCGGAATAAACAGCATGGTCCGACTCTCACACAAGCGCTGTGCCCAGAACTGTGACAGAGGGGCGTCGGACCGAAGCCGATGGTCCGACGCTCATCAGTCCGACGCTTCTGAACTGCGAGCACAGTGCCTCTCAACGGCTAGTACACGGAGCAATGGTCCGACGCACACCATCGGACCAAGTCCGACGCTTAAAACCGCGCTGGGAACCTCTCTGGAAGCGTCGGACGCTAACAGACATTAGTCCGATGCTCCCACTCGCGACGGTCCGACGCTCGCTCTAAAACCCAGAGGCACCGTCGGACTCTGGCCAATGGTCCAACGCCCATCCGGCCAGGGTCCGACGCTCCCTGGCACGCTGAAGCTCGTCCAGGGGCTGCCACGTGTCGTCGGACTCTAGCTATTGGTCCGACGCCCATACTAGGTAGAGTCCGACGCCTCTAATTCGATCAAAACTTCGCCGAATCGAAAAGTTTCCAAAACGAAGTTTGATCCTCTCTCTCTCATGTAACACCCGGAAATTTTCAATTTTTGAAAATAGGAATTTAACTTGATTTATTTATGCAATTGATTGAGCATTTAATATATAGAATAATATTTTTTGTGAATTAAAATAAACCTTTGGGCATAGAAACATGTTATGTTGCATACATGCTGCTGCACATATTTATTTCCTGAGATTTGTTTGGATTTGCAAGGGTTCAAATCTTAGTTTGAAAAGCTATTTAGAAAATAAATTTGAAAATGAGTTTTAAAAAGAAAGGGAAAAGAATAGAAATCCTCACCCCTTCTCTCTTTTGGCCCGAGGGCAGCCCATTCCTTTCCTTGGCCCAGGCCGCAGCCAGGGCGCTGCCCCTTTCTTCCTTCCCCGCGTGGGCCGAGCCCAGCACCAGTGCCGGCCCAGCTCCCCTCTCAGGTGTGCCCTGCCCTCTCCCTTCTGTGACTGCCGCCCAGGGCCCGCATGGCAGAGCCTTCTCCTTTCCCGGCTCGTATGCGAGCGGGACTCCCGTCAGAGTCGTGGCCGACCCGGCCACCAGGCACCTTGCCGCCTCCACCGGCCCATAAAAAGAAGCCGCGACCCTCTTTCCCCCTACTGGCACTGACGCGTCGGGCCCACGGCACAGCGCCGTCCCCTTCCTCCAGACAGAGCCCGAACCGAGCACGGTTGCCGCCTCCGACCGTATCCTAACCACCGAATCTCCCGAGTCCGGATCTCCTACGCCTCCCTCGCGCCCCTATATAAGTCGGCCGAGCTCTGCCGTCCCTCCCCACAAGTTCCCGAGCAAGCCGCCGCCTCCAATCGTGCCCTTGCCTGCAGCCACAGAGCCGTCGCCGCCCCGAGCTCCGCCGTCGCCGTCGATTTCGCCAACGAGAAGTCTCTCCGTCGAAATTGGTTGCCCTCCAAGCTTCGCAACAAGGTCAGGGATCTTCCCGACCCCTTCTCCCTCGGTTTTGTGCACTGTAGCCATGATGCTGAGCTTCGCCGCCGCCATAGTTCCGCCACCGAGCTCGCCGCATCCTCTCCGAGCTACGTCTGTGGCAACCGAAACCATAGATAGGTTTAGCTTGAGCTTCTCTTGCTCCCCGACCAGATTCCGAGGTGAACCGAGCTTCCAAGCCCCGAAAACGCCGTCTCCGGCCATCCTCCGGCGAGAGCGCCGCCGTTGGCCGCCCGACTCCGGCGACCAGAGCCGCCCCTCTTCCTCCCCGATCTAATCCCGGCCGTTCGTTTTAAATCGGAGGGCTTGCAGCGCTCCATACCCCTTCGGCCGCCTTTCTTTCAAAAGAGCCCCTGTTGTTTTTGAAGTATAAACCCGCAGTCCTTAGCATATTCAGCCGAGCACGCTTTCCTTTTTAGAAAACGTATTCCATTAAATAGATTCAAAAATACGTTTTCCAGATATTCACAATTTTGCCACTGATTTTGTTTTAGCTATAAAATCTCCGTTTTAACTCCGATTTGATCCGTTCAAGTCTCGTTAGATTCGTAATTCCGTAATCTATCTAATGATACTACTGTTATTCATGTTTTGAACTTTTAAAATTCGAGATTAGATTTAATCTATTAAAGTAAAACTTGTTTATTTCATAACTTCTCCGTTTGAACTCCGATTTTCGTGATCTTTATATCGTTGGAATCGTAGCGACGCGTAGATTATTTTTATACACTTTTCAATCTGTTTTTCCACTATTAGTGTACTATTTCTAATATAGATCTTGTTTGCTTCGTGTATGATTGCCTCGATGATTGTGTGGTGATTTTATGATCGAGTTCAGACGGTGAGCAATACGTTGGTGATCAAGAGTACACTGAGGATCCAAGTTCTCCAGAGCACTTTGATCAAGGCAAGTATAGCATGGACCATCCTTGTTGCCTATTCACCTTAATCACCAAATTCATGATGCATGTGTCTACCTTGGCAACCCTAGTATTTATTCCTAGCTTTTGATCACTTGATCCTTGTTACCTATGAGATTGCATGTGAGTAGTGATGCTAGTGCTTTGATGATATTATGATCTTATGAACTTGAATAATTAATTATGAAAATAAAGATTAAAAGATGCTTTTTAGCAACATGGACTAAGGACTTATCTGTAAGTATGACACCGGGACTTACAGCGCAACCATGGGGGTTATATGGCTCTAGCTTTAGTCAAGTATGGAGTTACTTTCTATCATGCTATTAATCTTGAAAGGTTCCTTGCCGAGCTGGTTGTTTTGCGGCTCCTGTCTTTGTGTGTACTGCTGCGTGTGTGTGCCACTTGGAAGGAGGGCTCTACCGCCCCTTGCCATTGCGCCCGGATTGATTAGTAGCATGTTAGCGAGGCTTTTGAAAGACTTCATAGTGAACCCCGCCGATTTACCATGATAGTGGATCGAGAGGCTGATCACCTCGAGAAAAAGGGTAAATCACGACTCATGGTGAAAGTGTGCAACCTCTGCAGAGTGTAAAACTGATATATCAGCCGTGCTCACGGTCATGAGCGGCCTTGGACGTCTTACGGGAATTTAACTAATTTAATATTGATTTATTTGAAGTTTCTATTGATGTTTATTCCATATTAATTATCATGTTTATATGATCATGTGACCTTGTCCCTTGGTTTATTCCACTTGGTGCTACTCAATTGCTAAAATATGATCAATTAAAAGCAACCGCTGTCAAACCTGTGTCTTGCCTTATTTGAGCCTCATGAACCCATGCTATTCTTGTTGAGTACGACATGTACTTACGCTTGCTTTATTTTTCATATTTGGATAAAAATCCCGGATGGGTAACAGATGACTATGATTATGAAGACTTCCATGAGGATTACTAGGATTGTGTTCACCAGTCAACTATTCCCTGTGGATTGGAGTTTCCGCGAGAGAGTTATATATATTCCGCTGATATTTATATAAAGACTCTGTAATATTATTCATTATATATTAAACCTTGTGATGGTAATATATAATTTGTCACTTATGTGTGTGATTGATCTTTGGGCACACATAAGTTGGTTCATTCAATTTTATCCTTAAAATTGGGTGTGACATCTCAAGAGTATCCCTGGGCTGTCTAGAGCTATGTTAGACAAGTGTGCATCACATCTATACTCTGTAATCTTGCTCTAAGTCAAGTTACCCATCCAAACCCCTCTTAATAGTACGGTCAAAGGGAAAAACAAAACCTAAGACTACGCCAAGTGTCTCTCAACTCCAAACGACACTTAGCACTAGCCTATCACCGTCTTGTCTTCCA
Organism: Eremochloa ophiuroides; assembly: GCA_038502445.1. Lineage (NCBI taxonomy): Eukaryota > Viridiplantae > Streptophyta > Magnoliopsida > Poales > Poaceae > Eremochloa > Eremochloa ophiuroides. The sequence goes on along the minus strand of JAHLJS010000009.1, from coordinate 48,841,284 downwards.
TCCTTTGAAAACCGAATCGATTTCCATCGGTAGGGGCTTGAACCTACACGTTATTATGACCTAACCTCTAGGTTATCCTGCAAAACACACGTTAGTCATAATAATCGTCTTGTTGTCATTAATCACCGAAACCACTAGGGCCTAGATGCTTCAGCGCCGGCGACAGAGGAGTGGGCGCTACCTCGGCGTCCGGGCCAGCCTGCCTTGAGGCAGGGGCCCTGCCTGGGCGTCGGGGGTCGCCTCGACGCCGCCGCTCCTCGGTGGGGAAGCTTGAGTCTGGGAGGACCCCAGCTCGAGTTCCGGCGTCTTGGCGCTGGTCAGCTCCGGCTCCGACGGCGTCAGCCCACCGCTCCCCCACCTTCGGCCGTCGCGCCGATCAACAACGCGTCGGAGGGGAGGGTGCACGGAAACAAGAACCCCCCGGTCCTGCCGGCAACAGCCAGGCTTGGCTCGGGCGCCGGGTCCGAGCCCGTTCCCAGCCTCTCCAGCGAGCCCTCGCGGCCGCCGAAAGGCGAAGCCATGGCTCCAATGGTCACGCTGCCCGAGACCGCGCCTTCACACACGGTCTCCGGCAGTTTTGCCTGGGGGCTCGGGTCACGAACCTCGGCACTTCCGCCGGCGGACGCCGACATCGGAGCCTTACCAGGCTCGTCGGCGCCCACCACGGGCTTTATGGCCACAAAGAACCATTCCAACTCCATTAAAGCTTCATCATAAAAATCTTCTGCTTCGTCATCCTCCTCATCATCTTCGTCGGAGAGGGTATCCTCCTCCGGCTCCCCCGCCACCCTACGGCGACGACGGTGCTGGGAGGATTCCTCCGTCTTCCGAGCTCTCTTCTGCCTCAGCGCGGTCTTCTTGTCCTTCTTCGCCTTCGCCGCCTCGTCCCGAAGGCGGTTCTGGGTCCGTCGAGCCTTGTCCTCCGGGACAGGTGGAAGGGAAGGCTTCCCGGTCCTTGAAAGACTCTGCGATGAAGAAAGAAGGAAATCAGGAAGAAGATGAAGGAACTACAAACTTGATAGAGCAGACAACGCTCACCAGCGCGATGAAGCCTGTGCAGGGGGCACATGGGCACCCGGTTCAGTTCGTCCCAGGTATGATAACCGCCCACCATGTACTTAACACGGCGCATGATCTCCTGTTGGCCGATGTCCTGGGGCAGCATCGCCGTGCCCTCCCACGACGTCCCGATGAGCATCTGGTTCAGCGCCAGCCTGCGCTCCATCAGCGGCAGCAACGTCCGCGCATGGAACTGTGCCACCACAGCGGCTCCCGTGAGACCCCGGTCGCGCAGCACCTGGAGCACGTCGAAGTAGGCATTTAGATGCTTGGCCTCCTTAGCCGGGCACCCCCACTCCCACTGAGGAAGGGGAGCGATGAACGCCCTTCCCGTATACTTGGGAAAGGCGTCTCCGTCATTGCAGAGGTAGAACCAGCCGTGGTGCCAGCCCTTGTTGGAGGAGGGGGCCTTGCAGGGGATGTACAAGCCGGAGCGGATCACGAAACCATAGCCCCCCGCGCACGGGATCTCCCGTGGCTTCTTCGAACCAGCCGCCTTGGTGTACCAATCAACGCGGGAGATGCGGTGCCATAGGTCCCTAGTGCGGGGGTACCCCGAGGTAACCCTCATATAGGGCGGCGTAAATCGACGCCTGCATGAAGGAGTTGGGGGTGAGGTTGTGGAGCTTAGCCCGTTGTTGAAGAGGAGCGCCCGGCAGAAATGGCTCGGCGGCGACCCGAGCCCACGCTCGTGGTAGGCGATGAAGCTCACCACGTACCCCTTCGTCGAGGTCGGCTCGTCATGGTCGCTCGACGGCACGACCCACTCCGGACGCTCCGCGTCGGTACGGTGACGTAGGAGCCCCAGCTCCACGAGCCGCTCTAGATCCTCCTCCGTCACGGCGCTGCGCGGCCACGGTTCCAACCTGAGAATGCCGGCGGCGGCGGCATCGGTGGGAACAGGGGAGGAAGTCATGGAGAACTAAAGAAGAAGAGCTGTGGGAAGGCAATGATGTCAGCTGTGGCGGCGCTTCTCACTCAAGCAAGCAACGAAGGTGAGAAGGTGGACGGCGGAAGCAAGAAGGCGAACGGCTACGCAAGCGAATGGCTACGGTAGAAAGAAAAAATCATGATTTTCCTTATATACCCAGACGGCGAATCGAGTTAGATCCAGATAATCCTGCCGCATTAACTGTGTGGGACCCACCATAATCCCAGCATCACCGCCGGCCTCTGCGCACGCAACCACCTTGACTGCCCCGAACCGTCGCGTCCGTCAGGCTTCGTGCCTCAAAAGGTGAGCCAAATCATTACGCCAGTTCGCCTCGGTTCCACCGATACATTCTCCTTCTCAACGAAGGAACCCCGGGCTCAGATGCCCGTTACGTTCCCAGGGGATCTAAGACTAGGCCCACAGTGGCTTGAACAGTCGCCCCAGGGAAACCGAGTTAGGGACAGCAAGTGGATGGGTCACGAAAACGGCCAGTATCCCGATGCCCGAGCGTCACAAGGGACATCCCGTGCTGTGTCCAAGTCCCAGTAGTGAGTCGATTACGTGGAATCCCTCCGTGGGAGCCATTAGGCTCTCGGGACCCATTGAAGGGACCCGACATCCACTAATTGACCCTCGGAAAACATTTGGAGTGTGCTCAGGCCACTAGCCGACCCCCAACGAACGGGGCACGGACCTCCACTTGGACCAACCCATTTGTAGCTCACCGGAAATGTCGGCTCGTGCCTCAACGGGGAAAGTCGACCAGGACCAAACCTTTCTCTTCCCGAAAAAAGAGCGTGAAGGTCGAACTAAAAAGACAGCAATCGATCTCCGATACGAAAACGGAGGCTCGGGAACTTACCCTGCACCTTGGAAAGACCACCGAATGACCTCCCTTGCACGATGGGAGGCTCGGGGGCTCCGCTTCCAAGGGAACAACTCTCCTAAATAAATCAAAGAACACCCGAGGACTAGTAATTACGATTCTAAGCCTTTGGAGGGATATAACATCCCTCCAAAGCCTCGGGGGCGACACCCGGCGGGTGCGCTCACGCGCACCCACCAGAAAAAACAACCTATACTTCGTCTCCTCAGCGGGAAGAAGCTAGCTTGAACCTGTGGACGAGTGCCTTCACTCCGCCACAGGTTCGGGGGCTACTGTCGGGTACCAAAGTATGGGGTACCCAACTTCGATGCTAAAACACATATTCCCAACACGACCCAGCCCAGGCAAAGCCTGTGAAAGCCCATGAAGGCCGCACCTACGGAGGCCCATGATGGCGCTGCATCAACGCCAGCCTACCCACGGGCGCCAATTTTCCGATTCGTCCGAGCCTCCCCGAGGGAGCTCGGGAAAGCGGCACCCTCGGGCGCCAATTCTCCGATTCGCCCGAGCCTCCCCGAGAGAGCTCGAGAAAGCAACACCCTCGGACGCCAATTCTCTGATTCGCCCGAGCCTCCCCGAGAGAGCTCGGGAAAGCAACACCCTCGAGCGCCGATTCTCCGATTCGCCCGAGCCTCCCCGAGAGAGCTCGGGAAAGCGGCACCCTCGGGCGCCGATTCTCCGACTCACCCGAGCTCCCCCATCGCCCTCGGGCGTAACCTTTCTAAAGCATCCAATGCACAGTTGACTTCAGCGGAGCAATCTTGGGCCACAAGAGACCTCTCTAACCACTTTACAAGCACTGTCCCGTCAGGCGAGATTCCCGACGTGACCGTTCTTCGCACGCATACAACGGCCATACCACCTATTAGGATTTCCCTGGCCACGGATTTGACGGGCCCACTACGGCCTGTCCCCTCCCCAGTATGGTCTACGGTGCTCCGTCCTGTTTTCCGCCGGGATCTACCAACTACGACTACGATAGTCCAAGCGCCTGACAAACGGGCTACGCAAGAACGAAAAAGGCACCTACTACAATATCCACTCGAAAGGACAAGCACAGCCTTCCATCCGAGTCCACCAGACCCTCGAGAAACACTGTTCAAAATGCCGAAAATGCGCCCGAGGGAAGATATCGCCCTGCTCCGTTTCATCACGCCTCCAGGAGTCCCGAGCCTCGGGAGACAACGCCCCGAGGGGACTTACCCTCTTGTCACATCGTGCAGGTAGACGGCCATCAGGTGTGACACTACGCCATGCCGTAATCCCGATGACTATTGCCGCCTTGGAACTCACCAAGATCGTACGAACCAATACTGGCCATACCCCTGGGACGCAGAGATATGACCGTAGCTGATGACAGTCAAACAGAGACAACAACTCCCCAGTGTAACATGCATGGCAATGTACGCGCTGCCCTCGCCTCTCCCTTGTGACTATAAAAGGGAGAGCAGAGGTCAGCCTGAGGCGAGAGAGAGAGACTCATTCTCACACATCACTCCACACCATACAACAACAAACAATCTGTACGTACTTACACGCTCACAAGAGACTTGGGAACACTTCCCTCTCTCGCCTAGCTTGTAACCCCTACTACAAGCACCCCGGTGCAAGGCAACACGACTCTCCTCTGCATTGGACGTAGGGCCCTCTCGGCCTGAACCAGTATAAACCCTGTGTTCCCCCTTGCACACCACCCGAAGCCTCAACCGCAAAACACAAAATCACTAACCGGTGTTAGCACCCGCTAAAACTAGCACCGACATTATTTATACTAATGAAAAAATTAAAAAATATGGATGAGTTCGCACAAAAAATTTCGGCAAGGATATCCAATGTTTGAAAGAATATTCCCTTTGTAAGGAATATATCCTTGGCTGTGAACCAAACACCTACTAATGCATGGTCATGTACTCATATCCCATCCAGGGATATCCCATTCAACCAGACTCACTATTAACGGTTCAAGGGTTGGAGGCACTCCATCTACATCCTCTGTGTTGTACTCAACGATTAAACTATTGATGTGTACTTATTAATTATAGTGTGTGTTGGTCTAGTATTGAAATGTTCGGTATTGTGTATGTCTGAGATTTTGGAGTTGGTAGGTGATTTTGGTATGCAGACTGCACTCCGACTTCGGTGTTCAATAAGACTCTATTCATCTAGAGCACCAGATGTGTTGACTAAGACCACTAGGAAAGAAGATGATAGAAAGATTTTGATAGAATATTCGTTAGTGAAAGAAGCATGGGCCGAATTGAACATAAAAATAATTGGTGGGCTACGGTTAAATTGTATGAAAAAAAGAAGAAAAGAATAAGGTTTCATGGATAGAGACTAGGAGTTTTGGAGCAAATTATAAACTTTTTTTCAAATTCAAACCATTTTTAACCAAATAGGTTTTAAACTCACTTGTAATCATTTGCACTCTGAAATTGGCAACCCATTTTTTTGAAATATATTTTGTTTTTAAGTAAAATTTTAATAATCCACTTTTAACATAGAATAAAACATATTCGTGACCTAGCCAAGTTTTTTCTACAATTCATTTTCTGTACAGCGAAATAGGTGTAAACAATAGGAATGCAACAATTTTCTAACAAATATCAAGATTATTTTATTTATAAATTTATAAAATATCATTAAATCTGACTTGAGATATGTCTTGAAAGTGTGTTTGTTTTGTATTTTATATGTTACAATGTTAGCCAAAAATAGTTTATTCACACTAAAACTAAATTATATTATAGGATTGTGGGTCCAATATTCATATATAAGGGTCTGTGTATGCTACTTTAAAGCTTTCTTTTTCTAGACCACATAGTATAGCAAACTTCTATTCAAACGGAAGATGCGTTGGGGAGTACACCTAGGCACATATTCGATTGTGCCACGAGGAGTCTGAAAGGTCCTTATTTGGTTTTGGTAATTGAGTGACAACTTAGATGGACTAATATGTGTTTAAGTGTTGATTACACAGGTTCCACAAGTACATATGTGTGAGCAACTATGCCATGAAGGTAGATATGGCTTGAAGAGTGTTGCTTAGCTCACACATATGGTGATGAACAAGCTTAATGCACATGATACATGACATAAAGTCATGTGGCTAGGTGGAGAAGATCAAGACAAGGCTTCACGTCGACGGACCGGTTGCAAGTGTGAAGGGCAAGTCGGGTGATGGCTTGGCTCTGATGGACCAACGCAACGGTGAAGAGCAAGCAAGTCGAGGATCGATGAACCAAAAGCTACGTGATGATATGAAGTGGATCATATCATTCATGAGGTGTTGGTGCATGTGTTGCACCGGCATCGACCATGGCAGTGGAGAAGGTGATGAAGACGGTGATCGGAATGAAAAGCGCAAGGCAAAGGTATAACCTAGGGCATTTCTATTTCACCGGTCTAAGGTTGAGTAGAGAAGTGCTTGACCGGATTTACGATAGATGGTTGTACTATCAAGAGTGGCAAACTTGTTTGCATATCGGTCATTTAGTGCCACTTGAGCGATCTAACTTTGCATACGTTGCTAGGATCTAGTGGCGCGGTAAAATGAGAGAAAATCCTTTATGAAAATGTTTGTGAAAAGCTAACACACATGCACTTGAGGTTGAACACTTATGGTGTTAGCACATTTGCAAAGGTGAAGGTGTTTAGAGGTGAAGTTGTGAGGTAAAGAGGGTTGGGTTCTCTCTCTCCTCCTGCCGAGCTTGCGAGGCAGGATTCAGAATTTTTCGGCGAAGTGGAGAAGCGTCGGACACTAAAGAAGAGGGGCATCGAACCATTGGCTTCGGTCCGATGGCTAACCCTAGCCTCTGTGCAGTTGAATGCGAGCGTCGGACGCTGGTTGCTGTGGGAGCGTCGGACCATTGCGTCGGTCCGACGGTGTTTCTATCTGTGAGACTCAGACAGTCCGACGGCGGCTGAAGACCAAGCGTCGGACCGTTGGTTCAGAGTCCGACAGCACGGCGAGGAAAGTTCACGGCGTCGGACGGTGTTCGTTGGTCCGACGCTGAGCCTCGGACTGAGCTCCGATGGGTTTGCTCCTCTCTGCTGCTCTCTGTAAGCGTCGGACGTCGGGTGACTTTTGTCTGACGGCTTGGAGTCCGACAGTTGTTCAGTTGGCGCGTGAACTAGCCGTTGTGTTTCAACGGTCGACGTTAAACGGCTAGTGACACATGGCGTAGATCCAGGGCGTCGGACGCTGAGCTTTGGTCCGACGGTCTGTTTAGGTTGGCAATGGCTCTATCTAGCTTGTGGGCTATAAATAGAGGTTGTGGTCGGCCTTGGCGCAGTGCTGAGCACCCTTGGGCCTGTGTGGCTTGTGTAGTTGTGCTTGGGAGCCCTCTAACTCACTAGTGTGCTTAGTGCTCATCCATTTGATCGCTAGTGAGTGATTCTAGTGCGTTGCATTGAGAGATTGCAAGAGTTGGCACTAGGTGATCGAGTTGCAAGCCGGTGGTACTTGTTACTCTTGGAGGTTGCCACCTCCTAGACGGCTTGGTGGCTCGTGGCTCCGCGAAGCAAGTAAGAAAATTGTGCTTGGCTCCGGAGAAGCTTTGTGAGGGGTTGGAGCGTACCCCGCGGGAGATCGCGAAGAGCATCGCTAGTAGAGCGAGACGTGAAGAGCGACAAGTGGTCCGGCCGAGTCAAGTGCTAGAGCTTATGGTAAGCACTCCACGTGGGAGAGTGTGACTTGCGGGTCACCACTAGCAAGAGGACCGGCGGCAACCTGGAGCTTGTCTCAACGGAGGACGTAGCTTGTGGCGACAAGTGAACCTCCGAAAAATAAATCACCGCTGTCAACATCTTCTCATCCTTCGCGGTGGTTTGCTCCCTTCTACACAAGTCCTTTACTTTATGCATTGCTTTACTTGTGTAGTTATAGTTACTCTTGTGAGACTGGTTAGCTTGTGTAGCTTGCCACTCACCTTCTTAGCTTGTGTAGCTTTAGAAGTAGTTTCTTGTTTAGTTTGTGTAACTAAACAAGTTGCGCTCCTTGATTAGGATTGTGTATCCTTGTCATTGAGCACATAGTGAGCTTACGTGCTTTGTGCTCTTTTGCTTGCTAGTTGTTAGGAGCTCCCCCGTGCTTGAAGTACTAATGCTTAGGTTTGTGTGACCTTGCGCTAGAACGGTTTAGGGAAGCTCAAGTTAGACTTGCACCTTTGCTTCTTTCTAGGATTTTTTGCAAGGTGCTTAGAGTCTTAGTTAGAGGGGTGAATTGTTGTTAGAACCGATTAGGTTTCATTTTTCGCTGCGATTAATTTTTGTCGGACTACTCACCCCCCTCTAGTCCGCCATCTCGACCCTTTCAGAGTCCAAATTAGAAAGTGGTTAAGTTCGAATTTGATGGGCAATGAAAGATGCAAGCTAAAAAGCTATGAAAATGTATATAGTAAGCGGGTGAGGCTTGGGCCAAAACCTAGAGATCATATGGGCTGGATCAATTGGCCCAAAGCTACGATCAAACCCTAGAAGTCTACTTGTTATTTAACAACCCTGCCCTACGCATCGCCGCCTACCCACCCATATATAATGGCATACACAACACCTTCCCTACCAACGCCGATCCGCCGCCATCCACAAGTCTTTGTCTTCTTCTTTGCTCCGACGCCGATCCGTCGCCATCTACAAGTCCTTATCTTCTTCTTTGATCCATCGTCGATCCGCCACCATCCGTAAATCCTTATCTTCTTATTTGCTCCACCATTTTGTGAGTGCTTTCTTTCATTCTATCGATTTCTACCCAAAATGGTTAACTAGTTATGCGTGCTCTAATAGAGAATTATATGCACATGAGGAGACCTCAATATCGATGTTTGGCTATTGTAGCAGGGAGGAATGATTCGATGGTGCCACAAGAAGCTTGCAAAACATGGGATTATATTGTTCTTGCCTATATGGGGTTGTTTGTCTCTACGTTCCATTCACCACACATCAAACTAGCAGCGACATAACAAAATCAAGGCTCGTGTTTGGTTAATGAAAAAGCTAAGGCATCCAAAGAAAAGGAGAGTGGGAACTAAGCGCTGATATTGGCTCGTGTTGATTTATTGTGAGAGAAAAATATTGTTCCATAACTGAAAAATAAGCACATGTTATTGTTGCTCTAAGGTAATTTTTCACATACCACAAACAATTCACATCATTTTGTGATTTTATTTTCTCTATATTGTTTTCCATATGAAAAGGGATCTCTTATGAAAGGAGCTCTTGTGTTACGATTGTGAAAAAACAACTAACATTTAAAGTAGTATATATCACAACATAAGGTAGATTATAATGGATATTGTTCTTTTTTAAGAAGGAAGTGTGAAGAGTGGTAGTTAGTAAGATTTGTAAGGAGACTAAAATAGTTCAACGGTTTTATGACATGGCCTTGAGAGCGGTTGGTACATTTAGATTTTATATGTTGGTTCATATTATTTCTTGTTTCCCTTTTAGAACTAGATGAAGTGCAACACTTCATCATCTCATCAAGCTAAAACAATGAGTCACATTGTTTTTTATACATTTCACATCGTTATTGATCTACAAAGGCACAATAGGCTTATTTCATCCATGCATCTAAAAAAGTTACACGCATACTGTGCGAATTATATTAATGAAACATGTATGCAATTCATTTTTGTTAGTTATGTTACTTCTTTTTCACGCTTAGATATTACTCAGATTGATTGTTGGCATCATTGTAAAACAAAAAAAAGAGCACTTATTGATTATTTTACTAGATTATTTGAAGTGTGAAAATAGACTATGGTTAGTAGGTACTTTATGTGTTTCAAATAATGACTTTAGGAATACAACATATTTTCTTACTATTATTTATGCTTTAATGAAATTAGTTGAGAAATATTTCCACAAAGAGGCAGAGTGTTTTCATCCAAGATTAATGAGATTAGTGATAATAACAGGAACACAACATTCTTAGTATATCCTTCTTATGCGTTTTGTTCAGTTTTGTCTATTTTTTTTTTTGGAATATTTGATGTTTGTTGTTCAGACTTAGCAATTATATATACATGGAACTATTATGTGCATTTAGATAAGATAAAAAATACTTTCTAAAGAGGGCAGTGGGGAAGAAGTTGGTGGCTCAAGTTTTCACTCAAAGGACATGTTAGGGATTTTTTCAGTGTAACTACACTTGTGAAAAATTCATTAAATCGCGGTATATATGGTCTTTACAGTGTTTATGTAAAAATCACAAAAACCTTTTGGATGTGATGGTCCCATATTTAGCTAGAATTATGAATTCAATAAAGAAAAATGATGTTTGGTTTTGGCCGTCTTGGGATTTTATGGTCCCATTATTGGTTGGAAAGGGTAGCATTCTTGTCTTAAGTTTGGTTAGACTAATAGAGAGGATGGTAACCAACATAGTTACCACAATGGGGGGTAGTTATCCTAAAATGTGGATCCACTTGACGACCTTTAATCCACACCTTTTCTTCCTCCCAATTGTTCCACACGCTGCTTCCACCCTTCGATATGCCTTCCTATCCCCGCTCGCTCGCATTGCCCCTAAAAAGCGCCTCGCCTGAGCTTGTTTCTTAGCACAACAGTCCCAATGGAACCCTCATTGGGCCTCCCTACCCTGCATTTTCCTACATGCCCATCCTGTCGCCTACCTCGAGAATTCATGTGCCACAACCATGCGAATATGTAATATGTATCATGCATGTGTTGCTACAAATTTATCATTGGTTTGTATTGCCATATAGTGGTGGGTTTAGGCTTTTAGGGGATCCCGAGTCCTTTTGGATTTGGATTATCACCTGAAACGATGTTTGGGGCAGTTTTTGGTTGTGGTGGGCAGAAACTCTGCCTGATTAAATTCGCTCGGCTGCCATCCCCTCCTCTCTAGTTGTAGCTAAACCAAACAAACCTTTTAAATGGGATGGACCCATTGATCCGCGGTGTCCCTCAAACCAAATAAATGGTTAGTTTAGATACTACTATAAAATATTTTGAACATAAATCATGGACAATAAATATCACAATCATTTTTCCTTATACTCATTAATGGAATACAATTTTAAAAATATTTTATTGGTAATATAAAAATTTGCAAATGTGGTTAAAAAGGCACTCATTTAAGACTCTGTTTAGATTTTTCAGCTAATGGCTAATTGTGAGCTGGATGATAGGTAAGACACTAGTTAGACTATTAGCCGGGAATCCAAACCGGACCACATGTGATTGTGTGACTAACATACTAGCTATACTATTAGTTGTGGATTCAAATGGGACATGTAATTTAGGGGGGTAGAAATTAATTTAGGTGCTAGGTAAGCACTAGCTAGACAAAGAAGGACCATAGGTATCTAAATGGGCCATATAATTTTAGGAGCTATAATTGTTATTTCTATGGATCAAATAGTCCCTAAACCTAACACTTTGCATTCAAACATTTTGAAAAAAAAAAGAATTATTCACAATGAACATTCACATTATTAAAAGTAAACAAAAAGGAAAATTTCCAAAAAGCCTTACTCCAAACCCTTTGAAAAAAGAATTATTCAAAGTGAGGATTCACATTATTAAAAGTAAACAAAAATGAAAAATTGTCAGAAGCCTTACTCAAAACCCTGAACCCTACAATTTGAACATTTACCCTTACATTTTTCAAACCATCAACAGACATTTTTCGAACTAATAACTCTGGTATGAATATGAACCCTCCTATCTGCCGCCAAGTTTTCCCTTTGTATCTTTTTTTTTGTTAAAAAAAAATCGAAACCAAAGCCAACCCGATTTGTGTGATCTGTCTCGTCGCAGTCTTTCGAACCGGTATTTTTGGTAATCTGGTTGAAGAGGCCTCAACAGCTCAGCCCCTGCTCAACCTCAGCCAACCCAGATGTTCCCGTTGCACGATTCGAACGGCGGCGAATCGCAAAAAATTGGAAGGTGGGAGAGGTCGAGTGCGAACGCCTCCTCGCCGCCGCCGCCGCCACCATCGGCGTCTCGTCGGCTATAAAACCCTACCCTTGCCAGTCTTCCCGTCGCCACCAATCCCCTCGCCGAAACCCTAAACCCCTCTCCCCGTTAGGTCTCCCCCCTGCGCGGCGAAGATGGCTGAGGACGCACAGCCTGCAGCACCTGTGATGACGCCGGAGGAAGTGCAGGCTGAGGCCGAGCTGCGGATGCGCGACGTAGGCCAGCGCTTTGGCGCTATCCCGGAGGACCACGAGGAGCTGCTCCGGTTACTCGAGGTGAGCGCTGCCCCAGCGAACCCTTTGCTTTTCGCCGCCCTAGTTATCATGCTCTGTTCCCGTTGTGTTCGTCAATCGAGCGTGTCGAGATGTAACTTGTCTTGCAATTGTTTATCGTTTTGCCTAGCTATCGTGCTCTGCTCCCGTTGTGTTCGTCAATCAGGCGTGTCGAGATTTAGCTTGCCTTGCAATTGTTTATCGTTTTGTTTTTTTATTATGAAACCTGCATTAGCCGGTGGCTCATCTAGCTTAGGATTGGAGAAAATAGTTTCTGCTGATTGATTAATCCGTGCGGTTTTGAGTAGGCTGGAACAGCCGAACAGGAGATAGAGCTGGCATTGTAATTGTTTAGGTTTTATTTGGATTTTTTTTATAATGCGAATTATGCCCTAGTTGATCACTCATCTAGATTAGGATTGAAGAAAAAAGACTGCTTTGTTGGTTGATGAGGCCATGTGATCCTGAGTAGTTTTCGCGGAGATATTGCTTGCATTGCAATGGTTTAGTTTTTTTGGGAGATTATTTACGATGTGTGATGTATGGCCTAGTTGGTGGCTAATTTAGCAGGACTATATACAAGGTTCGCTCTTTTCATATTAGAGTTTGAATTGCTTGTTCGTTTGTGCAGGAAGCCGAAATCTGGTTGTCCAGGGTGGATCAATCTCCGCCCGGGAGCATGTACGATGCTCTTCGCCCCACCATGGCCGTTTTGATTACAAATGAGCTACTGGAGCACCCTGATCCCAACGTGAGGGTTGCTCTCACCTCTTGCTTAACTGAAGTGACCAGGATTACTGCGCCAGACGCCCCCTATGATGATGATGTTATGAAGGTGATATTTGTTGCCCTTCTTGGGATGGAAGGATGGTGTCTATATGTACTGACCCTTGCTATTTGCTTTGTTGCAGGACGTGTTTAAGAGAATTGTGGAGACTTTTGCTGAGTTGGATGATATGAACAGCCCCTCCTTTGCAAGGAGGGTTTCAATCCTTGATTCTGTTGCAAGGGTTCGTTGTTGTGTTCTGATGTTGGATCTTGATTTGGACCATTTGATACTGGACATGTTCCGTCATTTCTTCAAAACCGCCTCGTAAGAAGCTTCCCTCACATTTATTTTTAATCATAATTTTTTGCTTACACTTGGTGCCATATTTTTTAACATTTGCCATATTTTTTAAGATCTGACAAATGAACTGGGGCAATAATGTAATTGTGGCATCTTCAGATCCCAAAGAAGGATTTCATTTTTTGTGATGGCAGTCATAGAATATATATGTTCTTATATATGTTCCCATTGTGCATGAATTACTGTTCTTATTTATCTAGTGTGGATTTTTTATTTCTCATCTTATTCATTCCCTTTTTGTATATTTCAGCACCAGGCATTCAGAACAAGTTACCCACTGTATGGAAATTATAATGCTGTTTGTAATTCAGGAGAGCGATGATGTCCATGCTGAGCTGGCATCATGCTTGCTTCAGAACCTTACAAAAGAAGCACAAGTAATTCCATCCCCCTGTTGTAAGCATTAAGAGCTTAGTTATTGTCATCTTATACTAAAATTTCTGTCCTTACTTTACAGGAAACTCTCCCAGCATCTTTTGGACTTGCAGAGAGGGTACTAGGCCTATGCAGGGACAAGCTCAAACCAGTGCTCCATGAGTTACTTAAGGGCACTCCCTTGGATGAATACAGCAATGTTGTTACGACATTGTTCCAAGATGCTTCAGATGCTGGAGAAAACAATGTTGATGCATCAGCAAAAGACATGGTTAGTTAAAACAACAGTATATCACAAATTGCGTTTATAGACTGATGATTACATGTTGAAATTTGTTGCTCTAAGTATTAGTTCTTTTTTGTGGCATGGTTGATCGATTTTTAGATGCTTAATCAAATGAGAAAGGCTGCTTTTGTAAGAGTTTGACAGAAAGTGGTGCTGTTTCTTCTGTTATTGAGATACTGATAGGAGAGGAACATGGGTACAGGCATGTATTCAGTTATATGTGGTATTGAATGTATCTTAACTTAAAATTCAGGCCATTCTTTGAAAAGAGAGGCTGTCAGAATTTAATTTGTAAACCCTGCTATCTGGATAGGGAGCTAAATTGACCATAATATAACATGAAATTTCAATGAAACATTTTTGTTATGTACTACGTTGGATTGTTGTACTGACAGTTGCATGAGCCACCGTTATTTTGCCCCCCCTGGTATTCGTATGTTTCAACTGTGTGCTAAATTTCTCTAAATTATTATTATGCAGGCAGCTGAAGGTAAACTTTCGGAAAAGTCTGTTTCTGACGAGTCACGACAGGTATACATCTACAGATGTTCAGTATCTAACGTTCTACAGAGAGGTAGATAGCACAACTTTATATTTTCTTATTTTTCAGGAAACTTCAAAGGTAGACCAAAATATCGATTGCCTAGGCCAAGAAGGTACTAGCCCAAGCAGTACTCCCACAACTGCCATTAGCAATGGTGGTGCTCCGGTTGACAATGTCAAGTCTCCAGATGTGCCAGATTCTTCAAAAAAGAAGCAAGAACTGACTTCTGGTGACGAGAAGACACCAGATTCTTCTAAACAGAAGAAAGAACTGACTTCTGGTGACGAGCAGACACCAGGTTCTTCTAAACAGAAGCCAGAACTGACTTCTTTTGATAAGCAGACCAAAAGTTCTGAGCAATTGATATATTGTGACGAAGAAGCACGAGAACCAGTGACTGTTGAAACTGAAAAGCTATCTGATGTCAATTCAAAGAAAGATTCCAAGCTTGGTTCCTCCATTGGATCTGAGATGACTGAACAACCCATGGTTGTTAAAGACAATGAGAGTCTAGTAGCATCTGAGGAGTTATCCCCAGAGAAAAATGATGGTGATAAAAAACAGCTAACAGAGACTGGCAATATAATTGCTGAGGAATCATCAAAACCATTTGATACTAAGCCTGCTGTGGTTAAACCAAAGAGAGGCCGACCTCCAGCAGCAAAGTCTCAGGAGAAAGAGCCTGTTGGAAAGAAACAGGCATCAGACCTTAAATCTGCAAAACTTGATCCTGTCCCTGATTCTGGAGGGAGAACTACAAGGCAAATGAATAAAGATGTTGCTGAAGTCTTCATCAACTAAGGCTGCTGAAGGAGAATCTGGGAAGAAGCAACATAGAAGCAGTATGAAATTGCAGAAAGAAGATGCTGCCTCTGATAAAGATACCGATGATGATATTAGTTTGAAGGTACCTTTCTTGTTCTCACTTGACTACAGTATATGCATTGAAGTTGTTTCTTTGTACTTAAGCCATGCCTACAATGACTTGACATTTTTAATCAATTATCATAATTCAGGAAATGGTGTCCCCATCAAGGATCGATAAATCCAAAGTCCAACAAGAGGATAGTGGGGCGCCATCGAAAAGGAAGCGTCTGCAGGAAGTCCAAGAGGTATGCATGCTTGACACACAGTGAATTGTCTTTGACCTTATTTCTGTTTCAGTTTGTCAGAACCTTTTCTGTTCTGTTGGCAGACCCCTGTATCCAAGAAAAACAAAATGCTTGATGAAAACCTTATTGGCTCAAGAATTAAAGTTTGGTGGCCAGATGACAAAATGTAAGTCTGATGATCAACATATGTGTTTCTTATCAGTAATGGTGTTATTACAGTAGTTAATATTTATTATTTGTTACCATTGTTTTTTTTTTTGTCTGTGGCAATGTCATGGATATTTCTATATTGAAGCATTTGATTATTTGTGAGCATATATTTTATTGCTGACCACCTTTTGGATGCACCATGGTTGCTATTTCTGAAGGCTTCCAAGTCTGCATTGTGGCTGCTATTTGTCCCCTTTATATATATATAAACTGCTTGGTGTCTTCTGGTTGGAACTGTACACCTGTAGTTTTTCTTTCTGTTTCCTTAAATCTTCTTTTTGATAACAGTGTTGATAGCTGAAAATTCTATTTGCTCCGTGAGTTATGCTAGCGTGCAGTTTGGTTGGTTTTGAAATAATTTCTTGATTTGCAGGTTCTATGCGGGTATTGTTGAATCATTTGACGCGTCTTCAAAAAAGCACAAGGTGCCCATTCACACTTTATTTGTTCCTTAAGTGTTTAGCCTGTCTGAATGAGAAACAATGGTAGTGATGGATTTTTTTCTCTTAAACAAAACTGATTATGACGTTTGGACCCTTTCCTCTTGGCACTCAGGTTTCGTATGATGATGGTGATGTTGAGGTACTACTGCTTAAGAAGGAAAGATGGGAGTTCATTCCTGAGGTACCTCCATTAGGTTTGAATTTGATGCAGTAATATGTATCCTCCTCTGTTCCTTTTTGTGATTCATTTGCCATCCTGCAGGAGCAAGACACTGATCCTGATGTGGCATCAAATATGTAAGAAAAATATCTACTTTGCGTCTTCTGTATGCTCTGTGTTTGAGATGACAATTATAATTGTCCTAGAACGTTAAACAATATAATATGTGATTGTGTGCACAACTGCGGTTTCCTCTACCTTGTATTAAGAACTGGCTTCTGCCTAAGTTGCTAGGAGCAGCTTCTTACACTTACTGGGTTACTAGTTTCAAAACTAAAAAACAAAGCACATGCTTGATTTTTCAAATAACCAATATCTGTCCCATATGTTTTAAGCTTTTATGTGAATTCTGAAGTTGATTTATTCCGAATGTGTCTTCTTTTTTACATCTGTGGAGTTACTTTCTAGCCCGATTGATCAACTTTGGTTCTTTTGTTCACACACACTGCACTGTTCTATGTAAATGTAACCTGATACCCCACTCCTGTTCATTGTTCAGGTTATAATGCTAAAGTTTCATTTGTTAAATTATGAGTTGTTTCTTGTAAACCAGGCCACGTGGCAGAAAAGGTAAAGGGAGCTCGGGTCAACAAATGAAGGAAGGAAAAACAGGAACACCTCAAAGGTAAGTGTTTAGTATTATATTTGTGCCATCTTGACACATTGTACACTCTGTACCTTATGTGAAACCACTTAAACTGTTTTATGCACAGTGATGAGAATCCTCCCAAGAAGAGGGGGCGTCCAAAAGGTGTGCGCTCCAGCAATACGCCAAATGCTGGTAGCTCTGTGACTCCAGCCAGAATGAGGGGAAAAAGCGTTGAGAAGGATACTCAAGAGACACCTAAGACTGGCAGTAACTCTAAGAAGGAAGGTGCAAAGGCCTCTCGATTTACTGGAAAGGCTAAGGATGCTGTTGTCAAGGCAAGCAGCAAGAATGATTCTGATAGCACTGACAACTCGAAGGATGACGCTGGCAGTGAAGACAATAATTCAAAAGATGAAGTGAAATCCAGTGAAGCTATCGGTGGGTCCAAGGCCAATGGTCTTTCAACCAAAAGGAAGCCAGAGGAGAATGAAGGTGAGTCATCAGAGGAGGAGAAGATGTCTGCTAAAACTACTGCCAGAAAGAAGCGCAGAAGAAAGAGCCGCAACTAGTTGCTCAGAAGCTATGTTGCTCATCATTTAAGGGGCGTTCCGCCCTTTCAGTCTGTCTCAAGATGTTGGCATGAGGCATGCCATGTATGCTTTATTTTTCCTGGACCGGTTACCAGCTTAGCGCTTTGGTAATTGGCCATCATAGAGTCACAGCTCGTAGATCTAGCAGTCTTAAACTCTCAATAGGAGCTGTAATGTTTGGTCTTACTTTGTTTTGTTTCTCCTTGCCAACGGCATAGCCTCTGGCAAAAATGGATTTTATGCTTGCTTTGGTTCAAGCTTTTGTGTTAAATCGTGATGCAGTTTTAATTATCTGGTGGCAAACAAAAATATGTTCCTGTTATGAAGCGAATGTTGCAAAACAAAGTTACTCCAAGTTCGTACTACCTAGCGTGATTTCCCCTGTTCTTTTTTTTTTTTAAAAAAAAAGAGTGATTTCCTCCATTTTTCTTTTTCCTGATTTGTCTTCTGACAAGACTTATTATCTGCTTCCAAGGAAAATATTGCCTGATTGCCCCCTCCCCCCCCTGGGTATTCACTATTCAGGTATCTAACCTTCATTACTGGTTATTCTGCTGCTCGCAGATTTGTAACTAGAAGCTGTTTCTGTATTCTAGTAATCCGTAGCTCAATCTAGTGAGTCGCAATTTTTACTGAATCTTATTCCTTCCGTCGATATCTCACTTTTTGAGAAATCACTTCTTAAAAGTTTGACTATATCTATGTACTACTATCCAAAGTTTTGATTGAGTAGCTCAATCGGGTTTTCTTCATTCTATGCCTTTGTTTTATCCAAAGCATTTGTTCAGCTTTGGGATATGGGGGAGATCCCTTGATCTCGTGCGCGCGAGCCGTACTGGTTCGGTGTTCTACCGTAATGATCGAAGTACAGCTCCGAGCTGTGACGCACGGTACGGCCGCCGCGGCGTTTCCATTTCCACCCACCAACTGACCTGACCACCTCGACCGACAAGCACAAGACAAGAGGCTACCCCGCGACCGCGGATGAGAAGAGCAGGAACGAGGAAAAGGAGGCAGGGACACCGGACATGGACTCGGCACGTGGACACACGGACACGCGGTCAGGTCAGCGGCGGGAGAAAAGAAAAGAAAAGAAGCGCGCGAAACGAACCCGGAAGATTCGCCGTCGCCGGCGCCGATGATTGGAGAGGGCAGGTTTGACTCGAGCCGTTCAGGCCGAGCAGGGAGGAGGCCGACCGCGCGGGCGGCGTTTAGGAGCGGCCGACGTGCGGGGTCGGACCCGGCGGCACGCACGATGCTCTGCGAGGGTGCGAGTGAGACGACGTGAGCTCAAGTCAGCCCCTTGTATGTGTGCGCTTGCGCGCCTACCAGTCAGTGGGCTGTGGGCACGTTCGGGCGGTTGCACGGTTGCAGCTAACAGGCCGGCGGTCCGATAGATAATTGGGCGCGGCTCTATTCGTAACGACGAGCTCCATCTTCCTTGTTCAGAAGAATCGTTGACTCCACGCGGGCGCGGCTGAAATCTCTGTCACTCGCGTATTGTGGTGAGAAATCCGGCCCCGCCGCTGCGCTGGCCGCTGGCGACTGGGGGCCACTTTCCCACTTTGCCTTGTCCTTCTCCAATCAAGCGCCGTCTTCACGTCAAAGCGACACCGCCCCACCACCACCTCGCCTGCTACCTGCCTCGCTCGCTCGCTCTCCCGTCTCCCTCGTCCGGTCGTCCCCCCGCCTCCGCGCCGCCGTTGCGCCATAAATCCAGTCGAGGCAGCCATCCAATCCACCCAACCCGTTGTTGATACTCGCTGGTAAGTAAAGTATATACACGCCTCGGGACCTCGTACACACGCGGGCAGTAGTAATTGCGCGGCCTTCTCCCCAACCGCCCGATACAGCGGAGCGGAGGCAGGCAGCTCGACAATTCGACTCGATCCGCACCGGATTCGCCGCGGAATCCTCCGGTAATCGGCGCCGAATCTACGCGGGATTCGGAGCTGGATGCTGCTGCTCGAGGCGGAGATGGTGTGAAGATCATCGGTTCCTTGGCGCGCGCCGACGATGGCGGCCGGCGGGCGCGTGCGGTTCAACGTGGGCGGGCAGCTGTTCGAGACGACCACCACCACGCTCGCCAACGCCGGCCGGGACTCCATGCTCGGCGCGCTGCTCGACTCGTCCTGGAACGTCTCCTCCTCCTCCTCGGTCGGCGGCGGAGTGGCCGAGTACTTCATCGACCGCAACCCGGCGTGCTTCGCGGTGCTGCTGGACCTGCTCCGCACGGGCAGCCTCCACGTGCCCCCGCACCTCCCGGAGAAGCTGCTCTACCGCGAGGCGCTCTACTACGGCCTCCTCGACCACGTGCGCGCCGCGCGGTGGGGCGCGTTCGACGGCGACCGCCTCCGCCTCGCGGCCTCCGTGCCCGGCCGCGCGCCCGGGGACGGCACGGCCATCCGCGCTGCGCCCGACGGCGGGTGCTGCGTCGCGCACGGCAGCGCCGTGCGCGTGTACAACTGGATGCTCGACGAGCGCCGCCCCGTGTCGCTCGACCACTCGCAGGTCAACGACGCGGCCTACCTCGACGCCGCCACGCTCCTGCTCGCGGCCCGCGAGCGGCTCGGCAAGTGCGACGGCGGCATGGCCGCTTTCTCCGCGGTCTCCGGCGACCTCCGCCACCGCTTCCGCGTCGCGCATGACCGCCAGGCCAAGTCCTTCACCGCCGGCGCGCTGGCCTTCGACCAGGACTCGAGCGTCTTCGCCAGCTGCAAGGGCCGCCTCAACGAGTACGGCATCGGCTGTCTGGGACCGCGCCACCGGCGAGCAGGCCGACTTCTTCTACGAGGCCCCCGGCTGCGCTCTGGGCGACGCCGACAAGCTGCAGTGGCTGGACGCCACCAACGCGCTCATGGTGGCCACGCTGTTCCCCAAGGCGGACAACTGTTTCATCGGCCTGCTGGACTTCCGGGCCAAGAGCGTGGTCTGGTCCTGGTCCGACGCCGGCGCCGCCGCGTCGCTGGACGACAAGCGCGTGCTCCACGCCATCGCCATGGAGGACGAGCGCTCCGTCTGCGTGATCAACCAGTACGACGACCTCGGCTTCCTCGACCTCCGGACCGGCGCCGGCGGCGTGAGGTGGAGCTCCCGGAGCAAGCTGATGAACCGGAAGGTGCCCGGCGAGGAGAGCTGCTACCCGAAGCTCGCCACGCACGGCGGGCAGCTCTTCTCGTCGATGAACGACAGCATCTCCGTGTTCAGCGGGCCCGAGTACGTGCTGACGTCGACGCTCCGGCGGAGCCACGGCGGCGCCATCTGCGACTTCTCGATCGGCGGCGACCGGCTCTTCGCCCTGCACAACGAGGAGAACGTGTTCGACGTCTGGGAGACGCCGCCGCCGCCGATCATCTGACCGCCAGTTGATTGCTCTGTACTTGTGACTTCAGTTCTAGCATTGCAAATTTGCAGCTTGCAACTGCGCAATTAACACCCAAAGAAATATTCAGAATGGTTTCTGCAGACTGAATACATTGAAACATTTTGATTTGAGAATTTGTCGGCGGTGCACCTAAACTTAGTAGGTAAGACAAAACACGGATGATACTCAACTGATTTTTCTGATCCCTGGGTCTTAAAACTCTTAGCGCGTGTATTCTGTGACTGTACTGAACTTGCTTGCTTTTGGTAGCAAGTGAGAGATGTGCTGTCGAGATCATCACAAATGGATTCTGATCGGTACCATGTCGGTTCATGTGAGACCCTCTCTGCAGGTAGGCTGTGAGTTGTCAAACTACGGACGTAGTAATGACACGTTTCGCCTTGTTGAAGCCTGCCTGAGCTGCCTGCCAAACTCTTAACAGGAGTATTTCCTCAGAAAATGATGCACTCATGACTCCTCTGTTCTTCAGTATGTACTCCTACTAGATCGGATTTCCTCAAAAATGAGTTCAGAAAGGAACCATTCTAAGTGGAAGGTACATGTTTCCTGCTCTGTTCTTCGGCCGTACCCTGGCTTGTATCAGCAACCACGGATTGGCACTCCCAGTGGCCACTGGCCAGAGCACTGCATCATCATCCTTCATCCATCAGCGAGCACCTCCTGGCTCCATTTGAGGATTTGCAGCTACAGCCGGCGAAACCGAGCCATGTCAGAGTGGAGACGAAGCGAGTGTGTGAGCTCTGGCCTTTTGGATTTGCTGTTCGAGTACCTGTGTAGGCTGTGTGCATATATCTCTACTACTACTAGTAGGAATATCTAGTTAGGCAGCCAGAAGAATTTCTTATCCTGCGGTGACTCGACTTGGAACCGAAGGCACAGGACAGAACTCATGGGCCAAGCTTAGCCTACCACTGGCGTAAAGCCCACACGAAAAGGACGCGTGTCCCTGCCATAATAGTGCTGTTTTGTTCTTAAAAAATTGTTATATATATATTTTTTTTGCAATTGCCAGCTGTCATGATTGAAAAAACATTCTGTTCTACTAGTATTTCGGCCATGTTCATTTGTCCAATCAGTCAAGATTTTGATTTCTTTTTCAACGTAGAACAATATTTTTCTCCATAACAAAATTAGCATCAGCGAAAATTAGACTTTCCTGCAAAGCATTCTAAATGTCGCTCAGATCAAATAAAGGTCAACAAAGGCTACCTGATTAATGGTGCCAACTAGGCTCATGCCTTGCCGCCCGTACTGACCATTTAGACACCTGTAGTTTTCAGTTAGCCAAGAACAAATTTTTATCAGCGCTGATGGATTTTCAATGAGGGGTGTTTTGCGCCGCACTTGACACGTGATTTTGGGGGTGTCCAATCGTGTGGGACGATCGTGGAGGCCGTCCCACCGCTTGCTCGTTTGCGCCCGTGCCTAGCATCCGCCCACCTCATTTTTTTTAAGTCCGGCTAACGTTCCGGCGAGCCATTCCTCCTCTTTCTCCTCCAATTCCGGGGCATAGACAGGCCGGTGGGGGTGGCATTCATGCTAGGTGGTGGGGACGGGGGAGGGCGGTTTTCGACCCTTGTGGCGACTGGGCCAGGGTAGGTCGGGGGGGGGGGGGGGGAGGGATCTCACTGGCGGCGGTGGAGGGAGGGGGAGAGAGGGAGGCCACCGTGAGCACTGGATCGCGCTCGGTCATACGCGCGCCATAGCTCCGGCAAACCCTAGCACTAGTGGCCGGGCAGTGGATAACGACGGAGTGAGGCCGACCACGAATAGCGGCAGAGGCACAAGGCCAAGGTCCAGCGGCTGTGGGCGGCTGGAGGAGGAAGAGAACAGTGAGAAAAAAAGGAAGAGGAAGAAACACCAGGCGGTATCGGTGTCGTGCCTAGGTGAATGCTATCCTCTGTACTGTTTTTCTTGGATAATGTATTCAGATACATCACCCTCAATAAAAATGACTCAAGAGCCTGGCTCCTGCCTCCTGCTCATCGCCGTATTACTGAGAGGGCGGGGTTGGCTACGGCATGAGCATCAAGAAGCTGAACTGATAGTGCACGAATACTTGGCTTGAGGTGAACCTGATTGATTAAACAATCAATCAGGGTTTAACTTGCCTAGTACTATACTTGAAGTAATCTGCTTCCAAGTACACCAGGGTTTAACTCTGCGCTCTATGATTTTGGCTCGTGCTAATTTACTGTACGAGGAAAATAAACGCTAATTGCTAAAGCGAACTGGGCCACGGTCATGTCCGGCACAGGGTGGTAACCTGGAGAGTCATAATTTGCTCGATACGGATCTGAAGGATGGTCGTGTCTTCTTAGCCATGGATCCGGGCTTTGGATGGGCAAGACGACCCATCATGTCTTGCCGTGGGCACCTACCGCGGACTAATGATTGTCTATATGCAGTAGAAAGAAAAATTATAAACTCTCTTATGATTGTGCATTGACATGTATCGTCAATTCGTGACAGATAGTCACGACTCACGACTACCTTAGGAGGACAGTCTTCACTGTTGTTGCCCTGGTTAGTTTAATCTAGAGCCAGACAAAAAACTGATTCTAGTATTTATTTATTTATATACTGTGCTTGGGCTACCGATGTGCACAGTGAGTCCGTTTTTACCTACGTTTTCAGTTTTATCTCTCTCTTCCTCGGCCTCACAGGTGTAATCAGCTGATGACAGGCCATACCAAATTCAAGCCAGCCCAGACTAATTGAGAACATTAAAGCCCATCGACGCAATGATCTAGGGACCACGAGTTGGTTGGGTTGGGCCAACACAGCTGATAAAAAGTAATGCACACCATGGGCTTTTCATCGTAGGAATATACGATCTTGTTCACTTTCTAAAATAAGATGCACTCGGATTCACCTCGATCCATATGTGTTAGGGTGGAATTTAGTTCAAGTTCCACTCCTATCCACCCCAAAACATGTTGATTGATGAGAATCCGACAACATCATGATATGATCAATCAATTAAGCAAGCTTATCATGGTATGATCAATCAATTAGCAAGGTGAAGTTTGATCTTTCACGAGTCATTTCACATCAACAGTACGTATCTAGAAGACTAGAAGAATAAAACAAGTATAGAGCTCAAACTCTACAAAAGGGTTGTTGACGGTAGTTATTGTATGATTTTACCCGTCAACCAATCATGAAAAAAGATATAAATCAGAGCTAACACCTAGAATAGGGTTTAAACTGACAGAATTCACTAGTTTGGGTGAATCTGTGTTTTCCAGGGACTATAGAGGAAAAGAAACAAAGAGGACCCACTCCGCAGAGAAAAATAACGAATTACGCCAGCGGCAGGAGATCAAGAATATTCTAGAAGACACCAGAGACACGCCTGCCAAAGTGGGACCCGCAACTCAGAGAGAGGGGGTCGGCCGACCCACTGACCAGGTCAGCCGACCTGTCAGTGAGCCACCTCGGCCTCCGCTTCGACGTGGGCCCACATCCCGAATTTCACGCAATCCTAGCCGCCCGTCGAAGTCGGTTTGATCCAAGGGCTACGGTTCATCTCACCGGCCTATATAAGGAGCCCCAGACCCCCAGGGTTTTCAGATGATCTAGAGAGAAATCAATCCAGGGTTTTAGAATTCCACCGACATATCTCAAATAGAGTAGAAACCCAAGATAGGATCTAGAGCCAAGCATTAAGTAGAAGATTAGCCTTGTAGTCTCTCCAGATTAGGGCTATTCTTGTTCTAGAAGTAGTGTGGTAGTAGAGCTGGAGATAGTTGGGCGAGTTGCCGGCCTGTCGGTGATTGCTCTACGACTTGTACTCGCGGATTCAAGTCCTTCTTTGGGACTTGTTTCTGAAGATTTCTTCGGAGTTCAACTTCTAATCCAAATGAGTAACGTTGCTATTATTGTTCTTGAGGTTTATGATTCTTTTGAGTGCTTAAGTCTTGGTAGCTCCTTGATTGAAGTAGTTATTTATAGTTTAAGCGTGGTGCTTAGATTATATTTACTCGTAAACTGCCCTATACTGTCCGGATCAGTGGTAGATCGCGAGGGTGACCTAGTTTTTTGAGTCTTACACAATCCACCTCTCGTCAGTAAGATCGTAGGTTTCCATTACTAAGGAATTTACCCTTTGTTGGTGTATTCCTATAGTAATTCCCCTTGAGAACAATCATATCATATCTTGTGAGGATTAGAACTAGAAGCCTTAGCAATCTCCTATATCACCTATTTTCTCCGTCCTTGATAGCAGCTCAGGGGTTAAGTCTAGATTCTAGTCATCCCGTTTTCCCTGTGGTAAAATATAAATAACGATACCTGGAATACTCCCGGATGAAGTGCTACATCGGTATCTGTCCGCTTGCAGATAATCCTAGTGTTTATTTGTTTGAGTTATCTTATACCAACAGGGGTACACATTAACCCCACCAAATCCCAAAGGTAAGGCTACAACCCATACCATCTTGTAGGAGCGCCTCGAGTAACTCATGCCTCAACTTTTCCCAAGTCTGGCCAAACCACCCACCAATGATCTTCTAGCTATCCCGCGCTAGATCTTGAGTCATAGTCCACGGGAAAGTTCTATCACCTCCATATAAAACTTATGTGCATAAGAAGAAGGGGGTTTGTCTGTAGATCTATATCTTTCTTGGTTAGAGATTATAGAGCTTATTTCTAGTATCTAGATTTCCAATGTTGATGAAGAGATGATTTGGCAGTTCAACTCTTTCGGGGTTTATTCTTCGCAATCTTTATACAAAATCATCAATTTCAGAGGAGTTAAACTTGTACATATCTATGCTATTTGGAGTCTGAAAATTCCTAGTAGAGTTCAATTTTTCTTATGGCTAGTGATTAATAGTAGAACTTTAACTAGAGATAATTTGGCCAAGAGAAGGAAAGTTGATGATGAAAGATGTTTATTTTGTTTTGAGAAGGAAACAGTCCACCATATTTTCTTTGAGTGTGCTGTTGCTAAACAGTGTTGGGTGGTGATTTCTGATGCACTAGGTTTTATAATAGGCTCTAATATGGTGGATATCGATAAATTTTGGCTTAGTAAGGGAAAACACTATTTGATGAATATGATTTCATCTGCTGTTATTTGGTCCATTTGGAAACTTAGAAATAATTTGTTCTTTGAGAATGGAGAATGGAGAAGCATGGAAATGCTGCTCTTCAAGATTACTGGGCTTCTACAGAACTAGTCAATCCTTTGCCCAAACGACAAGATGAATGGGCTTATGGTCCTCATAGACAAGATCTAGGAGCAGTAGCGGCGCCAGGGGTATGCCCCTGTATGCCTTGGCATACCCAAGAATTGAGAGAATAAATTACCAAGTATACAGATCTTTATACGTATTATCCATTCACGTTTCTAGCTTATATGCCCAATAGAATATCTGTTTCTCTCAGCCCATGAAAACAACGAAGTCCATAATACACCGTCACTTGGATCGCACCCTGCCCAACGCTCCTCTCCCTGCTCGCAGTAGGCACGACGCCGCCAGCCCACCACGGACAAAATCAGTGCTTTTTAAATAATATTTTACTCTCATAAAAATCAGCATCAATTAAAATCCATACTTATTTATAGCTCCAGCAAACAGGCTCAAAATTTTGTGTATTTAGCATACCCGGCCATAAATTCCTGGCTCCGACACTGTGTAGGAGGTAGCTGGAAGGATGCTCTGGTTACTAGATGTGAACCGAAGCATCACCCAAAGTTTCACAAGACTGCTGAGGAAGAAGAACTACTGCTGACAAGATCCAGCAGACAAGTGGGAGGACAATGCACAAGATCTGATCCCATGGTGGAAGGCTTGACAAAGCTATCAGCACGGTGTAGGATTTCTAGGAGCAGCTCTTTGGTGTAAATGCGTTGTATTTGCATTTGAACCTATTATGTCTGTTGATGGTGTCGACCTCAAGTGGGGTTAGAACCGTGAGGATTATCATACTTTGTTGTAATAACCGGTTGTCTTTTGATGTTAAAAGAAAGGCCGGCCGGGGCAGATGCCTTTGAACTCTAAAAAAAACTCAGTGCTTCTACCGTGCAATCTTCAGAAAACCTGAAACCTTTTCCAAAACTGCACCTCCTCGCATGTGCCGAATGAGTGCACTATAGCTGCACGTACAGCGACGGTATCTCTGGTACCAAAGTATGGGGTACCCAACTTCAACGCAAAAACAAGCAACCTCAGCGCAACCTGGCCCAAATAAGGCCGGCCGAAGCCCACGAAGGCTACGCACGTGAAGGCCCAAAGTGGCCTCCCGTAAGGCCCGGCGGCACGGCTCGGGACAGCGGCACCCTCGGGCGCCAAATCTCCGATTCGCCCGAGCCTCCACGAGAGGGCTCGGGACAGCGGCACCCTCGGGCGTCAAATCTCCGATTCACCCGAGCCTCCACGAGAGGGCTCGGGACAGCGGCACCCTCGGACGCCAAATCTCCGATTCGCCTGAGCCTCCTCATCTTCCACGAGCGCGGTCTCTCTAAGGCATCCAATGCATAGTCGATGTCAGTAGGGCAATCTTGGACCGCAAGGGACCCTTCTGACCACTTTGCAGGCGTGGTCCCACTGACTGGGCGCCGCGAGGCGACGGCACCCCGCTCGTGCACGTCCTCCGTACCAACTGCCATACCTCCTCCGGTGACCGATACGACGGTCCCACTCCTTCCACTCCACCCCAAGGATAGTCAACCGGATGACGCCCCTTGCCGACGGAGAGATTCTCCAACTACGACAGCGACAGCTCCTGCCCATAACGCATGAGTCTCGCGGGGACAGGAGAGGTGACGGCCGTCCCGCCGACCCGGGAGTATGGACAATGTAGCAATAGGACCGTTCGCCCCTCGGGAAGTACCGCGCATGAGAGAAAAACACGCCTGAGGGAGGACACCCCTAATGACCCGTCCTATCACGCTCCCGACGGCAAGGAAGGCTCCCGAGCCTTGGGAGTCAATCATTGAAAGTCAACCAGTCTTCTCGTTGCACTGTGCAGGACCGGACGCAACGCTGTGACGCACCGCCACGCAGCAAGCCACGTCCCATACACTGTGCCACCTTGGAACTCAACAATCGAACAGTGCAAGATCGGTCGAATGACCGAAGCCATACCGCCGAAGCACCAAGACGATGGCGTGGCTGACGATAGCCACTAATCACCTCTGATCCCACCATGCCGAGTATCGTCATCATAGGTCACCACATGTAAATCTAGCTTCTCCCTTGTAACTATAAAATGGAGGGCGGAGGCCAGTCGCAGATAGAGATTCACCAAGTTCACGATACCCACAAACACACAACACAACTACACGGAAACGAAAGCATCCTCTTCCGCACACAAGAGACTTGGGATACTCTCCCTCTCTCGACTCAACCTGTAACCCCCTACTACAAGCACCCCGGTGCAAGGCAACACGACTCGCCTCTCCACTGGACGTAGGGCCCCTTGGCCTAAACCAGTATAATCTCCCGTGTTCCTCCTTGCACACCATCCGAAACCTCAACCGCAAAGCACAAGTTACTAGCCGGTGTTAGCACCCGCCAAAACTAGCACCGATAGTTGGCGCGCCAAGTAGGGGCCTTTTGCGTGTTGACGTTGGATTCGGATGGCGGCCAGCTCCACCACGCTTCCCGCTGGCGCGGTGCTCCGGTTCGGGACCCTTGAGTTCATGGCCACGGGCCAAGGGCTCGAGATGAACCTGCGTCCGACCGAGCCCCGCGTCCTTGTCGTCCTAACCCCGGCCCAGCAGGTGGCCGGAGAAGGGACCCCCGCAACGCTTCCACCCGCCCCGGAGGACGGGGGAAACGTTGCACGCCGCCCACGGCGGACCAGGAGGAGGAGGCGCACCAGCGCCAACCAGCCTCTGGCCACGGGAGATGTGGCCAACCAGGCACCTCCAACGGGGGAAGCCAATACTGCACCAGCCGCTGTCCCGGGATCTCTGGCACTGGCGGCCACGCATCCGCCTATTGCACGACGGACGGGCGAAAGCGGAAACACGACGCCGGCCGAACTTTCTCTCCGCCCTCACCGGGGAAGGGGAACGACGCCGTCATCCCTCTTTGGGCTCCAGACTGCCATGGACGCCCACGTTCGTGCAGTTCATGCATTGTTGCACGAGCTGTCGGACACTCCAATCCAGCGCCTCGAGCGCCTGGACAGCCTCGTGGGAGACCACGTGGCGTCCTCACCGTCATCCCCTGGGAAAAGTACCAGGGCGCATGGCGGTGGGGAAACGGATACCACTGTCAACCTCACCCCTCGAGAACACTCGGAGGTGTGGGATCGTTATGGCTGGACCTCGTCGTCTCGTCGCAGCTACAACGACGATGATGATGAGTTCTGGGCAAACGTGGACTTCGCCGCCTACACCAACGACTCAGGAGAGAGTGCCCTGAGTGTCATCACCAACTCGGACCAGTCCAACATCGACCCCGCTCAGGAGTGCTACAATTTGATGCACCCTGATGAGGGGCGGGTAGAGGACGTCCACTCGGGGGACAACGACGACATACCTCCTCCATCGCAGCCCCAGCACCAACAAGTCACGCCCCCTCCAGCGGCCCCGCGGCCTGCACGGTCAAACCCGCCGCTGGATCAGGGGGCAGGAACATGTCGCCCCGCACCTCAAACCCCGGAGCTAAAGTAGCTCCGGGAGCTTGAGGCGCGGATGGACGAGGACCGCTTGCGCCTCACCCAGCTGCGAGCTACGCTGGAGCACGACGAGCGGCGAAGCGATGGAGGAGCAGCTCGGCGTCGAGCCCGAGATGTTCTGGCCCGAATCGTTGCTGACGATGGGGCCGAGACACCGGGGGCCGCCCCCCGGGCAAGCCGAAAGCTCGCGGAAGCAGCGATGCTGCTCCGGAGCATACCTGAGCCCTCCACCGAGGAGGCACTGATAGCTCAGGAATCAACTCAAGGACCTCCTGGAGGATGCAGCCGTCCTCCAGGCGGAAAGCTCAGCGTCGCGACACCGTAGCGCTGAAAGTCACCAGCGTGGCGGCATAGCACGCCACGAGCGCGAAGCCTCGGTTCGACCCGAGGCTCCAAGGGCCCTACCAGTCCACCAACGGCTTGGCAAAGACGTCGACGTCCGAGCCATTCTGCAAGCCCACGGCCGGCGGAAGACTGACGGAGCCGCGCGCGGCTATTGCGTCCATCGGGGCGGGCGCTACGACTCGGATGAGGATAGCGAACCCTCACCCGAGCCCTCAGGACCTCACGTCTTCAGCGAGGCCATCCGAAGGGCCAAGTTCCCGCCCCAGTTCCGATAGCCGGCCAACATAACCAAATACTCAGGGGAGACGAACCCCGAGCTTTGGTTAGCGGATTACCGTCTTGCGTGCCAGCTTGGCGGCTCGTAGGATGACCTCATTGTTATCCGCAACCTTCGCCTGTTCCTCGCCGATTCTGCAAGAGCTTGGCTAGAACATCTTCCCCCACAGATGATCTTTGACTAGAACGATCTGGTCAAGATCTTCGTAGGGAACTTCCAGGGCACGTATGTGCGCCCTGGTAACTCCTGGGACCTCCGCAGCTCAAGCAGAAATCGGGAGAGTCCCTCCGGGACTACATCCGGTGCTTCTCCAAGCAGTACAATGAGCTGCCCCAGGTCACCGACTCTGACGTCGTCGGAGCATTCGCTGCAGGAACTTCCTGCAAAGAGCTAGTTCATGAGCTAGGGCGTCAGACGCCAACCAGCGTCGCCGAGCTCATGAAGATCGCTACCAGCTTCGCCTCAGGGGACGAGGCAGTGGGAGCCCTTTTCTCTGACCCTAAGGGCAAACGGAAGGAGGAGGCCCCCGAGTGCACCTCTTCCCGAGCTCTGACCAACAAGAAGAAGAAGGGGAAGGGAAAGGCCCTACCACGCAGCGACCCCTTGGTGGCAGCCACCGAGCCCAAGGGGGCACGGCCCCCTCGGGGCCATTTTGACGAAATGCTGACCAAGCCGTGCCCGTACCACGCAGGTCCGGTACAGCACACGCTCGGTCAATGCGTAATGCTCAAAAAGCATTACGGCCGGCAAGCGTTCGAGGACGAAGCCGGCAAAAAGCCCGCCAAGGATCAGGAGGACAAGGACGAGAAGGACGACGACTTCCCGCCCATCGACAAGTGCCTCATGATCTTTGGCGGACCAGGGACCGCCCCTACGCCGCGCCAGCGAAAGCGCGAGCACCGGGAGGTCTACTCCGTCGGGCCAACGACACCTCGCTTCCTCGACTGGTCGCTCGACGCGATCACCTTCAGCCGGGATGACCACCCAGACTACGTCCCTCGCCAGGGCGTTACCCACTCGTTGTCGACCCCGTTGTCGGCAACACAAGGCTCACCAAAGTCCTCATGGACTGGAGGTAGCGGCCTCAACATTCTCTACGCTGATACCCTCTATTCGATGGGAATCAGCCGCTCGCTCCTCCGGGCCACACGTCCCCATTCCACGGGATAGTGCCCGGGAAGAGCGTGCAACCCCTCGGGCAGATTGACCTGCCCGTTTACTTTGGGACCCCTGACAATTTCAGGAAGGAGGTCCAAACTTTTGAAGTGGTAGGCTTCCGCGGCACCTACCATGCCATCCTCGGGAGGCCGTGTTACGCCAAGTTCATCACGGTCTCGAACTACACCTACCTCAAGCTCAAGATGCCTGGGCCTAAGGGGGTCATCACCATTGGCACATCCTACCAGCACATGTACCAATGCGATGTTGAATGTTGCGAGTACGCCAGCGCACTGAAGGAGTCAGCTCTCATCGCCGACCTCGAACAGATGGCGAAGGAGGTCCCCGACCCCAAGAAGACCACGGGCACCTTTGAGCCCGTCGAGGTGGTGAATGAGATCCCCCTCAACCCGAGCTCCGCCGACGGCAAGGTGCTGAAGATCAGCGCCACCCTCGACCCCAAATAGGAAGCCGTGCTCGTCGACTTTCACCGCAAGCACGCCGACGTGTTTGCTTGGAGTCCCTCGGACATGCCAGGCATCCCGAGGGAGGTCGCCGAGCACTCCTTGGACATCCGGGCCAGGTCCAAGCCGGTGAAGCAGCGCCTGCGCCGATTCGATGAGGAGAAGTGCCGGGCCATCGGGGAGGAGATGCAGAAGCTTTTGGCGGCCGGATTCATCAAGGAGGTCTTTCATCCAGAATGGTTAGCAAATCCTATTTTGGTTAAAAAGGAAAATGGAAAATGGAGAATGTGTGTCGATTACATTACCTCGCATTGACCAAATAGTTGATTCTACTGCAGGTTGTGAACGACTTTGTTTTCTCGATGCATATTCCGGCTATCACCAAATTTGCATGAAAGAGTCCGATGAGTTGGCGACTTCTTTCATTACTCCTTTCGGCACATATTGTTACGTAACCATGCTATTTGGCCTAAAAAACGCGGGCGCGACTTACCAGCGCTGCATGCTCAAAGTTTTTGGAGACCTCATCGGGCAGACCGTTGAGGCGTACGTAGACGATATAATGATAAAGTCTAGGAAGGCCAGCGACTTAGTAGCCAACCTAGAAAAGGCATTCGACTGCCTCAAGAAGAAAAATATAAAGTTAAACCCCGAGAAGTGCGTTTTCGGGGTCCCTCGGGGCATGCTCCTCGGGTTCATCAGTTTCCGAGCGTGGCATCGAAGCCAACCCGGAAAAGATATCGGCCATCACACAGATGGGCCCGATTCGAAACCTCAAGGGTGTGCAAAAGCTCATGGGATGTCTTGCAGCCTTGAGCCAATTCATCTCTAGGCTTGGTGAAAAGGGGCTTCCCCTGTATCGGTTGTCGAAGAAAAATGAGCACTTTACCTGGACCCCCGAGGCCCAGGAAGCCCTCGAAAGGCTGAAAGCTCTACTTTCCAAAGCGCCAGGTCCTTGTGCCGCCAACGAAGGGAGAAAACCTCTTATTATATGTTGCTGCCACTAACCAGGTTGTGAGTGCAGAATTGTCATCGAACGACCAGAGGAAGGGCATGCCCTACCGGTGCCACGGCTGGATTACTTCATTAGCGAGGTCTTGTCTGAAACCAAGACGTGCTACCCTCAGATACAGAAGCCGGTGTATGCAATCGTCCTCGCTCGGCGCAAGTTGCGACACTACTTTGAGTCACATCCTGTGACCTCGGTGTCATCATTCCCCCTTGGGGAGGTGATACAGAGTCGCGAGGCCACGGGAAGAATCGCCAAATGGGCAATCGAGCCCATGGGCGACGGCATCACCTACGCGCCACGTAAGACCATCAAGTCCCAGGTGTTGGCGGATTTTGTGGCGGAGTGGACCGAGACACAGTTCCCACCGCAGCTCTCCCGGGATGAATATTGGGTCATGTACTTCGATGGGTCGTTGATGAAGACTGGTGCCGGCGCAGGCATCGTGTTCGTCTCACCGCTCGGAGTCCGACTCAAGTACCTCCTGAAGATGCACTTCGCCGCCTCCAACAACGTAGCGGAGTACGAGGCACTCGTCAACGGACTTCACATCGCCTTCGAGCTGGGCATCAGACGCCTCGAGGTACGAGGCGATTCTCAGCTCGTGGTGGACCAGGTGATGAAGGAGTCGACGTGCCACGACGCAAATATGGCGGCCTACTGCAAGTTGGTGCGGCGGCTCGAGGAAAAATTCGACGGCCCCGAGCTCAACCACATCGCGCGTAGGTATAACGAGGAGGCCGATGAGTTGGAAAAAATCGCATCCGAAAGGACTTCGGTCCCGACGGGGGTGTTTGCCAACGACCTCTACAAGCCGACCGTCAATGACGACCTCTCGGGAAGTAAGGAGAAACGAGCTCCCAAGCGTCCCGAGGGGCCCGAAGCCGTCCCGAGCCTCGGGAATCACTCCGGGGCTGCCGACCCTTCGGGAGAAAACCGACCCCCGGCCGAGGCTAAGGATGACAGCGACGCCGAGGCTGAGGCGATGGAGGTCCACGCTGAGGCATCGGAAGCCGAAGCCGAGATGGACGATGATGAACCAGACTGGCGCGAGCCACTGGTCAATTGGCTTGTCCGAGGGATCCGACCCTCGGGGGATCCTACCCTCGGACAAGACCAAAGCTCGGCGGCTGGCACGTAAAGCCAAGATCTACATAATGGTAGACGAAGAACTTTACCGACGAAGTCCCTCGGGCATCCTCCAGCGCTGTATCCCCTTCAGTCAGGGTAAACGCTTAATCAAAGAGATAAATGCTGGGGCCTGTGAAAGACCCTAGTTTGGTTTTGGTAATTGATGAAACCAAGTTACTAATCTAAGTGCTAAGTGTATGTAGCCAAGAGTAGATTAGTGATAAGGAGAAAGATGACATGAGCTCAAGTGAAGATCAAGATGAAATGATCAAGGAGAAAGAAAAGAACTTAAAGAAGGAAAGCTAGAGGCTAAGGTATATTCATATAGGGCTTTTCTTTTAGTGATCAAGACTCCAAGTGGGAGTGATCACATTTAGGATAGATAGCCGACTATCAAGGGGAGAACTAATCTATTGGATTACTTTCAAGTGCTCTAGGTTGCATCTCATATGCATTGATCTAACCAACCTAGAGAATCCCTTTGAAAACCCTTGAAAAATGTTTGCAAAATGCTAACACACTATGCACAGGTGTAGAAGACCTTGAGTGTTAGCACATAGAAGCAAGGGGTGAGAAATAGACTTGAAAAGGGCTATTTACAGAGCGTCGGACTGTTAGTGGGCGTAGCGTCGGACCATTGATTCGGTCCGACGCCTGTGCTGTCTGTAAGCGTCGGACGCTCGTTTACCGAGCGTCGGACCACTGTGGCCTTCAGTCCGACGGTGCCGAGCAACGAAGAATGATGCAGTGGCACGCTGAGGAGCGTCGGACGCTTGAAGGAAAGTCCGACGGCAAGCGTCGGACGAAGTCCGACGATGATTTAGCGTTTTCAACCCTCTCTGGAAACGTCAGACGGGTGAAATCTTTAGTCCGACGATGCTCGCGGGATCGTCCGACGATACGCGAGAAGTGAGCTGAGAGAGGGCGTCGGACTCTGTGGTTTAGTCCGACGTCCTCAGTCCGACGGTATTCAAACGCGCGAAATCAGTTACCGTTGAGATCGGACGAACGGCGTTTAAATCTGTTGACACGTGGCATTCATCCGAGCGTCGGACACTATCGTTTGGTCTGCCGCAGTCGGTCCGACGGTATAAAAACGGGGTTAACGGCTGTTTCAGAGGGTGTAACGGCTAGAAGTTGGCTTGGGGGTATTTTTACTCCCTCCCTGGTCACTTGGTGAGATACTTGCACACTTGGATCATTGTCATACACTTTGTTGCATTCTAGCCTCCCACTCTCTCACTAATTCATCATCTTGATCATTCTTGTGAGATTGAGTGAACCTCAAGTGCATCATTGCTTGTGTTTTGCATTCTAGAGCACTTGAGAGCAAGCCTTGGATTAGTTCTCATTCTCTTGGGACATTGCCGTGTCCCTAGACGGCTTGGAGGAGAAGAATGTGTGAAGGAGCTTGGTGATTGTGCTTACTCACACCCGGTGATTGTGAGGGGTTCTTGTGCCTTCCCCGAGCGGAGTGCTCAAAGGTATCTCTAGTAAATTGCTCGTGTCTTTGAGTTACTTCCTCCGTGGTAGGTTCTTGTGGTGCCTAGTGTAGGCTCGGTGTGTGATACCGATTAGCCACCGAACCACCGGTTGAAGTCGACACAACGAGGACGTAGCATGCCGGCAAGCACGTGAACCTCGGGGATAAATCTTGGTGTCTCTATTGATTTCCTCACCTTCGAGTGAGTGACTTATTGATTGTCCCGGTGATTGGCTTCACAAGGCAAAGGTTTATTCGACGATCATCTCTCTCTTATTCTTGTGCAAAGTAGCTTGTTCTTTTGTCTTGAGTAGTTGTGTAGTTGTTTAGCTCTTGCTAGCTTCTTGTGTGGTTTGGAACTAAGGTTTAACTAGAATTGTGTAGGTGGCTTGCCTAGGTTAGTGGTTGCCTTAGCATTGCATTAATAGCCTCTTGTGGTTCTAATCTCTTGTTTAGTGGTTTGTAGAATTTTTATTTAGGCTATTCACCCCCCTCTAGCCATACTAGGACCTTTCAGCCTGCGGGCATCATGCCGCACCGAGGACCCTCGTCGGCAATGCTTTCCGACAAGGCTTCTACTGGCCAACAGCCATAGCAGACGCCACCGAGGTAGTACGTTCCTGCGAAGGATGCCAGTACTGTGCTCAGCAGACACATCTCCCGGCCCAAGCCCTCCAGACAATCCCTCTCACCTGGCCTTTCGCCGTGTGGGGACTGGACCTTGTCGGGCCCCTCCAAAAGGTGTCCGGGGGCTTTATCCACCTGCTTGTTGCCATCGACAAGTTCTCCAAGTGGATTGAAGCTCGGCCACTCACGCAGATCACCTCAACCCAGGCGGTCCTGTTCTTCACCGACATCATTCACCGATTCGGCGTCCCAAACTCCATCACCGACAATGGCACACAGTTCACACTGAAGAAATTCCTGGTGTTCTGCGACCAGCACCACATACGAGTGGACTGGTCGGCGGTGGCCCACTCGAGAACAAATGGCCACGTGGGGCGTGCCAATGGCATGATCCTCCAAGGCCTCAAGCCCAGGATCTTCAACAGGCCGAACAAGTTCGGCAAGAGGTGGCTAACCGAGCTTCCCGCGGTGATATGGAGCCTGAGGACTACGCCGAGCCGAGCCACGGGGTTCATGCCCTTCTTCTTGGTCTATGGCTCCGAGGCCGTTCTCCCCACAGACTTGGAGTATGGTGCCCCGAGGGTCCGGGCCTACGACGAACAAGGCAACCAGACCTCTCGGGAAGACACGTTGGACCAGGTCGACGAGGCTCGGGACGTCGCCCTACTGCACTCAGCCAAATACCAGCAGTCCCTTCGCAGGTACCACGCTCGACGCATCCGAGGCTGAGCCTTCAATGTAGGCCACCTGGTATTGCGGCTCAGGCAGGACAACAGGGGACGTCACAAGCTGACGCCACCATGGGAAGGGCCTTTCATCATCGCCGAGGTGTTGCGGCCCGGGACGTACAAGCTGGCGAACGAAAATGGCGAAGTCTACAGCAACGCCTGGAATATCGAACAGCTATGTCGCTTCTATCCCTGAACCTTGATCGATTGTATTGTATAAATCATGAAATCAATAAAAGGAATCGTTTCGTCCTTCTTTATATTGATTTTAACCCGAGCCGACCCTCGGGAAAAAGCGAACTCGTAAGGTTCTGCGCATAACAAAGTGAGGCTCAGCCTTATCTTTAAGGCCGACCCTCCCTCGGGGGCTAGGACGGGGGGAACCCCCGGACTCTCCCAAGCCGCAACAAAAATCCGATACTTAAAAATTTCAAAACTCGCTGAAATTTTTTCCTTTTCCGAGCACATCTCCCACCCAAGTCAAACCGAGGCTTATAAAGCTCGGAAAAGCAAAAGAAGTCCCATAGGACAGAGCCGGCCGAGCCGCGGGACCGCCTACACCTCCGGGCTACGGCATCCCCACTCGCCACTCCGCGTCCGAAGGATAACTCGAGCTCGGAAGAGAACTAATAAGATCAACGTTCGGCAAGGGCAGGAGACTCGGGAAAACTCGGCCAAGATTTCTTCTTAAGTTTTCCCTCTCATCGAAACTCTTAGACTACGGCTGCGTCTACGCCCCTAAAGCTACGACACCCAGAAATATCTCCCGAGGCTCGATGGCCCGGGCACAGAGTCAGTAGAGGAAAATACTTAAGAGAAAAGCGCCGAGAACGAGCAAAAAGCAAACATGAAATAATATTTACATAAATATTAAGGCCACGAAGGGCCGCATGTTTGTTCCCTGATAACTACTCACGACAAATTTTTTCCGAGGGCACGATGGCCCGACTTCTTCTCACGGCAGGTCCAGGGGAGGGAGCTCGACCTCGGGCTCGAAAAGGCTTGCCAGCGCCTCTGCAGGCGTCCTCATGGAGTCCTCCAACGCCAGGAGCACCTCGTCATCCGCCTCAACGAAGCCCTTGCTGATGGGGCTGGCATCAAAGTTCTCGTAGTGAGACTTGGCGACCGCCAGCGTCTTTTGGACTCCGGTCAGAAGGGCCTCCTTGACGCGGTCGCGGACACTGCAGTGAAGCGCCTCCAGTCGGCAGCGGAGCGACATCCCTGAGGGCTCGCAGCCGCTGCCGACAGAGTCACACAGGGCGCGTGCCACCCGCGGCAGCTCCTGGTTGTCGCGGACCTCTCCGTCGTAAGCGGCCTGCAGAGCTGCAAAGGTATGAAACGAGAAAATAGATAGGGTTTCAGGCAGCAAGCAACGAAGGCGAACGAAGCAAAAAGAATCCGACACAACGCATATCGCCGGTCTCCTCCTTAGCCAGCCGCGCCGCTTCCTGAGCCTTCGACGCCTCGCCCCACACCAAGTCAACCTCACCGACCGCCTGAGTGAGGGCCGCCTGAGTCTCCTTCAGGTCGTCGGCCAGTGATGCGACGGCGGAGGTCTTCTCGGCGGTGAGCTGCAGGGCGGCGTCACGCTCCCTCGTCGCCTCAGCCAGGGCGCTCTCCAGCTCCTGTGACCGCCTTGTCGAGGCGGCGACCCGGCCCACTGCATCAGCAACCTCCTCCTTCAGGAGGGCGTTGCTAACACTCACTTCGGCGAACCGGGAGGTCACGGCGGCGAGCTCGCTCTGGGCACGGTCGAGCGCCCTCTTCTTGAGGTCGAGCTGCCTCCAAAGGCCAAGCCCACCGCGGAGGAAGCGGGACTTGTCCCGGGAGGTGCGCATCAGGCCCTAAGACGGAAAGAAAAGACGACAGCAGGTAAGTCGAGCACTTACACGCAGGAGAAGTTACGAGGCAACCGAGGCTCACCCGATCCGAGAGCTTCGTGTCGAGGACATCGGCGACCGTGCGGAGGGTCGCCGCAGAGCCAGACCCCAGCTCCTGGACGGCGTCCCACTCGGGGCCCTCGACGTCGTCCCGAAGTGAGAAGATGGGCGGCCCCTGAGGGTTCGCCCAATCCGCCCACTCGATCCGAGAGGACGTCAGCTCCCGAGGGGGCGGGCCTGTCAGGGCCAACGCCCAAGGACCCTCCTCGCGAAGAGGAGGAGCCCTCGCTGCGACATCCGCCGCCACCGAGTCCGCGGCGACCGGTTGCACGGCGACGTCAACGGTCGGCTCCCACGAGGCGCCCCGGAACCGACGACCGGAGTCCCGGGGGCTAGCAATGGAAACTGCCTCCGCAGTAGCCGAGGATGCGCCAGCAGCAACCTCTGACGGAGTCACCCTCCCCGTAGAAGGTCCCTCCGACGCCGACGTCAGACCCACGGGAGGGTGAGTCTCCTCGCCCGAGGCACGGGCTCTCTCCCCGGCCGTGTCATCCCCTCGGATCTTCAGCACCTTCTGGTGAGAGACCCGGAGAGATAGCCCGTACCTCGCGCTGCGGCGGCAACAAGAAAAAGGTAATGTCATTACGTTGAAACAAAACTCCGGCAGGAAAAATCGACACGAAAAATGACTTATGTGGTCTTCGGCACCACCCTCCTCTTCCTTGTCGCCGCCCCGGAGCCGGTTGGAGCGGTGGTGGACGAGCCGGCCCCCGCCGACGGTGGAGGAGTGACCAGCACCTCGGCGTCGCGCCCGGCCCCGCTCAGTGGCACGGACGCCGCCCGCTCACTCGAGGGAGTCTCGATGGTGACATCCCTCGGCGGGGGCATGGGTGGCGGCACCTCCAGGCCCCCTCCCCGCCTGTGGCCGTTGGGACGATCAACGACGCGTCGACGGGGAGGGTCCGCCGAAACAGGGGACCCTCGGTCCCCCCGTCGGAGCCTCGGGGCATCTCGGGCGTCGGGCCTGAGCCCGTTCCCAGCCCCTCCGGCGGAACCTCGCTGCTGATGGTGGGCGGAGCCCCGCCTCCTGATGTTGCCCTGTCAGGAGCCACGTCCTTGGGTGCGGTTTCCGGCAGGTTTGCTCGAGGGTCCGAATCACGAACCCCGGCACTTCCGCCGGCGGACGCTGACAGCGGAGCCTTCCCAGGCTCGTCAGCGCCCACCGCGGGCTGTGTGGCCGCAAGCAGCCGGTCAGACACCATCAAGTCAAAGATGGAAAAATCTTCTTCTTCTTCATCATCGTCGTCGTCGTTGTCATCGGTGGGGTTATCCACCTCAGGCTCCCCAGCCTCCTCAGGCGGCGAGGGCGCTGGGATGATTCCTCCACCTTCCGCGCCTTCTTCTGCTTCTGGGCGGTCACCTTGTCCTTCTTCGCCTTCTTGCCGTGGCCCGGAGGCGGTTCTGGGTTCGCCGTTCTTTGTCCTCCGGGACGGGCGGAAGGGAAGCCTTCCCGGTCCTGGAGAGGCCCTACGACGAACGAAGGAAAAAGGTTAGGAAGAAGATGGGGAAACCAGTGGCCCGATCAAGCGAACGACACTTACTAGCGCCGGGAAGCCCGTGCAGGGACGCATGGGCACCCGGTTCACCTCCTCCCAGGTGGGATGACCCCCCACCACGTAGCCGATGCGATGCATGACCTCCATCTCGCCAAGGTCACGGGCCAGCATCGCTGTGCCCTCCCGTTGCGACCCGGTCACCATCTGATGGAGCACCAGGCGGCGCTCCATCAGAGGTAGCACCGTCCGCATGTGGAAGTTCCCCGCCACGCCGGCCCCTGTAAGGCCCCTTTTGTTCAGCTCCTCAAGCGCGTCGAAATAGACGGCCAGGTGCTTGGACTCATTCGACGGACACCCCCATTCCCACTGAGGAAGGGGAGCCATGAGCGTCCTTCCCGTGAACTTGGGGAAGAGACCCCCGTCGTTGCGAAGGTAGAACCAGCCACTGTGCCACCCCTTGTTGAAGAAAGGGGCCCTACAGGGGATGTACGACGAGGAGCGGATTACGAAGCCGCAACCCCCAGCGCGCTGGATCTCCCGCAGCTTCCTCGCGCCGACTGACTTGGTGTACCAGTCGACGTGGGAGACGCGGTGCCACAGGTTCCAGTGCGGGGGAACCCCGAAGTAGCCTTCACACAGGGCGGTGAAAATCGATGCCTGTGTGATGAAATTCGGGGTGAGGTTGTGGAGCTCCAGCCCGTTCTCGAAGAGGAGGGCCCGGCAGAAGCGGCTCGGTGGCGAGCCAAGCCCACGCTCGTGGTAAGCGATGAAGCTCATCACGTACCCCTCGCCGGGGTTCGGCTCTTCATGGTCGCGCGGCGGCACGGCCCACTCCGGGTGCTGCGCGTCGCTACGAGGACGCAGCAGCCCTAGAGTGACAAGGCGCTCCAGCTGCGCCTCCATCACGGTGCTCCTCGGCCACGGCTCCAGCCTGAGGATGCCAGCGGCGGCCGCGGCAGCATCGGTGGCGGCGGCGTCGGTGGCGGCGACATCGGCGGCGGCGTCGACAGCGGCGGAGGAGGAATCCATGGCGAGCGAAGGGGAAAAGGCTGCGGGGAGAATGACGGCCGCAGCAACGATGGCTCTAGCGAGGAAGCGAAGACGAGGAGACGGGCGATGGGAGCGAGAAGGCGAACGGTCGTGCGAGCGAATGGCTAAGGTAAAAAGAAAGAAACCGCGATATTTCCTTATATTCCTGAGCCATGATCCGCAGTGAATCCGCCGCATTAACTACGTGGGACCCGCCACGATCCCCACATCGCCGCCATCGCCGCGCACGCAAATCGCCTCGACTGCGCCGAAACCGTCAGCGTTCGTCGGACTTCGCGCCTCAAAGGGTGAGCCAAATCATTACAACCGCGCACCTCGATTCCGCCAATATTCTCTCCTTCCTGACGAAGGAACCCCAGTCTCGGGCGCCCGTTACATTCCCAAGGGATCGAAGACTGGCCCACAGCGGCTCGAACAGTTGCCCCAGAGAAACCGAGTTAGAGACAGCTAGTGGATGGGTCACGAAAACGGCCAGTATCCCGATGCCCGAAACGTCACAAGGGACATCTCATGCTGTGTCCAAGTCCCAGTAGCGAGTCGGTTACGTGGAATCCCTCCGTGGGAGGTATCATGCCCTCGAGACCCATCGAAGGGACCCGACATCCACTAACTGACCCTAGAAAACATTTGGAGTGTGCTCAGGCCACTAGCCGACCCCCAATGAACGGGGCACAGACCTCCATTTGGACCAACCCGTTTGTAGCTCACCAGAAATGCCGACTCGCGCCCCGTCGGGGAAGTCGAGCAGGACCAAACCTTCCTCTTTCCGAAAAAAGAGCGCGAAGGTCGAACTAACAAAAGACAGGGAGGACCGGGTCGACCTCCGATACGAAAACGGAGGCCCGAGAACTTGCCCTACACCTCGGAAATACCACCGGATAAACTCCCTTTACGATGGGAGGCTCAGGGGCTGCATTTCCGAGGGATCATCTTCCCTTGATAAACATCCAAGCACGCACAACTACGATTTTCAGCCTTTGGAGGGATACAAAGCCTCGGTGGCCACACCCGGCGGGTGCGCTCGCGCGCACCCGCCGGAAAATTATCTTACCCTTTACTGTTTTGACGGACGAAAAGGTTTTAAACCTGTGGAGGAGTACCTTCACTCACCACAGGCTCGGGGGCTACACCTGTAACAACCCTAAAAATCCACACAACCTAAAAATCCCAACCAATTAAAATTTTTCATTTATTTATTATGAAAACCCATTTTTCTTGTGCAAGCATATAGGTTTCATTATGAACTTGGTAAATAAAGGAGTGTAGTTTGCATTTTAATTCCATTAACATAGAATAATAACTTATGCATCACATTTGGGATTTATTGCAATTTATGTTTGTATTTACTCAATATTTAAAATGGATAATATATGTATATATACACTAAAATGAAAATAGAAAAGGAGAAAGAGAGTTAGGCCAGCCATTCGGCCAGCCGGTCTGCTAAGCCAGCCCAAGCCAGCCCGGCCTCCTTCTCCTCACCTCACCCGCGCGCGGCCCACGTTGCGGCTCGGCAGCGCGCGCGCGACCGGCACACACGCGCTCGCGCTCGCTGCCAACCCGGCCCCGCCTGTCAGCCGCTCTCGCCCCCCACTGTTCTTCTTCCTCGCAGAGGCGACGGGGACGAGTGCACGCAATTCGCGTGACCCCGGACCCATGGCCGACAGCACCACGCCCCGCAGAAGCTGTCCCCCTCCTGTCCCCTCCTTTCTTGGCCGCCAAGTGAACCCGCGCCCATCCGGAGCCCTAGATCCACTCGAGCCACGGCCCTTCGATCGGTCGAGCGCGATCAGGACCGTTCGCCATTGGAGCTAGCCAAGCTCGCCTATAAAAAGGAGCTCACCCCGAAGCCCTACCCTCATTTCCCCTCGTCGCCACCGCAGCACAGACCGGCACACTGCACCAGACTGAGAGAGAGAGAGCGTAGGAGAAGGGCGGAGCAGAGGAGGAGAAGCTGCCGGAGCGCCGCCGCCGCGGAGCACGCCGGAGCCGGACACGGAGGAGAAGCCCGAGCTGCGGACGAGGAGCGGCACGACACTGCGATCGCTCTGCACGGCTCCGACTTGCCACTGCACCGCCATCCTAGCTTCACCGACACCACGGTGAGCCATCGCACGCCATGTCCGAACCTTGCCCTGCTTTTGCCATGGCGTTCCACCCTCGGGACGCGCAGGCACGAGCCTTTACCGGCTCGGGAAGATCACCTGCACCATGCACTCATTCGACCGACCAAAACCCTCGGACTACAAGCTTGCTAGACCGAGAACGCAGCACAACGCGTTCTCGGCGGAGCGCGCTCACCACTGACGCGTTCCGACGCCGAATCACCCGTTCCGAGCAATCCGACTAGCACCCGTATAGGTTAGAGCGTCGTGGAGCACCGCCACGACCCCTTGAGCTAGCTACGCGGATCTAAGCGTTAGAGGAAGCCTGAATCGCCTTGGCCGCGTGCGCCGCGACCTTACCGGAGCGCCGCCGCGAGCCGTCGCCAAAAGAACGTCATGCCATGGCTAAAGTTCGCCACCAGAGTGTTGTATGCTTCTCTGGCCTCACCAATTTGACAAGACCGCATTCGTTTGAACCAATACTTGGTCGTAGCCGCGTTGCCGCCTTCCGCCGTCGTCGGCGACACGCCGCCGCCACAACCGAGCACCTTGGGAATCTCGGTAGCCAAAATTGGTAGTTGGTATACCATCGCCATAGACCCTGGAGGCGTATACATCTCCTAGAAGACCTCCTTAAGCCCGCCGGAACCTCACAGTCGCGGCGACATCGCCGCCGACACGTTCCGCCTCGCCTAAAATCCGTTCCGAGTACCCCCGGTCGCTTCGCGCTGCGGAGAAAGGCCGCCGAGGTTCGCCAAGTCTGCCTCGGCACCGCCGCTAGATAGCCGAGCCCCGAATCACGACTGTCGCCTTGGCTACGTGCGCCTCCACCTCGTCGGAGAACCGCCGTATGCCGAGGGAGAGAAGGAGGCCATACCACGACTCTAACCCGCCACCATCTGGTCGGACGACTGCCTGAGCACGACAATTGGGGAAAGCCAAGCCCTGTCTTGCCGAAATATGGTACATCGCCGCCCTGTCATCGTCCGCCGCACCGGAGAGACACCGCCGCCTTGAACAGACGCCCTGAACCCTGCTAGCACCAAATTTCCGATTCGCCCGAGCCTCCCCGGTAGACCTCGGGAGAGCGGCACCCTCGGCGCCCAAATGTCCGATTCGCCCGAGCCTCCCCGGTAGACCTCGGGAGAGCAGCCCCCTCGGCGCCCAAATTTCTGATTCGCCCGAGCCTCCCCGGTAGACCTCGGGAGAGCGGCACCCTCGGCGCCCAAATGTCCGATTCGCCCGAGCCTCCCCGGTAGACCTCGGGAGAGCAGCCCCCTCGGCGCCCAAATGTCCGATTCGCCCGAGCCTCCCCGGTAGACCTCGGGAGAGCGGCACCCTCGGCGCCCAAATGTCTGATTCGCCTGAGCCTCCCCGGTAG
Source organism: Eremochloa ophiuroides (assembly GCA_038502445.1). Taxonomy (NCBI): domain Eukaryota; kingdom Viridiplantae; phylum Streptophyta; class Magnoliopsida; order Poales; family Poaceae; genus Eremochloa; species Eremochloa ophiuroides. Next base: position 48,796,473 of record JAHLJS010000009.1, on the reverse strand, counting down.
ACCTCGGGAGAGTGGCCCCCTCGGCGCCCGAATTTCCGATTCGCCCGAGCTACGCCGAGCCCCGCCAAGCCCCGCCGAGCTATGCCGAGCTACGCCGAGCTCCGCCGAGCTACCCCCGACCACCGCCGAACTACGCCGAGCTTCGCTGAGCTACGCCAAGCCCCGCCGAGCTCCGCCGAGCTACCCCGACCACCGCCGAGCTACGCCGAGCTCCGCCGAGCTACCCCCGACCACCGCCGAGCTCCGCCGAGCTAACCCCCAACCACTGCCGAGCTACCCCCGACCACCGCCGAGCCACGCCGAGCTACGCCGACGCCAGCAACTCTCTGGGAACCAGCATCGAACACCTGGTGGGCGACCATCGGGTCTGTGTTCTGATGAGGCGCCACATGCCGCACTACTGGACCCGCGCGCCACGTGGACCAATCCCGAGCTGCCCCTGATTAATCGACAATTTTCCATAATCTTCGGAAATTCATAACTTATTCATACGATGTCCAAAAATTGCGCACCATATATCAAAATTCTCAGAAAAATGAGATCTACAATCCAAGACTATGTTTGTGTGCATTTGGCTCTTTATTTTATTGGATTTTTCTGAAATACTCTATAGGAGTCGCTGACGCGACTATTTCGTGTTCGATTTCAGAGCCGGAGGAGGATCTGACTAAGGAAGACGACCACGAGTACTTTCAGGAGCTAGGAGACGACTACGAAGGTGCCACGTCCCACCAAATCCTTAGATCCTATTTACGCATTGCAAATGACATTGTTGCTATTGCTTTATGATTATGTATGGATTGGTTGCATGGTAGTATATTTGAATTCCCTGCCTTGATAAGACTTTACCCTGCTGTCCGCTGCTAGGTTAGCTGCTGCTTAATTTACTGTTACTCTTCCACTACTTACTACTTGCTATATGCTATGTGGTGGAATTGGGACGGTGTATAACTGATTATAACCACTGGGAGAGAGTGCTGCGTGCGTCTTGGGTGCAGTGGTAAGGGTTGATGTCGACCAAGTGGGATGTGAGACAAGCCCATGGGGCAAGTCGTGCCGGGGGTGCAACCTGGGCATCCCCAAGCGAGATACCTGTGGCAGGTAAAGTTGTTGAGGAGGTTCCGGGTGGGATAGCCTTGGTGGTTTGAAGCCCGTGGACGGAGGTGCTGTGATTGCACGGGGAGAGTATCCCCTAAGTGGAGATGCCTGCTTGGTCAAACCTAGGATGGACTAGTTTCAGGTTCATGGGAATCCTTTTCTACTCACTCGCTTCTGATGGGCGGGAGACGACTGGACTACTTGGTAGGACGGTGCCACTACTGCTAGGTTGAAAGGTGATAAGGGTGGGCGGAGACGATCGATGGGTTCCCGTTCCGTTCTAGATGCACAGTACCACTGGATGGGCCCGGTACTGTGTCTCCCAGTCTCAGCATAACGGTGTAGGATCCGGAATATCCCAGGGCTGAGTGGTAGGGTGGCATCGACCTAGGCAAGCAAGCACCCGGAATTCTGCCTAGGTGTTTGCGCAACACCTATGATGGCTAATCTTGTGGGTAGTGAAACCTCTGCAGAGTGTACGGTTGATCGATCGATACATATGCCAACTTGTTGGCTATGGACCTTTCCTGCGAAGCTTCTACTAGTGTAGTGAGTGTTCTCTTCTCCCCCTGGATGACATTTTTCCGACAGTGTACCCGTTGTGGTAGTGTGCCGCTGAGATAGGCCCGAGAGGGAGTTGGGCCTGTCGAATGAGAGTGAGGTGTGGGTATGTGAGATGTGGTGATGGGAAAAGGGATGATGGTGTTAACTGGAGATAAAACTTGACTAATTAAACATTGATTACAGCTGCATAGGAAACCTCAGCCTATAGGTCTGCTTGTATAGCCTTGCATCCACTTTTCACAAAGCAAATGCTGCATAGGTGGGCTCCGTGGCCAGTACAAATCGTACTGATAAATTTGCTGTCAGGTGATGAGAATGAGTACGACTTCGAGGAAGACGATGGCGAGGAATAGGGTCACGTGCTACACTCAAGTTGGTCGTGAAGGATGAATCGTTTCCGCATCTTCTAAAGCTTCTCTGATTGTTGATTCCGCCAGTGTGGCGATGTAATAAATATTTATGTAAGACTTAATTACCGTTGTTTGGATCCTGGTGTCAACTGAGATATGGGTAATTTCATGAATTGTCCCAAGCAATCTGTTGAATTACAATTCGAGCCTGTGGATTTCCCTTCGTGGAAATCGAGGTCGTTTCAGTTGGTATCAAAGCCATACTTGACTGTAGGACGAGACCCATAGAAAATGGACGTTAGAATAAGAAGCCAGACTCTCTTTTGGTTGTATTACCGACCTTGCATTCACTTTTTATGCAATGGCTTATCTAATACAAGGACCTGCTAATCCGTTTCTTGAAAAATTCGCAGATGACCAGCCTTGGACCACCACTTCGTCCACTGCACGACGGCACTATTGAGATCCCGATCAACGGAAGGAACCATGGCGGATTTGCCATGGTGCTACGCCAGGTGTTGGAAGAGCTGGGAGCACCGTCTGACCAGATCCAGTACTTCAGCCGAGGGAAGCTTGTCGAGGCTGAGAGGTTTGAAGGACCTGTCACTACCAGAGTTGAGACACCCGTCAGCCTGACCCTTCCAGGAATGCCGGTCTTTACTGACTACACTGCTGGAGAGACTGTGGAGGACGGAGTACAGTCCGTCTCCCGCAAGGTACTACGCACAGTTGTGTACACAGCATACGAGTACCTTAAGGAGACCCACTTCCGTCTGCTACCTCAGGCCTTGGAGCTGCACCCTGACCCTATCCAGGGGATTCTGTACACCAGCCAGATCGTTCAGGCCGAGACTGATCCCTGCCTACGTATAGTGGCACACCACCTCCAGGAGCAGGACGAGTTCATCAGCTCATTGGAGCAAAGGAGGCAGCGTGACCGAGCACGCATGGCAGAGGTCGAGGACAGTTTGCAGAAAGGGACTCAGACCCTGGAGAGTTTGAGCAGAGCAGTCACTGACTTGCAGTTGGAGATGCAGCGCCGTGATGAGTTACACCGAGCCGAGATCGCCGACTTGCGAGACAAGATCGGAGACTTTGGGCTTCGCAATGACTACCTGAACAGCAGAGTGTTGGGATTACAGAGGAGGCTGGACGACAAGGAGAGAGCACTTGCTGAGAGGGAGCAGAGGAGCAGAGACAGAGTAGTCGAGATGATCACGTTGCGTTCCAGGATCAGGGAGTTGGAAAAGCAGCTGGAGAAAGCCGAGGACAAGTCCACCCGCAACCAAGGGATTCTGATCGACCGCGTGAAGATGGTGGAGTTCCTAAAGGACAAGCTACGGAGGACAGAGACAGCTTGGAAGCAGTCCGACGCCAGGAGAGCTATTGAGGTCCGAAAGGTACAGAGTTCGCTTCCCCCACTGGAGATGGTGAAGCCCCGGGAGGGAGACTTCCGTGTACCACCCACTACGCTCAACCTAAGAGCGTGTCCAGTCTCAAAGGATACAGGAGATTGAGGCCACTCCAGAGCTAGCAGTAGCTCTCGACTATGTCAAGCGCCTGATCATGACCGACGACGAGATCGAGACAGAGGACAGCCGCATACCTGACACCGTACTCGACCTTATGCACCAGTAGCTTATGGGACCCTGCGTGGCCCTTAGACTAGTGATACCATGAGTTGTCCTGTCATTGGCTATCTGCGCATAGCACGATCTTCATAGTAGCTAGGAACAACCTTTATGTAATAATAACCATGTGATGAGTGACATTTGGATCTTATGCTTCTTATGGTTCTCTATGCTTCTTTGGTTGAGTGTAGGATAGCATAAAAAATGTTTTAATTCATTTAAATCGTTGAAAACATCTAACTCCTACTCAAACCACTACAAGATAATTACTGCATTAAGCACATACCTAATAAATTCAGATGTCGATGAGACGTTCCGCGCGTCTGGAGAGTCCAAGCCCTCCTATGTGCGCTGGAGACTAAGGCAGGTAAAATAGAGCTGACATTCAGAGATGTGACAGTAGTCTGTGAATTCAATGACGTATTTTCAGAGGAGTTACCAGGAATGCCACCAGATAGAGATGTGGAGTTTGTTATAGAGCTGATGCCAGGGACTGCACCGATTGCCAAAAGACCCTACAGAATGTCGGCTGATGAGTTGAAGGAACTCAAGAAACAGCTGGGAGAATTACTGGAGAAGGGCTTCATTAGGCCTAGTGCTTCGCCCTGGGGATCTCCCGTTTTGTTTGTCAAGAAGAAGGATGGCACGATGAGGATGTGCATTGACTACCGGAATCTGAATGCGGTTACAGTCAAGAATAAGTACCCATTGCCCCGCATCGATGATCTGTTAGATCAACTGAGTAAGGCCAAGTACTTCTCGAAGATCGATCTCCGATCAGGGTACCATCAGATGAAGATTAGGGAAGAGGATATCCCGAAGACTGCATTTGTCACTAGATATGGACAGTATGAGTGCATAGTAGTCTCATTTGGACTCACTAATGCTCCAGCATACTTCATGAACATGATGAACAAGATCTTCATGAATGAGTTAGACAAGTTTGTGGTGGTATTCATTGATGATATATTGGTATATTCAGCCACAAAAGAGGAACATGAACATCATCTGAGGACCGTATTGGAGAGGTTGTCTCGCAACCAGCTATACGCCAAATTCTCCAAGTGCGAATTCTGGCTTGAGGAAGTTGCTTTCCTTGGACACGTACTGTCAGGAGAAGGAGTCGCGGTAGACCCAGCCAAGATTGAAGCTGTGAAAGAGTGGGAACAACCCTGTAATGTGTCAGAAATCAGAAGCTTTTTGGGACTTGCTGGATACTATCGCAGATTTATTGAGAACTTCTCCAAGATTGCAAGACCCATGACCAACTTGCTGAAGAAAGAGAACAAGTTTATATGGACTCCTGAATGTGAGAAGAGTTTCCAGACCTTGAAGGAGAAGCTCACTACTACACCTGTACTAGCCCTGCCCGATATTCACAAAGATTTTGTTGTATATTGTGACGCCTCTCGGCAAGGTTTGGGCTGTGTACTAATGCAAGAAGGAAGGGTGATAGCTTATGCCTCAAGACAGTTGAAGGAACATGAGCAGCGATACCCGACTCATGACCTAGAACTTGCAGCCGTGGTACATGCACTCAAGATTTGGAGACACTATCTAATAAGCAACAAGTGTGACATCTACACTGACCACAAGAGCCTGAAGTACTTCTTCACACAAGAAGATCTGAATATGAGGCAGCGCAGATGGCTAGAACTCATCAAGGACTATGATCTTGAGATCCATTACCACCCAGGAAAGGCTAATGTTGTCGCCTGATGCACTTAGCCGCAAAAGCTACTGCCATACCCTCATCACCAACTCTATGCCGCCTGAGCTCAGGAGAGAGTTCGACGCATTCCAGCTCGAGGTAGTCTCCTATGGCATGCTAAATGAGTTTCGCGTCGAGTACAATCTCACCTCACGAATCCGTGAAGCACAAAGGAACTGTCCTGAGATAGACTATATCCGTGGTTTGATGAAACTGGGGAGAGGCCCCGAATACCGAGAAGATGAGCAGGGAACTGTATGGTACAAAGATAGAATCTGTGTACCGACGGATTCAGCGATACGAGAAGAGATCCTGTCGAAAGGGCATGACTCCAAATATTGCATTCACCCAGAGTCAGCCAAGATGTACCATGATCTAAGGAAGCACTTCTGGTGGGAGAATATGAAGACAGACATTGCAGGGCATGTAGCCCGATGTGATACATGCAATAGAATCAAGGCCGAACATCAGAGACCAGCAGGGTTGCTACAACCAGTTGAGATACCAGAATGGAAGTGGGAGTGCATATCTATGGACTTCATAATAGGACTGCCCCGATCCGAGCATGGATATGATTCTATATGGGTAATAGTGAACCGTCTAACCAAAGTTGCACATTTTATACCGGTCAAAAGGAAGTATAGAGCTGAAAAGCTGGCAGATCTGTACGTATCAAACATTTTGAAGTTACATGGGGCGCCTCTGAGTATTATATCTGACCGAGGATCACAGTTTGTATCACAGTTCTGAAAATCCTTGCACAAGTCCATCGGGACCAAGCTCGACTACAGCACAGCATACCACCCGCAAACAGACGGGCAAACGGAAAGAGTGAACCAGATTCTCGAGGACATGTTACGTGCTTGCGTATTGAGGTACAAGGAAGGATGGGAGAGCTGTCTACCCCACGCCGAGTTCTCATACAACAACAGTTACCAGACGAGCATTAAGATGTCCCCATTTGAAGCATTGTATGGAAGACCGTGCAGAACCCCGCTAATGTGGTCAGAACCAGGTGAAAGGACATTCTTCGGTCCTGCTAAGATTGTGGAAGCAGAAGAAGGTGTTGCCCAAGTAAGAGAGAATTTGAGGATTGCACAAAGTAGGCAAAAGAGCTATGCGGATAGAAGACGTAGAGAGCTTGAGTTCAAGGTTGGAGATTATGTCTACCTCAAGGTATCTCCACTTCGTGGCACCATAAGATTCCACGTAAAAGGGAAATTGGCACCAAGATATGTTGGGCCATACAAGATCTGTAAAAGGGTTGGAAAGCTTGCTTACAAGCTGGAACTACCGGAGGAATTATCTGGAGTACACCCCGTGTTCCATGTCTCGCAATTAAGAAAGTGTCTGAAGCTTCCCGAGGAGCAAGTTCCTACGGATGCATTAGACCTGCAAGACACACTTGAATACAAGGAACATCCGATCAAGATCTTGGCACGGGATACCAAGGAGACGTGGAACAAGACTATTCCGATGTGCAAGGTACAGTGGAGCAATCACACTGAAAGGGAAGCTACGTGGGAGAAAGAATCGGACTTGCGGATTATGTTTCCTTACCTCTTCGATGGGTCCGTTATCTCTGAATCTCGAGGTCGAGATCCTAATGAGAGGGGAGGACTGTAACAACCCTAAAAATCCACACAACCTAAAAATCCCAACCAATTAAAATTTTTCATTTATTTATTATAAAAACTCATTTTTCTTGTGCAAGCATATAGGTTTCATTATGAACTTGGTAAATAAAGGAGTGTAGTTTGCATTTTAATTCCATTAAAATAGAATAATAACTTATGCATCACATTTGGGATTTATTGCAATTTATGTTTGTATTTACTCAATATTTAAAATGGGTAATATATGTATATATACACTAAAATGAAAATAGAAAAGGAGAAAGAGAGTTAGGCCAGCCATTCGGCCAGCCGGTCTACTAAGCCAGCCCAAGCCAGCCCAGCCTCCTTCTCCTCACCTCACCCGCGTGCGGCCCATGTTGCGGCTCGGCAGCGCGCGCGCGACCGGCACACACGCGCTCGCGCTCGCTGCCAACCCGGCCCCGCCTGTCAGCCGCTCTCGCCCCCCCACTGTTCTTCTTCCTCGCAGAGGCGACGGGGACGAGTGCACGCAATTCGCGTGACCCCGGACCCATGGCCGACAGCACCACGCCCCGCAGAAGCTGTCCCCCTCCTGTCCCCTCCTTTCTTGGCCGCCAAGCGAACCCGCGCCCATCCGGAGCCCTAGATCCACTCGAGCCACGGCCCTTCGATCGGTCGAGCGCGATCAGGACCGTTCGCCATTGGAGCTGGCCAAGCTCGCCTATAAAAAGGAGCTCACCCCGAAGCCCTACCCTCATTTCCCCTCGCCGCCACCGCAGCACAGACCGGCACACTGCACCAGACCGAGAGAGAGAGAGAGAGCGTAGGAGAAGGGCGGAGCAGAGGAGGAGAAGCTGCCGGAGCGCCGCCGCCGCGGAGCACGCCGGAGCCAGACACGGAGGAGAAGCCCGAGCTGCGGACGAGGAGCGGCACGGCACTGCGATCGCTCTGCACGGCTCCGACTTGCCACTGCACCGCCATCCTAGCTTCACCGACACCACGGTGAGCCATCGCACGCCATGTCCGAACCTTGCCCTGCTTTTGCCATGGCGTTCCACCCTCGGGACGCGCAGGCACGAGCCTTTACCGGCTCGGGATGATCACCTGCACCATGCACTCATTCGACCGACCGAAACCCCAGGACTACAAGCTTGCTAGGCCGAGAACGCAGCACGACGCGTTCTCGGCGGAGCGCGCTCACCACCGACGTGTTCCGACGCCGAATCACCCGTTCCGAGCAATCCGACTAGCACCCGTATAGGTTAGAGCGTCGTGGAGCACCGCCATGACCCCTTGAGCTAGCTACGCGGATCTAAGCGCTAGAGGAAGCCTGAATCGCCTTGGCCGCGTGCGCCGCGACCTTACCGGAGCGCCGCCGCGAGCCGTCGCCAAAAGAACGTCATGCCATGGCTAAAGTTCGCCACCAGAGTGTTGTATGCTTCTCTGGCCTCACCAATTTGACAAGACCGCATTCGTTTGAACCAATACTTGGTCGTAGCCGCGTTGCCGCCTTCCGCCGTCGTCGGCGACACGCCGCCGCCACAACCGAGCACCTTGGGAATCTCGGTAGCCAAAATTGGTAGTTGGTATACCATCGCCATAGACCCTGGAGGCGTATACATCTCCTAGAAGACCTCCTTAAGCCCGCCGGAACCTCACAGTCGCGGCGACATCGCCACCGACACGTTCCGCCTCGCCTAAAATCCGTTCCGAGTACCCCCGGTCGCCTCGCGCTGCGGAGAAAGGCCGCCGAGGTTCGCCAAGTCTGCCTCGGCACCACCGCTAGATAGCCGAGCCCCGAATCACGACTGTCGCCTTGGCTACGTGCGCCTCCACCTCGTCGGAGAACCGCCGTATGCTGAGGGAGAGAAGGAGGCCATACCACGACTCTAACCCGCCACCATCTGGTCGGACGACTGCCTGAGCACGCCAATTGGGGAAAGCCGAGCCCTGTCTTGCCGAAATATGGTCATCGCCGCCCTGTCATCGTCCGCCGCACCGGAGAGACACCGCCGCCTTGAACAGACGCCCTGAACCCTGCTAGCACCAAATTTCCGATTCGCCCGAGCCTCCCCGGTAGACCTCGGGAGAGCGGCACCCTCGGCGCCCAAATGTCCGATTCGCCCGAGCCTCCCCGGTAGACCTCGGGAGAGCAGCCCCCTCGGCGCCCAAATTTCCGATTCGCCCGAGCCTCCCCGGTAGACCTCGGGAGAGCAGCCCCCTCGGCGCCCAAATGTCTGATTCGCCCGAGCCTCCCCGGTAGACCTCGGGAGAGCGGCACCCTCGGCGCCCAAATGTCTGATTCGCCTGAGCCTCCCCGGTAGACCTCGGGAGAGCGGCCCCCTCGGCGCCCGAATTTCCGATTCGCCCGAGCTACACCGAGCCCCGCCAAGCCCCGCCGAGCTATGCCGAGCTACGCCGAGCTCCGCCGAGCTACCCCGACCACCGCCGAACTACGCCGAGCTTCGCCGAGCTACGCCAAGCCCCACCGAGCTCCGCCGAGCTACCCCGACCACCGCCGAGCTACGCCGAGCTCCGCCGAGGTACCCCCGACCACCGCCGAGCTCTGCCGAGCTACCCCCAACCACTGCCGAGCTACCCCCGACCACCGCCAAGCCACGCCGAGCTACGCCGACGCCAGCAACTCTCTGGGAACCAGCATCGAACACCTGGTGGGCGACCATCGGGTCTGTGTTCTGATGAGGCGCCACATGCCGCACTACTGGACCCGCGCGCCACGTGGACCAATCCCGAGCTGCCCCTGATTAATCGACCATTTTCCATAATCTTCGAAAATTCATAACTTATTCATACGATGTCCAAAAATTCCGCACCATATATCAAAATTCTTAGAAAAATGAGATCTACAATCTAAGACTATGTTTGTGTGCATTTGGCTCTTTATTTTATTGGATTTTTCTGAAATACTCTATAGGAGTCGCTGACGTGACTATTTCGTGTTCGATTTCAGAGCCGGAGGAGGATCTGACTAAGGAAGACGACCACGAGTACTTTCAGGAGCTAGGAGACGACTACGAAGGTGCCACGTCCCACCAAATCCTTAGATCCTATTTACGCATTGCAAATGACATTGTTGCTATTGCTTTATGATTATGTATGGATTGGTTGCATGGTAGTATATTTGAATTCCCTGCCTTGATAAGACTTTACCCTGCTGTCCGCTGCTAGGTTAGCTGCTGCTTAATTTACTGTTACTCTTCCACTACTTACTACTTGCTATATGCTATGTGGTGGAATTGGGACGGTGTATAACTGATTATAACCACTGGGAGAGAGTGCTGCGTGCGTCTTGGGTGCGTGGTAAGGGTTGATGTCGACCAAGTGGGATGTGAGACAAGCCCATGGGGCAAGTCGTGCCGGGGGTGCAACCTGGGCATCCCCAAGCGAGATACCTGTGGCGGGTAAAGTTGTTGAGGAGGTTCCGGGTGGGATAGCCTTGGTGGTTTGAAGCCCGTGGACGGAGGTGCTGTGATTGCACGGGGAGAGTATCCCCTAAGTGGAGATGCCTGCTTGGTCAAACCTAGGATGGACTAGTTTCAGGTTCATGGGAATCCTTTTCTACTCACTCGCTTCTGATGGGCGGGAGACGGCTGGACTACTTGGTAGGACGGTGCCACTACTGCTAGGTTGAAAGGTGATAAGGGTGGGCGGAGACGGTCGATGGGTTCCCGTTCCGTTCTAGATGCACAGTACCACTGGATGGGCCCGGTACTGTGTCTCCCAGTCTCAGCATAACGGTGTAGGATCCGGAATATCCCAGGGCTGAGTGGTAGGGTGGCATCGACCTAGGCAAGCAAGCACCCGGAATTCTGTCTAGGTGTTTGCGCAACACCTATGATGGCTAATCTTGTGGGTAGTGAAACCTCTGCAGAGTGTACGGTTGATCGATCGATACATATGCCAACTTGTTGGCTATGGACCTTTCCTGTGAAGCTTCTACTAGTGTAGTGAGTGTTCTCTTCTCCCCCTGGATGATATTTTTCCGGCAGTGTACCCGTTATGGTAGTGTGCCGCTGAGATAGGCCCGAGAGGGAGTTGGGCCTGTCGAATGAGAGTGAGGTGTGGGTATGTGAGATGTGGTGATGGGAAAAGGGATGATGGTGTTAACTAGAGATAAAACTTGACTAATTAAACATTGATTATAGCTGCATAGGAAACCTCAGCCTATAGGTCTGCTTGTATAGCCTTGCATCCACTTTTCACAAAGCAAATGCTGCATAGGTGGGCTCCGTGGCCAGTACAAATCGTACTGATAAATTTGCTGTCAGGTGACGAGAATGAGTACGACTTCGAGGAAGACGATGGCGAGGAATAGGGTCACGTGCTACACTCAAGTTGGCCGTGAAGGATGAATCGTTTCCGCATCTTCTAAAGCTTCTCTGATTGTTGATTCCGCCATTGTGGCGATGTAATAAATATTTATGTAAGACTTAATTACCGTTGTATAGATCCTGGTGTCAACTGAGATATGGGTAATTTCATGGATTGTCCCAAACAATCTGTTGAATTACAATTCGAGCCTGTGGATTTCCCTTCGTGGAAATCGAGGTCGTTTCAACACCCACCGGGTGCGCTTGCGCGCACCCAGTGAAAAAGGCACCTACTCCCAACCACAACGGCAGGCGTAAAGACTTGAACCTGTGGACGAGTACCATCACTCCCCCACAGGCCCGGGGGCTACTGTCGGGTACCAAAGTATGGGGTACTCAACTTCAACGCAAAAACAAGCAACCTCAGCGTAACCTGGCCCAAATAAGGCCGGCCGAAGCCCACGAAGGCTACGCACGTGAAGGCCCAAAGTGGCCTCCCGTAAGGCCCGGCGGCACGGTTCGGGACAGCGGCACCCTCGGGCGCCAAATCTCCGATTCGCCTGAGCCTCCACGAGAGGGCTCGGGACAGCGGCACCCTCGGGCGCCAAATCTCCGATTCGCCCGAGCCTCCACGAGAGGGCTCGGGACAGCGGCACCCTCGGGCGCCAAATCTCCGATTCGCCCGAGCCTCCTCATCTTCCACGAGCGCGGTCTCTCTAAGGCATCCAATGCACGGTCGACGTCAGCAAGGCAATCTTGGACCTCAAGGGACCCCTCTGACCGCTTTGCAGGCGTGGCCCCACTGACTGGGCGCCGCGAGGCGACGGCACCCGCTCGTGCACGTCCTCCGTACCAACTACCATACCTCCTCCGATGACCGATACGACGGTCCCACTCCTTTCACTCCGTCCCAAGGACAGTCAACCGGATGACGCCCCTTGCTGACGGAGAGATTCTCCAACTACGACAGCGACAGCTCCTGCCCATAACGCACGAGTCTCGCAGGGACAGGAGAGGTGACGGCTGTCCCGCCGACCCGGGAGTATGGGCAATGTAGCAACAGGACCGTTCGTCCCTCGGGAAGTACCGCGCATGAGAGGAAAACACGCCCGAGGGAGGACACCCCTAATGACCCGTCCTATCACGCTCCCGACGGCAAGGAAGGCTCCCGAACCTTGGGAGTCAATCTTTGAAAGTCAACCAGTCTTCTCGTTGCACTGTGCAGGACCGGACGCGACGCCGTGATGCATCGCCAAGCAGCAAGCCACGTCCCATACACTGTGCCACCTTGGAACTCAACGATCGAATAGTGGAAGATCAGTCGAATGACCGAACTCATACCGCCGAAGTGCCAAGACGATGGCGTGGCTGACGATAGCCACTAATCACCTTTGATCCTACCATGCCGAGTATCATCATCATAGGTCACCACATGTAACTCTAGTTTCTCCCTTATAACTATAAAAGGGAGGGCGGAAGCCAGTCGCAGATAGAGATTCACCAAGTTCACGATACCCACTAACACACAACACAACTACACGAAAACGAAAGCATCCTCTTCCGCACACAAGAGACTTAGGATACTCTCCCTCTCTCGACTCAGCCTGTAACCCCCTACTACAAGCACCCCGGTGCAAGGCAACACGACTCGCCTCTCCACTGGACGTAGGACCCCCTTCGCCTGAACCAGTATAAATCTCCCGTGTTCCTCCTTGCACACCATCCGAAACCTCAACCGTAAAACACAAGTTATTAGCTGGTGTCAACACCCGACAAAACTAGCACCGACACTACCTCACTATCTGCAGGTACTACTGCGCGGCCGGCCGTGCACTATAGTATAGCATTAGCATTGCAAGCAGCTGGTAACTCGTCCTAGACCGGACACGGCAGGCCGGTCCGGTCCCGACACGTCTGATCGACCGTACGTGTCGGCATGTAGTGTACGTGCAGCTAGTGTACTGCAAAGGGACCGCCGTTGCCCGATGCCCCGATCTGCCGAGCCGAGACGAAGTGTGTGGCGAGTTCTCTATTTGGCGTTGGTTCTAGCTGAGGGACCGCCGTGCCCATGCTACGCAGTTAACCGGCCTTGCATGCCAGGCATATCGGTGTAGGCACCTGTCCTGCCGGCCGTGCCGGCCATCACGCTCACCGCACGATCGGCATCACTTGGCGTGCGCTGTGCACGCACGCGGCCGCGCCGCACGGGCCGAGACGCGCTGCCTTTGTGCGCGCGTGTACACGCTTGCGTCTCTCGGTGCTGTGCGCGCGCGGAATCTCAAAGATAGCTAGTGGTAGTAGACCGATCGATCCGGAGCTAGCTCGGCATGCAGTCCCTGGCTGCGCTCCGTTTGCGTGCATTTGTATAGAAGAAATGCATGCCCAAATATTCGAGGGACCACAACTCCACGGAACATTATATTGCTGTGATCGATTTGCAATTTGCTAGCATCTCGATCTTTAGTTCTTATTAGCGCGCGAGTCCAGCTTTAGCCTTTGATTGGAGAACTCGCTTGTACCACCCATGTACTATATATATAGTAGTATGATCCTCATCAGTAGCCTTTGATTGGAGTGTGCGCGCAATCGAGGGCACATGCAGGCAAATACGGTGGTACTACATAAAGCATGCGTGCTTTGCCGGTTTTAACAAAAGCCACTATGCAAACAAGAGGCGTGGTCGTCGTCGTCATCGTCGTGCGGCTGTCCAGATGTAGCATGTTGCGTGTTGTCATGTGGGAGTAAATTAATTAGAGCGGAATGAAGGAGTGTATGAAGCGAATCCGAATTCTGTTAGCTAGCGTTGTCATGTGGGTGTAAATTAACGACGAAGAATGTGGAGTATGACGCGAATTCGAATTCTATTAGCACGTGGGAGTAAATTAGAGCGGAATGGAGTATAAAGCGAATCTGAATTTTGTTAGGCCTTGTTCGAGAGAGCTCCGCTCTCTAATTCTCCTGCTCTGCTTTTGACTCTCCAATAGATAGATTCTATTGAATCTTATGTGGAAGTAGGGTCAAGACATGATGAGAAATTGAGAATTGATTTTCTGTTGATCTCAACCAGAGTGAAACAGGTTTGTTTAGCTCTCAACTCGTAGTGTAAATGGAGAAATGATTTTCTGTTAATTCTCACCTAAATCAGTAGGTATTTTTAATGTTTATCTGGTTAGAAGTGATTCTCCTCAGAGAAGTTAAAGCGGGAACTGATGAGATCTTTTTTGTCATGTGGGAGTAATTAGGGTGAAATGGAGTATGAAGCGAATCTAAACTCTGTTAACGTTGTGGCACATCCTACGTGACGTACGACATGAGTGAGATCTAAGTGTCTTACAATGAGAGAAAAATATCGACGCGTCTTACTATCGTCTCTGTTTGCTTATTGACTGAGATGTGACAAATCGAAGATAGCCTGGCGTCGGTTCATTGTTGCCAAAAGTCTGCCGAATGATAGATTTCTCGGCTAGCCTGCGGGGTGGCTTCATAATCAGCATCCGAGCAAAGCCTGCCAGGTCCTTTTTTGCATGCCGCATGAATGCCTGATGATCAAATAATAGACACGAATCATATCGTTTGGCCCGCACCACAAGGTCGGGTGTTTGTGTCCCCAAAAGAAGATTCCGTGGATCAAGCATCTTTTTTAATACGTGCACAAACTCAAAGATCGGAGTAATGACTTTATGTAATTGACCATTAAAATTTGAGGCCTTCAGGATGTCCCTAATAGTACCAATTCAGATAGCTTATACAAATACATATCGGTTTTTCTGATATGGAAGAGAAAAGATAAAAAAGAAGAAATTATCTCTTAAAGAACAAGGGATGTGAGAAGATATAGAATAAGCAAGCTACTGTCTTAACTGTTGAGGACGCCTTGAATCTGGGTATATTCAAGTTTTCTCATATATGGCTTGATATTATTTCTGTGTAAAACAGTAATGACTAATCGTATAGGAGTGGGGATATTTATACTCTCTCGACGCCCTGAATCTGGGTATATTCAAGTTTTCTCATATATGGCTTGATATTATTTCTGTGTAAAACAGTAATGACTAATCGTATAGGAGTGGGGATATTTATACTCTCTCTCTCTCTCTCTCTCTCTCTCTCTCTCTCCATTCATTCTTGACCAAATTGTGGGACAACAACCATTACTCTCTTTTTTCACTTTCTCTCTACTCACTCTAGCTTGTGTTCTTCAGTTTTGGAGCGTGTGATTGCCTCCAAGAACCACATTTCACTCTTGAGCATGTTGGCGTCAATGATGACCTGGTGTTTGATTGGTCAATATTGGATTCTTTGAATCCTAGGAAGCTAGGCGTCACCCGTTGAAGCAACCAGTTGTGAAGTGCTTTCCCTGAATCATTCTAATGAAAACCATTATGCTTAATCTTTATGGTCATTTGAAAAGAGAATAGAGTTGGATGGGACTCAAGGCCTTTGTGGTCTTTTTCCTAGAGAGAGGTGTGGTGGTGGACAATGAACTAGAGAGAGACAAGAGGTGCCATGGGAGATGTGGTCATGCTGACTTGTGGGGCGAAGGATGTGTGACTAACTACCTGACAATCTGACATTTCATATAAAATGCAAGGTTTTAGTTATATTTAACATACCTCTCCCTCTCCTTCCTCTCCCAGTGTTGCTGCATCGTGGCCCCTCCAGGTGATGGATGGCATGGCCGTTCCTTCGTCGAGGTCGCCGGATCCGTGGTCTCCTCGGCCGGTTCCACTCGCCAGCGGCCAGTCCGTCTCCTACCCCCGAGCGCTCCTAGCGGGCAACTCGGGGGGCGCCCCCACCGGCGTCCCAGCACCCGGCCTCTGCCTCCTCTCCGGCCGCCGTCGTCGCCCTGCCGGCCGGCCGGATCCGGGGCCCTGCGGGCTGAATCTAGTGCCTCCACCCCCGGATCTGGTGCCTCCGCCTCCCGAGCTCCCTATTGGGAGGTTTGGCCAGGCACTTCGTTCGAGCGCGGGCGGCGGCAGCCTCCAGCACCTGTGTGCTAGCCGGTAGGGCTTGGGAGGCGGCCTGCGGCGTTCGCGGTTGTTGGGCGCCCAGCTCTGGCGGATGCATGCCAGGTTGGTGGCGACGGCATCGCTCCTGCGTGAGCGGTCCCGTGCCGCCTCAACCTGCGCGCGGTGGGCCGCGGTTCACACCGGCTCTGATGGTCGGTGGCCGGAAACCAGCGGCTGGGCTCCGTGCGAGACGTCGGTGGTGGCGCGGTCTGCGTACGGATCTGCTCGAGCATGGTTGTCCCTCTCTTCCTCGGTCTCAGCTAGCCCGGTGGTTCTGGAGGCAGCATGGGGCTAGCGTTTGCCCGTGGACGGAGCCTGTGGCCAGCAGGCCGGGTTTCACCGTTCTTGTGCGCGGATGCAGGCGTCAGATGGTGGTAGCTTGTTACTGACGGCGGCGTGCCTACGTCGTGTTCCTTCTTGAGGGCGTTGTCCATGTAGCTCCTCACGTAGTTTCCAGTTTGGTAACTTGGTGCTGTCGTCATTGTTTCTAAGTAAGCATGGATGTGAATGTCTGCTACCGTTTAAGACCAGATTTTAAAGACGGTTGTCAAGGGTTTCTAAGTAAACCAGGAGACCAAGGATTGCTACCGCGCATGATAACAGTTTCGAAGTACGGGCACAGAAGTTGGAAGCTTAATTTTTCTAGCTCTCTTTGTCTTGTTTTGTTTTGTTTTCTTTCTTTCTGCCTCTTTTGAGGCTTAGTCTTATGACTTGTAAACTTTGGCTGTGTATATCCACTAACATGCTAATGTTCGTGATAAAAAGTTTTAAAGCAAAATATGTATATATACGGAGTTGTTACAAGCCTGACAACGGATAAAAATAAAGGCATAAGGGTACTTCTAACCCAGAAACTAGATAAACTATATAGTTTTTATGTTTCGTTAATTAGAATATCAATTAAACAAAATAATGGTATAGCATTAGATTTAAAGAAGAGAGGAGCAAATATAGTTTCTTACTTCTATACACAAAACCAGATGTGATGAAGAGATATGATAGTTAAATGATATAAAGAAGACATGTAAAAGAATAAAATATATTTTGTGAAACCTAAAAAAGTATCCATTAAAAATAAAATCTCTGTGTTCTGCCATAAGGAACACATAATTTAATTCAGAAAACAAATATGGTTCATCTTCTGAAACATAAACCCCATTTTAGTAATAAACACATATAAAATCAATGACTGATCTAGTTTAATCCTGATCTGCTTCAAACCCGTTGCTGACAACCAGTTTAAACCTATTTCTCTAATTCAAAGTAGCACACGTTTTGTGTTACTTGAATGATGTTTCCATTTGTGAATATGTAAAACTTTATCATTTTCTATGTGTAATTCTTTCCTTTCTAAAATCTATGTGAAATCTCCCCATTCTATATTGTAAATCATTTTGGTATTTTAGGTATATATATATATATAGATTTTGCTGGACATCTTGACACTAGTAGAGAAACGGATTTTGGTCGCAACAAGTTTTGGTTTTAGTCCCAGGTATTTTATTGTGTTCGGGACTAAAGATCACCAACTGGGACTAAAGATTAAATATTAATCCCAGTTCATATTACTAACCGGGACTAAAGGTCTAGTCCCAGTTGGTGTTACGAACCAGGACTAAAGGGTCATCTGCAGGTTAGTTCAAAAGACAAACATCCTGTCCATGGTTACATGTGATGTTTAGGTGGGGTGGTAAGGCACGCACGTTGCTGTGCATGAGGTTTTGGGTTCGAATCTCGTGGGGTGCAAGTTATTTTAGTTTCTTTAGGGACTAAAGGCCCTTCCCAATCGGGATTAAAGGCCAGTTATGTACTAGTGTGATATACATTATTACATAATAAAACAAATAATGGAACTAGAGAAATGTTCAACTAACTTAGAACGGAAAAAGTAGAGATTTAGAATAAAATGTGGTTTCAATTCAACAGAAGCTATTGTACTTTTTCAAATGAACTAAGATCACCACTCTTCGATTTAATTAGCACCGCGGCGGCAAGGAAGAGGGTACCCGATCTTATGTCAGTTGATTATAGCTTTTAATCCCACAAAACTCAGTTTCTAATCACAAACATCAGGACCTTACGATTGCAACACCACCTCTATTCTTATTATGAGCCATGCGCTGCCTAGTTGACCTTGCCACGATGGCTATATTTGCGAACAAAGAAATAAAATAGACACATCTAAATTTTGATGTGGTGACACAATACACATGATCCAATAATCTAAAATATCCTCTACTTAATGAAACACGTGTCCGGTTGGGCATGTTCGCGAAAAATCCAATAATCTAAAATATAGTCTCACTAGTTAGTGTTCCATAAATCGATGATTGGCAAAACAGTTCAGGGCGGATTAATATGAGCAAAAAATAAACCAATATATAGTCTTTGGAATGACCAAGGATCCATCGACATGTCTATCTCTAATAAAGAGATGCAAACCTAAATATAGGTCTCTGATAGTACTGTTTTGGTCTTCAACAGAATACCCATACAGGATACCCATTTTAGGTGCCAGGAGAGGCATAACCCAAATCTGGGTATCCTCTCTCCTGGAAACCCATTTACAGAGATGATTCTCTTTTGGGTGTTGTTGTTGAAGAAAACTAAAAATAGGTATTGAATCCATTCACTGTAGCGCAACTCAAACATGAAATGAGTCTTGTATTTTGGGTATCGTTGTTGGAGATAGTTAATGGACTCTGAGGGGGTGTTTGGTTCTAGAAAATATCTTTTAGCCCGTGCCACATCGAATGTTTGACCATTTTTTAAAATATTAATATTGATTATTTATAAAACTAATTACATAGATTGATGTTAATTTACGAGAGGGTTTCCTAATTAATCCACCATTAACACATGTTCATTGTAGTAACACATTGCTAAATTATGAACTTGGTAGACTTAAAAAATCCGTCTCGTAAAAAGCCTCCGATACATCTTTCAATTTGTCTATGTTTAATACTCTAATTACTCTAATTGAGTGTCTAAACTATAATTTTTAGACGCGGGTGAATAAAACACCCCTAACACGATACACATGATCTAATAATCTAAAGATGTGGTCTTATCCATTTGTAAAAGTACATAAGCTTTTGCCAATTTCTATAAAGATCGTTAGTCTCTCACTTAAAACCCATAGTCCGCTTTTGTGTTCTAAAACGGGTGTGCTCGTAGCACGCGTAGCATGGACCACCGGTAGTACGAAATTGTGTGCTCGTACCGGGGGCACCGGGATAGCATATCTTGGTCTCAGCGGAACGGTTAGCAAAGGCGGAGCGAGCGGAGCAGGCCGCCAGGGGTACATGCATGCTTTGGGACTTGCAGCGGTTGCAGGCACGCCCCAGAAAAAGAAATCCACGGGGGACGCATGCCGCTCATCAGATCAGCTGCTTCACCAACCCCGGGCACCCCCGCCGTACGGTCATATCAAAGCGCTACGAGTACCAGCGTCGCGCGCGCAGATTTCCACAACGCAAGTCCTCTGACGCCATGGTGAATAACACCCTTTGATTCTTTGCGGCACTCCTCCTGTAGCTACCTCTGCCGGTTAAAAAAAAAAAAAACCCTATGTGCTGCATACTACCAGTTAAAGTGGTTCACATTTGAGGTTTTGATGAAACTTTAGGTGCATTAATGTAAGGCTCTGTTTAGATTACATAGTTATGGTGGATCTAAACAACTAAAAAAACCCATCTAAGCTTTAGTTGTAGGCTTTTTAGTTGTAGGCCAAAGTGTACATAGTTCTTTAACTGTTTCAATCCGGTTAGAGCTAGTTAAAAGATCCCAATGACCAAACTATCTTTTCTTCCGCATCCACTTCCTCAGGCTTGTTCCACCATGGTCCTAGTCTTCTTCCACGAGCATTCGATATCGGCATCCGATAGTGAAGGAGGGCCGCTCATGTCTCGACAGAAGAGGTCCATGTCTGGCCGTGCCTGCTAGCCCGACGGTCAAGATTCGCCGGCGGAAGAGATGGGGCATGCCACCATTGCTAGAATAAGGAGATGGGGGTTCAGCTCGGGACCGCTTGAACCCTGAGGCTGGCAAAGAGCAGGCACGCGTGGGGAAGGAGAGAGGCAGGAAGGGATAACAGGGTCAAAAGCCACCCATTAGCTAGAAGATTCAAATAGGCCAAGAGCAGATCTTCGAATTATTTTTTATGAAAATTAATTCTGTAACTAATATAACGATGTTGCTCCATCCATCCCGATTTTTAAATGTACTGTCGTCCTAGCTCTGTATCAGATGCTTGCCCAGTGCTGTGAACCTAGACATTCTTGCATCCACATACGTGTAACATGACCTGAACTTGGATAGAGCATACCATCCCTAGGACGACTTTAAAACCGGATAGAGTTAGTATTTAATACTCATATGATAAATATTGATATTTTTCATTAATAATATGTTAAAATTGTATTTTCTCTGGGACCAAGGTAGGAGCAATTGTACATCGACTACTTTTTTTTTTTGGAAACTGTATATCGACTGCTTGCACTGCTTGCTTGCCGAGAAACTTGGAGATCCTTTTTAGCCTAGCCATCAATTTGATGGCTCGAAAAGTTTTACCAATCACTTTCAGCGTGCATCAGTAGTGTACGCTGCGACTGCCTTTTAACTGTCCGGACTAGAACCGGCCACGTACAACCTCCACTGTAATGTGGGCGTGATGTCGTGTTTTCTTTCTCTATCAGAGTCGCAGTGGAAATTGGGAAAGGCTAGTGAGGTCACAGGCAAGGACATGTGCTCCGTGTCAAGCCCCTACTGGCCCTCCATTTTAATATCCTTATCTCCTGGAGCAACCCCAACCCCACCACGCAGGCTGGAAGGGTATGTAACCAGCCGGCTGTCGGCCGTCAGCCTCCTACTCCTAGCCAGCGAGGCCGGCCAGCCACGGCCATGGTCGTCGATCAGTCGATCGATGAGCGAGCTGCATGCCGCCTCCTCATTCCGATCCGCACCCCATTCGCCGCTGCCAAAGCTCCCACCTTCCATGGGCAGCCAGGGTTCATGGTCACGGCAGCAGCCGCCGCCGCCGCCGCCGCCGCCGCGTTCGGCGCGCATGCAGCTTGCAGCATCACCACACCACCCACCCACCCACCCCAGGCGGGCAGGCGGCCCGCGGCCAGGCCCGATCGATGGAGGGCAGCGGGCTCGCGAACCCTAAAGCCTCCTCTCGACCTCTATGGAGCGGCGCGTCCTCCAGCCTGCCACGCCCGCCTGGGGCTGGTGCGCGCGCGGGCCCACCTCCCCGCTATAAATCGGAGCCGCCCGTACGCGCTCCTCCTTGACCCACCGCCAACTCGCCTAGCTAGATTAGCGGCCAAAACCACCGTCTCGCTCACCGTTCTGTGGCCGGCCAGGCAGGCGAGGCCCTTCTCAGTCTGGGGACTGGCGGGGTGGAGTGAGCGGCGGCGGCCCGGCCGGATGGCTGCCGGTCCGGCGGGGCGG
Organism: Eremochloa ophiuroides; assembly: GCA_038502445.1. NCBI lineage: Eukaryota > Viridiplantae > Streptophyta > Magnoliopsida > Poales > Poaceae > Eremochloa > Eremochloa ophiuroides. The sequence continues at coordinate 48,774,730 of JAHLJS010000009.1, read as the reverse complement.
GCGGGGCGCGCGCGCGAGGTGACAGAAGAGAGTGAGCACACGGCCGGGCGTGACGGCACCGGCACGGATGTGCCGTCGCGGCCGCGTGCTCACTGCTCTGTCTGTCATCCGCTTGGCCCCCGGCCCTCACGCCACATGGCAGGGCGCGGCTCTCGCTCACCGCCGGCCGGCGCCGCCCGCCGTGGCCGGCTAGGCCTCTCGTGCTGAGCCTCCCATGACCTTGACCTTGTTAATCATCAGGTCGTCTCTTCTTCCTGAACAAGAGAATTTCGATCCCGTTGTCCTTTGGATTTCTTCGATTTATCGGCCGCGTGTCGTTCACCGGGGGTTTAGTTTTCTCTTATTGCTGCTGCTGTACTTTTATTACTTTCTCGTTGTTTCTTCCTCGTTGGGCTTCCTCGGCCTCGTACGACGCCCCTCCGTTCATCTTTTCCGAGGAGCCCTATGCCATTAGGGGAAGTACCACCACATTTCTTTGGCTTCCTTTCCGGGACGGATTTATTTACTGTGCCACTGATGAATCTTTGGAACCTGTAATATGGCAGGGCATCGTCAGGAATCTACCGGATGGATCCGTAGTTTCCTCCTTGGCATTTTTGACCAGATCTATTCATCACTCGTTAGTTCTTCCCGACTTCCTCTACCGTACTTGTTTCTTTCTTGGTTTCCTCTTTCCTTTTCAGGCTTACTGTTAAGCTTGAGTGCTGATCCACAAGCGACGCCGCCGTCTGTCAGAGATAACATGAGCTCAGCAAGACGGAGAGAGAACAGAACGCAGGAGGAGGTGAAAATGCATGGAATTGTGATGCCAAGGAAAGGGACACGGTAACACGGTCGGCAGATCTGTCGCTGCCGCCTTTTCCGCACCTTATCATCAGGATCATCTCGATCGGTCAGTTATCTTCTCCTGCCGTCCTTTCTGTTCTTGAACAGTCATGTCGCTGGTGGTATTGAAAGTAGGAGTAATGGTGCAACGATACATTGTCCCCTAATGGCTCCTGATATGCAGGATACTGTTGAGATAGCTAGCCGCTGTTCCATTGTTTGGAAGCACCCTAACTAAAATTTAGTTAACTAATTGATAGAGCTAAAGTTTAGCTAGGTAAAGATCACTTTAGCTAGGGTGTTTAGGATGATCTAGCTAATTCAAAATCTTGATCATGCCACCCCTCATTAATACTATTGTTTAGATATCTAAACTTTATCTGAATGTGTTTGATACTCTAGCTAAACTTTAGTTGGAGATAGTTTGGTCATTTAGACCTTTTAGCTGGTTTTAGTTGGGTTGAAACAGTTAATTGGATTATGTATATTTTGGCCTCCAGCTAAACTTTAGCTAGGTTTAGCTATGGGGTGTTTGGATACATCATAGCTAAAATTAGCCATCTAAAGTTTAGTTGGTGCTTCCAAACAGGGCCTCATTGTGCTTGTACTCGTCAGAATTCCTGGCCGCACATGCCATCTGTTTGACTTTCTGTTGTCGGTCTAATAAATTAACGGACCGGCGCACATTCCTGAATTTAATTAATTTATTTTTGTCCAAATTAAGTTGTTATATTGGCGTTCGATGTTCATAAAGAGATTGTATTGAAATTTTGGCAAATAATTGGAGGATTTACTTGCTACTATGATTCGTTGTGATATATATATAATTTAACAGTATAATATATATAATTTAACAGTATAATATCCACCTCACCGTTCCTGATTAATAGTGGAGAAGTTTCCTTTTTCTTTAATTTGCTCTCTTTGTATGGGCAAAGCATGAACTTTGTCCAGGATAATGTTTCAAGGTACGCGCAAGCAGGGACGCTGGGATCGAGTTGGTCATATATTAGTTAAGAAAAATAAACAGTTTTCTGGTACATATAGGCAAGTTTGGGGTTGCTAAACTTGAGCCTAGGAACTTCTCACCAGCACGAGGAATGTTGTTTTTCCACACAAAATGACAATTTTGCTGACCTGAAAAATTGTAAGTTTGCATTTGTTCTTGGTGAAAAGGCATGGGATCGGTGCCAGTGATTGCTCATGTTTTTCTTTAAAAAGAAGGGCCAAGCTAGTTGCTGCTATTCTTTTTACTGGACAACCGTTGAACTTTCAACTACTACCTGGTTGCAATATCACATGCTTTCTTTATTGTATAATAAAGTCTGATTGTTACTTTAAAATTGCTAACCTACTGGTAAAAGACTATTTTTGTTAGTTTTCCAGTTGCAACATGGCACTACAATGGTTAATGGCAGTTACATTTGAAGTTTCAAGTAGTAAAGCCTTGATCCAGCATATATAGGACTGATGATCATGGATACACACACACACACACACACACACACACACACACATACTTTCTTTTCATAAGCATGTAAAACACTTGTATTACCTCATTCCCACTTCTTGTTCCATCATGTCTGTTTGCTGAATCTAATCATATTACATTTGAAGTTTCAAGTAGTAAAGCCTTGATCCAGCATAGTACAAATGATCATGGCGATATATATATTTTCTTTTCATAAGCATGTAAACCACTTGTATTACCTCATTCTCACTTCTTGTTCCATCATGTCTGTTTTCTGAATCTAATCTTATATCTAATATATCTATGTGGCCATACGCACCCTGCACATCAAAGCTTCCTTTTGCTATGGCAAGGTGGTCATGTAGAGGTGTAATATTGTCCAACCAAGGCACTGTTGCACTATTACCTTGTCTGTCATGTGATAAAGGATGCAAGAGCTAATCCAGAGCCCATGTCATCAAGTCAAGTGATCAAGAAATTAAAACATCAGCTCATTAGATTAAGCATATCTCGTTTACCGGTAATGGCTTGTTCAATTGTACATACAACATTTTAAGGATTCGATCTTGTGATCAAGCCCATTTCAAATTTGTTGATCAATATTTAAGGACTTAATTATACAATTGTTGATGTAAGACAGATGTTAGTGAATTTATCGTGAAAAATACTTGTGTATAAGTTTTTTCTTTGGATATTTATATTTTCACCGAAATTACCTGTAAAAGTGTTATCCTGTTCAACTTGTGGATTTAGGAAACAACTTCTATTTGTGATCCACATAGACATAATAATACATAACAACAGTTAACAAAATTAGAATGTAACAACCTATGCATGGCAAGACTAAGCATGCATATAGTGGAATTATTATTTCAGCATGTCATTTTTGTCAGGGTAATGTCATTTAAATTGGATATGGATAGGTATGATATACATGCAATTATTTTATTGGATTAAGTCCACTTTTGGCCCCTCAACTATCGTCGTGGTCTAATTTTTACCCCCAACTCCTAAACCATCTAGATTAGGCCACCAAATTTGCTAAACTGTGCAATTATAGCCCCTGGGCTGATTTGGGGCTGTTTTGCGATGATGTGGACGTGGTTTTGACTGCCACTGTGGCATTGACCGCCACATTGGCCACCTCTGCTCTGCTCTCGATGGGATGGGGAAAAGGCTCGGCCTACCCGCCAGCTTTGCTCTCACTCTCCCTCTGTTCTCACTGGGATGGGGACACCGTAGACCTGCAGCCCGACCTTCCCCGCCGCCATGAACACCACCGCCGGCGCCCCATCGCCTCCGCGGACGCCCGCGTGCAAGCCTCCCTCCGCCGACGCCCGCTCCCAAGTCTTCTTCCGCGGCCTGCATCACGCGGGCGCCCAAGCCTCCCTCTGTCTCCAATGTCGTCACGCCCGCACGCAAGCCGTCCTCTGCTGCCTGCGTCGCCACGCCCGCGCCCAAGTCTTCCTCCGCCGCCTTCGTCGCCACGCCCATGTCCAAGCCTTCCTCCACTGTCGGTGAGTGCTATTGCAGAGGATTTGTGTTCGATCCGCTGCAAGTGGCTAGTGGTTTTTCGATCCGCATTGGGCTGTTTCTAATCCTTCTACCTCCGCGTCCGCAGGATTGAAACAGAGAGGATGAAAAAGAATAGGTGCGATTGAATCCTTCTCCCTTTATGCGCCTAATATTATTGAATCCGAAGGTTCTGTAGAATAGTTCATTCATAGGCCTGAGTTTCTGTGTTATGTTGTAGCAATGGAACCTTTGGAATTTCTTGTTGATCGGTTTCATTTCGGCGGTGAGTTTTTCAATGATGGGAAGCTGCTGCAAGGCCGAAGCTCTCAAGTCTGAGATTTATGTGATGAATTTGTGTTAAACTCATGTGTGTGATGAATTCTGGGAACTTATGTGTGTCGAACTCATTTGGTGTGTTGCATTTCTGTTAAAAACTCATGTGTTCCATGAATTCTGGGAACTTCATGTGTGTTGAACTCAGTTCTGATTGTTAAAAATTGAGTTTGTGTGTATGCTGTGTTAATGGTCAACTATTGAATTTCAATTTGACAGTATGAACTAAAGATCGTTCAACTGTGATTGTGTTTGGATTGAGGATATATAGCCTGCGCCTTCTGAATCGTATCTAATTTTTTTTAGCAAACTGAATCGTATCCAAATGCATTTCTATGCACATATGCAGCGGCAGCAGAGCTGGCGGGCTGGGCCTTTTGCCCATTCCAGCGAGAATGAGTGGGAGAGGTGGCCAACGTGGCAAGTCAATGCCACAGTGGTAGTCAAAACCACGTTCACGTCATCGCAAAACAGCCCCAAACCAGCTCAGGGGCTATAATTGCATGGTTTAGCAACTTTGGGGGCCTAATCTAGACGGTTTAGGAGTTGGGGGTAAAAATTAGACCACGTCGATAGTTGAGTGGTCAAAAGTGGACTTAATCCTATTTTATTCTGGTCTTATCATTTTGTGGCCCACACGAATTGATGCAACCTAACTCTGTATATATGTGGCACTACCTCTGCCCTGAAAAAATTTCAATTCTAGTTGTCCTTGGACAAATTATCAAATATTTGACCATGCAAGTTTATAGAAGATATTATCAATATTTATGACACAAAATGAACATATATCTATAAACATATATTCTGTGATGACTCTATTGGTAGCATAAATATGATATACTCTCCGTATAAATTTGGTCAAACTCAAAATGGTTTATGAAAACATATCAGTTATCTTCATATTAGATTGTTGATGAGTTGTTTATTGAACAGAGAAATGAATAGATAAGGTTGTTATTTAGTAAAATGGACTGATGACTTCACACATGACCGTGGTACTGCTACATTTTGTCATCAAAAGTTCTATTGTACCATTTCATTAGAACTAAATTCCATGAAATTTCAAATAATGAAAGCTATAATAAAATTAATTTGAATATATGTATGCTGGCTGTTCACGTCCTCGAGTGAAATGACAAGTACAGAGGGTGTCGTAGTGATAATGATGTTAACAAGATTAAGTTCGTTACATAAATAAATATGTATGTCACTGTTGTTGGAATAGTAGTACCTGAAAGCTACTCGACTCGATGAATGGAAATAAATGGGCGCTTCACATGAATTGAAATTACATGTTTAACCATGTTATATATGAGAAATAAAATGATTGGGTGGTGGACATCGGAGAATGGCTTGAACCTTTCATTTACTTGATTCTAGCTAGCATATAGGCAACTGAATTGTCATTTGAAGTGCACCATACTGGAATTCTAATCCCAGCAGTACTATGATCTGACGGTATGTAAATTACTCTAAATATTGTGTTGAACATATGTATTATAGTGCCACATTGTCTCACACGGCCGGGAGGATCCACCAGGCTAACCCCTCCACCGATAAGGTTTTGGCGGCCATATATATGGATGAAGGAGAGGAAGAAAACTATGTATACAAGATATATAGAGGATCAGAAGGAGAAGAACAAAGAGGAGGGAGAGGTAGAAAGAGGAAGAAAAGGAGGAACTAAATTGTGTATGATGTTACTATTCAGATTTGTTCATGGTCATCTAGCTCTTTCATTCTACTACATAGCAAGAGATTCGCTAAACAATACTTCATCCATCCTAAGTTGTAAGTCATTTCAAGAATATTGGAGAGTCAAAACATTTCAACTTTAACTAAATTTATATAATAAAATAATAATATTTATGATATTAAATAAATATCATTAAATTATTTATTAAGTGTATTTTTATAGTATATTTATTTGGTGTTATAAATCTTTGTATTTTTCTCTATAATTTTAGTCAAACTTGAAATGTTTTCTCTTTAAGATTATTTGAATGACTTATAATTTGAGATACAATTTGGAAGGACTTACAATTTGGAATAGAGTGAGTAAAACTTACTATAACTACAGAACTGGTAGATATTGAATTGACATATTCAGGACATAGCTCCATTCCGTATTACCTAATATTGAGGACATAGCGACCACACTATCCCATTGGTGCAAGGTGCCCAGCGGTGAGCGGTGTATGTCCGCCCTTATACAGATAGGCTCCTGCCCTGGAAGTCCGAGATGGAGAAGCAAGTCACCGATATGCTCTAGTCCTGTCTGATTCAGCGGAGCTCCAGTGCATTCTCTTCTCCAATCTTGTTGGTCTACAAGAAAGATGGTAGCTGGCCCTTTTGTATTGATTACCGCATGCTGACTGTTAAGTCCAAATTAATTCCCAATATAAGTAATTGATGAACTGTTGGATGAGCTATCTCACGCTTCTTGGTTTTCAAGTCCTTGACTTCCTAGCTGGGTTCAACCAAATTAGATTGGCAGTCGGGTGAAGAGTACAAGACAACATTCCAGATGCATTGGGGGCAACGACGACCATATTTGACACTTTAGTGGTATCATGTAGACATTTTACTGATATGTCAAGCGATTTAACTGATGAGAGAGAACATAAAACGAAGAAAACAAAGAAACCGTGTCTAAGTCAGACTTCGTTTCTTCACGCGCGACGATGCAAACGAAACCATCCAGACACCGCGTTGGGGAGAAGCACATGGTTTCCATCCGCAGCTGGAGATCCCGTGCGCAAAGCAGCTTCGCGAGGCACATGCTGCGGGATCTCGCTCGCCGTCGGCTGGCCGTTTACCTCGCTCGCGGGCTCGCCGTGGCCTAGCGCGGTAGTAGCGTAGCCTCACATATTGCGCCAGCCGGACTTCGCGCGCCGCCGCAGACCTCGCTTGCCGACCAGCCGCGTACCATGCTTGCTCTCCTCGTCGCTTAGCCTGTTGTCGAGGTTGGGATAAGATCATGCTGCTGCCGCCGCGGGTGCTCGTGTGTCGGCCACGGGAGGTTTGAGGTCATGCCGAGGAGCCTCGCTCGTGCGCGGCTGCGGGACATGGCACGCCGCCGCGGACCTCGCTCCCCTGCTCACCGCGGTGCTTCGCTCGCATGGCCGTCGGCGGAAACTCTGTGTCTACGACACCGTCGCTGGCTGCACGGACGTCGGTCCAGCATGTACATCCCCGTCCCCATGCCTGCTGCCTTGCGTATTGGTATAACGCTAATCTGGTATCTCTTCCCCTTGCTGTGCTCGTGAGTTAGTGAGTTCATCTGTAGAGAAGCCACACGATTTCCTGCCATAGAGAAGCAGGATCCGAGTAGAGGAGAAAGATTGATTGGTAGATTTTTGCATGGACTCTAGTAGAAACAATCTGCATTGAGAAACATAGTTTCTTGGTATAATATCCTAAGCTATAGAAACTAAGTGTGGTTTTTTACATTGTTAGTGCCCTAACTAGAGTGGCTTGCACGTTGTGCCTATCATTCAATCAGGATCCATCCGAAGCAGGAGAAAATTGCAGCAGTATATCAGTTATATTCACTTCAACTGTGAACTGATCAGTTAGACATGATTATAAATATTTATGTAAAGATATCATTGACCATTAGAAGACAACATTAACATGTAATTAGGGCTGGACGAAAAACTCAAAGCTCGTAAGCTCGTTTAGCTTGTGGCTAGCTCCGCTCGAGTCGTTAGGGTAACGAGCCGAGCCGAGCTAAGATTTTAGCTCGTTAGTTATAGCGAGCCAGCTCGAGCTGGCTCGCGAGCCGCTCATGAGCTAAACGATCTAGAACACTCAGTATTATCCCAACCAAACTTGATCCACCCACCTAATATATTTCTCACTTGTATACCTACTTCTAAACTCTAAGTCATCTCTCAAGTTGTTTTCACTCCAAACCTGGCTCTGCAAGATAAATTATCTAATATTTATTTATTTATAGACTTGAATTTGTTTGATCTATAATCTAATCATTTTCTTTCATGGCTTGTTAAGGTAAGGAGCCAGAACTAACCGAACCGAGCCTACCTCGTTATCTAATCCTACATGTAACCCAATCCATGCTACAAAGGTGGGATAAGGAGCTCTTGATGGCCACGCCTTCATACATTTGCTCTACTCGACATCGAAGTATCGAACTAAGCATTCAGTCCAGTAGCAATACAAGCACTCTCTCATAGTACTATGCCCCATATGTATGCTATACAGTAGGTTGTATTGCTACACCCGACTCGTTTTCCCGGGCCTGGCTCGCGCGGTGGACTGTGGGCTGCGCAATGGGAGCGTGGTGGGCTGTGGGCTGCGCAATGGTTGGGGCATCCTATTGGAGACACGACGGCGATGCCGTAAGAACCGTGCGGTCTTAGATTGCCCGCACCGCGGACCTCTACATCCGCCTATACGCCACCGGTAGAGGTGGAGGAGCCGCACTGCGCGACGGTAAAGCGCACGCTACGGTTCCGGCCGCTACAATAGACCGCGACAGGTAGAGGTGGAAGCGACAAACGCTATCGGCTCCACGTGGGCCCCACGCCGCCGCCGACCGTCCTCGGGCCGCCAAGCAGAGGGAAGGAGAGAAGGAGCCGCCGCCGTGCTCGTCGTGGCCAGAGAAGGAGAGAAGGAGCCGCCGAGCTCCGGTCGCGCCGCCGCCGGGAGGAACGCGCGCGGCCGGAGGGAGGAGCGCCGGTCCCCGCGCGGCCGGAGAGGAGCGCCGCTCGCCGCGCCGCCGGGAGGAGGGCGGGAGGAGGCTGAGCCGCTGGTGGCCCGCGCCCGCCGGGAGCTCGCGCCGCGCCGCGCCATCGGGAGCCCGCGAGCGCCACGCCGGGAGGCAGGGAGCTCGGCCGGGCGGTCATGGTGGACGCGCCGGGGAGCTCCGCCGTCTCGGGAGCCACGCCACGCCGGAGACCGCGGGGAGGAGGAGCCGCCGGTGGCCCGAGCCGCCGGATAAGGAAGGAGAAAAAAAAGAAATGAAAAGGAAAAATGTGTGGGCTCCACTGATATAGAGTAGAGGATAGAGATTGTATGGATGCGGAAGAAACCGGTATAGAGGTGAAAAGCCTCGCTGATTAGGATAGAATATTCCTTTAGAGGTGAATTTTAGAGGTGGAGGGGTGCGGATAGCCTTAGGCCGTCAGTTTCCTGGAGACAGAGAACATCGATAGATGGTTTAGACAGAGGAGCAAAAGTTAAGAAGAAGCATTCGCCTGACTAAAAATAAACGATGGTTTTAGCTGATGCTGATTCGATGCAAGAGAAAAACAACGTTCTATGTCTGAAAAAAGAAAAGCTGAAATGATGATTTTAGCTAATGCTGATTTAATACGAGAGAAAAATATTATTGTATATCTGAAAAGTAAACTCTAATTTTGCCTGATAAGCTCAAGCGAACAGGCAATATACTCTGACGTTGCTGTTCCAACTACTCATTTGGATACGTTATGCTTATCCCATTTGAATCACCAGAAATGCCTTCACGCCAACAAGGCGACGACAACTACCCCTTTTTGTCATAGCATCTCTGAAGTCTGAACTTGCTGTTTGAGCTAGCATTTCTCTTATTTGTTCCAACCATTCCATTTGATTCCATAACGTACATATCGTCGACAGTTTTGTACTCGTACATGTTCATATAGATATGGGGCATTGGGGGACAGAAGCGTATGGTACTTCATGTCCGTGAAACACACCTTTAACATAAGCAACAATACTTCTCAGATGTGGATAAGAGGAACAGCATTGGTGACACTGACAAAGCCAGCTCAAAATGTAGGAAAACAGGTGCTACTCGCATCACAAAGAATATACATCATTACACTGCTGTCGTTCAATGGTCCTGACACGCCAGGACTATGATTGTTCTAGCCTACATTGACGAGTGGTAAAACTATAGAAAAAGGACGCCGAATCACACCTACACTACAGCACACAAAATACACAGGCCTAACACCATCTCGCTTCAGCACCCCTCCTAACCGCTATGAAATGCTGAGCTCATCCATAGTCCTGGAGAGTTCAATATCTGATTCCAGCCCATTCGTCCCGTTCATCTTCTGCTCTGCCGTGGCATGGTTGCTATCACTTGAATTTGCTACGCTTCCATCAGTAAGTTTAGCAGCACCAGCAGGAGAGGCCTGCGCATTCAGCAAAACGGTAGCAGGAGATGAGGTGGTCGTTAGTCATGCCAGAGACTTGCATGAAGGTATAAACAACTGTTGGGCCGACACTGCGGAAACCCCTTCGAACCAAGTCTTTGCTTATGGCATCTGCTTTCGATGTTTTGACAGGCACCTGACGGGAGTACCTGAATCGGCTCAATATAGGTTTGTGGTTCACAAAGCTCCAACAGTATTTATCAAATGATCCAAATTCCTCTACGATCTGCAATGACATGCGCTTAATTCAGACAAGAGCAAGGCTTTAGCTAAAGGAATATATGTTGCTTGTTTTAAGCAGGGCAAGGTAAATACATGTGACTGTATTTCAAGCTATGCCACATCATCCTTTTTAAATAAAGCAGTATCTAATCATGCCAACAAAAAGTTCAATAGTGTGAAGTGCTAACCTTGAGTATTTGGCGTGCATTTTCAATAACACCACGCAGTTTCTGTTCAGATAACAAGGAGCTGCTAGGACTTCCAGGTGCAATAATCTTCCTCTCGCTTAATTTTGAGACCAATATTGGGTCAAAATCCATGAAAACTTCCCTGTGAACCATACAAGTTGATTACTAAGATTCCCACCCGTTTAGATGCATAAATTTTTGGAATTTGAGCGGGGAATCTTTTGCAATAAGTGTCCAATCATGGGCTAAGTAGGCTTAAAAGATTCGTCTCGTGATTTACATGCAAACTAGTGCAAACATGCAAAAATTTCATCTACATTTAATGCTCCATGCATGTGCCAGCACATTCGATGTGACGGGAATTTTGGAATTTTGAAGTGCATCTAAACAGTAATAAGGTTCAGGAACAGAAGGAAATGCAAAGAGATACCTGAATATGTCCCTCTTATTCAGAATTGCTGGCCATGTCAGTTCAGCTAATGCACCTGACAGCACTAGCAGCTCAAATAACTTCCTGCAATTTATATGAAGCATTTGATTATTCAATAGTAGATGCTGTTATGAACTTATGATAAAGATATATATAACAGTCGTTTCTGCATACTTGTCATCGTGAACGGGAACTCCCCACTCTTCATCGTGAAATGCAGCATAACAGGGATCTGCACTTGAAAATGGTATAAACATCAAATAAAATATCCAATGCACAGAAGGTATATAAAGAGAATAAAAACCAGAAGTTCTATTGCCCTGTCAATGAACATAAAGAAATGATGCGTAGTGAGTGAACAGTAACAGTCCTGCATTGTGCTCATGAGTCTAATATGCATTGAAACATATAAGGTCATAAAGTTGATTTCAGATGGAACTATCACTTTGGGATAAATGAAAGGCAGATTAAGCTAACACGATCAACAAATAAAGAAATTGTCTTGTTCACTTCAGCATGTCCATTATTGGGCAAATGGGTAACAAAAATCCTCCACTTTGTCCAAATTTGTAAGCCTCGTTAGCAGACTCAATTTCAGTGGTTTTCATGATCAAACTATAGGTTAGCAGAGAACCTTGGTGCATAACATTATCACCTCCTATTTTGGATGTTCTTAGGTAAACTTCTAATTCATGCATAAATAAAAACTGCAGAACATGAACCTAATAAAAACTGCGCATGTTACCCAATTCTATACCACAGATCGTTCTAACCACTGCTCCAAAATGAACCGGTTAAGTGTAAAATAGCATAGAGATTGCAATGTAAACATACAGAAACAGCAATCTTATCATTCAAATTTTGGGGCCTTCGAATAATGCTCATAGCCTCATAGGAGAACTGAAGACTACAATGCAAAGCCAGTTCCATTATACAAAGCCCAAGCTTAAGTCAACTAGTATTCTGGATTCTATCTTACTGAGAGATAGGCCTGTAGTTGTGCATTGTAGACTGCTTCATTATTTACAAGAGAATTACTATTAAAGCACTACAAACTGTTATACTAGACCAATTGCAGGTTACCCCTAATAAAATGCTGAAAATATGCGGAAAATAAACCAGAAGCACGCACCAGCATTTGCTGTCACCCACGCACACCTCCTCTTCACACCAGCAGCATCAGTCTGGGAAACCAATCCACTCTCCCTTTCAAGCATGGAAACAGCCTTGTAATCAGTCTGAGAGAGAGTCTTCTTCTTCCTAGCCGCAAACACCGGCCTCCCAATCCGGCCCGTGGATGCCCGGCTGCAGAACGAGTCCGTGGACGCGTCGGAGGAGCAGGACGCGTCAAGAGACAGCCCCGAGCGCAGCAGCAGCTCCTGCCGACGCATCCCCGCGGGCACGCTGAGCGACGGCAGCAATGTGGGCACAGCGGCGGGTTTCTTCTCCTCCATTGCCCCTGCCGCCGCCGCCACGGCATCCCTCCCGGGCCTGGGTGAGGGCTTCCGGCCGCGGGTAGCGGACACCGAGCGCGTCCTGCCCCCCGCCGACCGCGGCTCGGAGTCCCCGCCGCCGCCGCCAGACGCCGGCGACAGCCGCCCCCTCGCGCTAGCCCCGGACATTGCAGCGAGACACCGACCCCTTGCGATCTCGAACCGCCCGACAGCCCCTTGGCCCTTCAGAACCGCAGAGCGAGCTAAAATCGGCGAGGCATTGCTGCGGAAGCGCCGAACTCTGGGGGCAAGTCAAGCGGCGGATTGCAGGCAGCTCCCGCACTAGAAGCAAACCTCAGCTCTTCCGCCGAAATCCGGCCAGGAAACCCTAGCAGTCGCCGCCAGACCAGCCCGGCATTGCGGAGACACAGCTTAGAGACCTCGATCCAAACCCCTCACGGGCGTCAAAACCTTTCCCACCCGCCGGCCCGAGTCCGAGCCACAAGACCCCGCAGGGATCAGCACGAGCAGCTCCCGCGAGGCTCGATTCGGGTCTCCCCGAGCGGCGGAACGCCCCGCGCCAGGACCCGCGGCAATGGCGAGGCGATGCGGCACCTCCGGCGAGCCGAGAGGAAACCCTAGGAGGAGTAGACGGGTGAGGGGAAGCGAGCCTCGAGCCTCGGCAGCGGCTGCTCGGAATTTACTGCCGCTGGTATTGGTGGGTGGGTGGAGGGTGCTCCGTGCGTGTGCCTGCACGTGGTCGGCAGTAGATTTGGGTTGGCAAGGTAGCTCTCGGATCTCGGTGAGTTCTGTCTGACTTGCTGGCTCGTGCTGACAAAATTGTTATAATAGAACTCCAAACGTGGTGTTTCGTTATAATGGGACTTTTATTATTGACATCGTTAAATTGACATTCAAAACATTAGTTTCTCGTAATACACTTATTAAGTACTGGAGGTTGAAGAGGAAGCTAACGAGTGGGCTCCACCTGACAGTGAGAGTAAGCTGCGGGATCCGGCTATCAGAGAGGGCGAGAGAGGAACGGGCAAGGGCTAGTTATGTCTTTTCACAGTGCGCCGCCACGCTGGCCCTGTGACATGGCATGCCACGTACGCAAAAATGTTAGTTTTTGGCAAACTTGTAACATGTCTCATTTAAGGATGGTAAAAATGTAGGAGTCATTATAAGAGTGAGAATCCGATAAGAGCCATCCGTTATAATGGTAAAAATGCAAATTTCCCCCAGCCTACTGCATGCAAGATCAGACCACAACCATTATTCACCAAGATCAGCTTCACCGGCTCCAGCAACCTTCTCTTCTTCCGCCGCCGCGACAGCAGCATTTGGTTGATGTGGCTGGCGTCCCACACGGAGGCGTACAGGTACATTGGCTTCTCCAGCCACGGCTGCCCCCTCGTGCCGCTCCTCTGAGCTCGCCAACGACGCGGCACTTGATGGTGCCCGCTTGGTCAGTGGATCTCGTCCTGGTCAGTGGATCGACGCGCCACTTGAAGTCGATCTCGTCCTGGTCAGTGGATCTCCCCCGCATGGCGTTCCTCGAGGCACGCCTCCGAGTAGTAGTCCATGGCGATCTGGTCCAGCGTCTCAGTGCCATCGGGGTGGAGCGGGACCTTGGACTGCGACGCCATGGTGGTGACTGGTGGCTTGTGAGCAGCGCTGGGCAGAGGCGAATACGGTCCACTGAATCTAAAATACATGTACGTATTCTAGGGGTTAAAAGTGATTAAAAATTCAAAATATCATGTATTACGAGAAGCCAATGTTTCAGGTATCGTTTTAGCGATGTCAACGATAGAAGTCCCATTATAGCGAAACAACACGTTTGGAGTCCCATTATAGCAATTTTTTTGCTCGTGCTGCCGTCCGTCGCGTATGTTGTGGTTTGAACTCTCTGGTGAAAAGACAGACAGGGAGAGGGGAACGAGATCTTGGGGGAGATGAGAGCAGCTGGCAGCGGGGTGGTTTTGTTTGCTGCAGCCAAGAAGGCCAGAAGCATATAAGACTGACTCCAATAAAGTATGCAAAATATAAGACCCATTTCACCGTGTAGGTCATCTACAGTAAAAGGAAAACAACACCCAAAACAAGAGAGCTCCAACAGCAGACGCAAAAAGGCTACCCCAACCCGTTCGTCTCTCTCCTCCCTCCCTCTCTCCTTTGCGTTTCGCTGCCCATCGTTCTCTTCCTCTACTTCGGCGCCGCTCATCCCTCTAGCACGCCGCCCCTCCCGGATCCAGCCACCGGTGGCGGCCCTTCATCCCCTCCCTCCCGGATCCGGCGCTGGAAGCACCGCCCGTGCTGGGCCACTCCCTCCTGGATCCGACGACGGGAGCGCTGCCCGTGCGGCCCGCGATGGGAGCGATGGGAGCGCCACCGTGCAGCTTCTCCGGCGGTCACAGCAGCGGCGGCGGCCACGAGCGCCGCCCGTGCAGCTCCTCCGACGACCTCGCCATGGAGGCCACTTCTGCCTCGGTCAAGCGCGCGAGAGGCCCGGTGAACCCGCCCTGCAGCAGCTGCTCATCACCGAATCCGACGAGGCAGCAAGGTCCGGCGGCTCCCCGGCGTGCCGGACTCCGGTCATAGGTGGTAGCCTTAGATCCGGTCGTGGCGACCACCCTGTGTAGAGCTTCCATGTCGACTTCCAGGCCGCGACAGAGGCCGGCTGCCTCGTCGTCCTCCCTTCCGGCGAGCGCAGCCCCGTGTTGAGCCGCCTCCATTGCGGCGACCGTCGACGCTGCTCTCCGCCGGATCGAGCTCCGGTGCTGGTCTCGGGCTATGGCGTCGTGGTGGGCCCTGCATCGCTTGGAGACGCAGAAGACAGAAAAGAGACGCATATTTGCCTTCTCCAGTTGCCTCGCACGCAAAATGGGTCAGCCATTTGACTACTCTGTTGGAGACCAATTTGCCTCACCTAAAACAACTGTAGACACCTCATTTTGGGTTTGGGTCACTCTATGGGTGTGCTGTTAGAGTCAGTCTAAGGGTGTATTTAGTTAAAAAAATTTCTCTTTCCCCATCACATCGATTGTACTTTTCGCTACATGGAGCACTAAAGGAAGTAGCTGCTGTTACATATTTGTACTTTTTGTTTGGCTAGCTCGAAATTAATCTTTTGAGTGTCCTTAAGCCTATGATTGGACAAAAGTTGTCAAATCCAAACGAAAGTGCTACGGTGCACTTTTTCTCAACTTTTTCTAATCTAAACGCATCCTAAATTTCAAATCTTAAGCGAGATTTGTGCAGAGATTATATTCTTGTTGACGTCTTAAAATAATTAATAAATGGCTTGCTGGCCCATATACCAGGTTGTCTCAGTAGACCCATTGCGGGACTTAAACCCATGGGTTTCCAATATATAATATTTATAGCTTCCAACATAATACATATATGAAAGACCTGTTTGAGTAATAGGATAGGCATCGGAGTAAACTTTCTTGTGAAGACCCATTTACATAAAGAGTTATTTTTTCTCTTATTGTTGGAGAAGACAAAAGATAGCTATTTAACACTTTGCCTAAACTAAAAAAATGTAGTCTTGTATGTCGGGTCTCGGTTGATGGAGACAACTTGCAACTCTTGTAGACTGTATTTGGACACCTTGTGGATTGGAAAGCTAGATTTTAAAAATTAAATTGTTGAAAGTTGTTTTATAATCTGACTTCAAACACCGTTTGGATCTATAACTTATAAGGGAGCGTATAGTTATGTGATCAATCGGTCAATTTTTTTTTATACATGCAATCTAGTGGACATTTGTAGCACAGATCCTAAAAACATAACCAAACATATAGAAATCTGACAGAATTTAGTATAAAAAATTGTCAATGGATAAATAGCAAAAGTCAACTTCATCAAAGCTATGGTAGACCATTCTATATAGTAAAATTATCGCAATGCCCTCATTATTTGTGGAATGAGCCAAAAAGTGGGGGATAGAATGGTCAAGTTCAATCCAAAAGCTGATAGAAGCTGGGCTTTCTCATCGTGCTAAATTATGGAGTCTAGAGGTCACCAGATTGTATAAGTTGGGTGCAAGTTGAACATGTTTGGAGTCCTAACTAGCTTTTTGCTATAATCCAAATAGGCCCACGGTGACTAGATTAGTCAGTGTACTTTCTCCTTATGTAAAAATGGCATTGTTTTATCCTAAGCCTCCAAATTTATATTAAAAACAATATTTAAATTTCTAAATAAGTGTTATTATTATTTTTAGATTACAGAATACAACGTAGACACTCTTACCATGCACGCACACTCACCTCTATGAATGTACGTACGCAATCCCTATCTCTATGAACACCTCCGAGGGATAGAGCCAGTAGATGTTAAAGTTCACGAAGTCACTATAGACGCCTCGCTATTAATGGGGAGGATTCAAACTTTGGTGGGTAGCATCCCACTGGATGGTCCTACTATTGGACCACAGGTTCATTTGCCTAAATAAGTGTTATTAGATTTATAAAGAAATATAGTTTTATGTAACTATTTGTATTAAAACATCGATCAAATTTAAAGTAGTTTGATAACTTAAGATGAAAACAGAGTCATGTTCCTTTTTTTTGATTGAAGTTATCAACAACATCAATGTAATATGCTGAAGCTCTCTTGAGTATATATGTCAACATACTTATAAATGTATAACGTAATATTCTCTAGTATTTCAGTTGATTATAGCTCACCGTAGTAAAAAAAAAAAAAATGTCTCTCGACCTGTCATCTAATCAGACACCCTCACAGGTCAGCCCACTGAGAGGTCTATCATCCATGACGCCTGTCAAAATCTCATCCCACTTCGATGTCATGGCTCCCGAGACAACGGCTGGACTTCGCTATCCTAGCTTTCAAGACAACGATTGGGAAGTAAGGAATATATAATAATAACATAACAGAGAATGTGAGTGTGAAGATTAAGGATTTACAAATTACAAAAGTGATTTATTTTGTACTTCGGTTGTTGTATAAAATTAGTTTACAACCGTATTCCTATCATTTACAATTTACATCGCAATTGTTATTGGTTTGTAAAATGAAATAGCAAATCGATTGATTTGAGGACTTTGTGGGATAGAACAACAAAGACAAAAAATATAGAGTCAGGTTCTACAACAGCATCTATGGATTAGATTTTTCTTTAGATGTAGAAATACCAAAATTGAAATCCTAGCTCCACCACTGAGCAACGATGGATTAGTCCACATAGAGATTGATGAGGTTTTTCACCGTCTGAATAATGAATAAAGACTGGACCGTGGACCCTGTCTGAACTTGGGGCCAAGCACCGGTTGGACCACTTCTGGTTCTGGAGTTTCTACTGTGCAGTTTGACCCGATGGATCAGCTAGGACTGCTCACTGCTGATTAGATGCACCGGGTGTTCCTGCACGGTGGAGAACTCTGTGGCAGTGGACCCCGTACCACGGAGCTGGAGAACTCGGTGCGCCGCCAGCGCACTCAGGTACGTACAGAGGGCCCCGGTAGAAACGGAAAATCGTCTGCTTGGGGTCTACTAGTATCTGCTCGCATTTTTTCCACGTGTAAGCATATCTCAGAATAATAACAGAACAGAGGTGGCTATCAGCAAGCGGCGATCGCTTTCGCAGGGAAGAAATTATTGGAAAGGACAGTCATCCATGGATCTCCACGAAAACACTACGTGCTGGTCCCTCCCAAAACGCACCAATGAGAATGCGATATGTGGCTGTCCAGTCTGTGTACTCCTTGAGACGAATTGCAAATTCACGGTTGCAGTTGCAGCTCAAGTGCACAACTGCTGCCGCCTGCAACCACTCGTCGGCATTGAAGGGGCTTCGTGTACACTCACCACAGCCACAGCAACAGGCCAACAACACCGACACGCACTGCAAGGGAGGGATAACAGCACTGATCTGTTGGGCCAGATCTTTTCCTCTTTCAGGACAGAACAGTGTCACATGCAGTACCCAGTAACAACAATTAATAAAATACATAAAAGTGTACTGTACAGTTAACCGGTGAAGCTACACGATCAGCAGCTCAGGGCCGTAAGCCTAAAAGGAGAGAAGCACACGTGTACAGACAGCGCGGCTCCATCATGGCGCACTTCGAGAAAAATGCATGTACAATTGCCGTAACCAATTTCCACACGCTGCTGTCTGGACTCTGGCTGGACTCTGGAGGCTTTGGCTTTCACCTACAAGGGGAAAAACCTCCTCTTCTTGAAGTACCAGAGGAAGCAGCCGAATACGACGGCGCCGCAGACCCCCGTTGTGGCCAGTGTCCACTCGAACGCGTGGGGCACTGAGAACAGAGGGACCTCGAAGTTCATGCCGAAAACCCCCGAGACCACCCCGAAGATGGCCACCACGAATGTGGCAGTGGTCAGGAGCAGCTCGAATTGGATCAGTTGGTTCCGGACGTTATCCTGCAACAGCAGCATTTGTGAGCATCTTTCTTTTAAATAGAGGATTGGGTCACTGGGGGGCACAAGCTGTGACAGAAATAGACCAAGAGACGGAAATGTGTCATCGAATCTTTCCAGCCAACTGTCCTAACCTATGGAAATAGTGTAGAAGGAAAGATGGTTGAAATATGTTGGTCAGCGCCACTCACTGTTACTGCTTATTAACCAAGATTAGTATGTTGTTCTGTACATAAGTCATTGCAGGGTTCCAGATGCATTTGTTTAGCTAAGACAAGCCTTTCAAGTTATTATTACTTCTATATGGCCCACCTTAATTATAAAGTCCACTCCACTGCATTGGAATTGGATTCTGCAACTGAAAGTCTGAAACTAGTAGTCTAGTGCCCAAATGCCATCAGATGAGTCGGTCCTAATGGCCACTACTCCCTCCGTTCCAAATTGCAAGTGGCTTTTCTAAGTATATAGTTTTTGTTAAGCACCTAGATATGCATTATGTCTAGATACATAGCTAGAAAAGCCAAAACGACTTACAATTTGACGGAGGGAGTAGGTCTAAATGTATACTGTGAAAAAACAATGGTTACTGGCTGTCTAGTTCATACAAGGAAAAAAAATTGGCACACAGAAATCTGAAAATCCGTATGAATACAGCAACATGGAAGATATTTTCAGTTGAAAGGTCAGCATCGTCCTGCAGGCATCATATGCAAGCTAACTTAGAGCTTACCTAAAGCCTCTCTATGCCAACATTAAGCTCGTTTGCGCAAAGCTGCAGCTTGCTAAACCGAAGCTCATGCTACTGTCCCAAGTTTAGGTTCAAAGTCCAAAGGTGCATTCAACATCACTAAGTAGTGTGCCTAACATTTCCAAGCTAAACATGCCATTCTCAAAACAAAAAGGAGCATTCAACCTCGCTAAGTAGTGCACCAAGCATTTCCATGCTAACTTATCAGCTATTCTCAAAACCAAAAGGCAGCATTCAATCTCGTTTAGTAATGCTGTCCAATATTCCATGCCAACTAAATATTAAGAGATGAATAATCGTCTGCATGCGTTCACACAGTTGTTCGGTAGTAGCACACAGACAACTCCCCTAAAACTTTGCAGCTTTGCTGCGTAACAAGCAAATTCTTGCATCTACATAATGGGAATTTAATTGATTTAAGGTTGAATTACCAGCTGTATGTTGATGAAATCTTCTGTATCATCAATGTACTCCTTCAGCTGAAAAAACATGGAGCAGCGAAATTGTCAGCCACAATAATCGGTAAAATAGAGAAAATGCTAACATATACACAATTCAGGATTTATACCGAAGTCAACTTGCTCAGGGTGTAGTCGATAACAACAAAGTAGGCCTCCAACAACATTTCCAGTTCTTCTATGTTGTACTGGCTGCTATCTGAGCTCTTGAAGCTGCTGTGCCTGCTTCTGGCAAAACTGAATTCCTTCTCAAGTCTGCAATTTGCAGGGGGTGGTGAAACCGGTGCCGACAGAGATGAACCAAACCCATTAGGACCCTGAAGGTCCTCGTCATCTAACATTGATGCTTCCATCCTCATCTTCTTTTCAGTGAGATACATTTCAGCCATATCACCATCGTCATCCATCAGCTGCTCTATCTCATCTCTGACCTTAAGTGAAAAAATGGACGGAAATATTAAAAAAAAAAAGTTGAGGCATTACAGAAAGCAAAAGCATTATTATGACCATCCTTTTACCTTCTGAACTCTTCTTGTCAATGCAACCAGCTTGCTCTTTAGGCGTCGGACTCGTTCCAAGTTGAGGGTACTAATTTTTGCTGTCAGCTCATCTAGTAACGGATAAGCCTCAGCCTCTAATTCAATAGCCTGAAAAAATTGCAAACACTTTATTTTTCTCTGATGACCCACAAAATCATTATCAGTAACTTTGGACATAACTAAAAGTACACAAGCTAATAATGCAGTATGGGCAAGTTCACTATACAGTTTCATTATTAGTAAAATTTGGTGATGCAACTGTCAAGGAATCTGAGGTGCAGGAATCAGACAAATGAACAACAGATCAAGAAACACTGAAACTAACAGCTGACACATGATGTACCAATCTTCAGTTACTTCACCACTGAAAAAAAATAGGCAATTTTTGCTGTGGGGCATCGCGAAAACAACAAATTGGCCGTAACACACCGCCAACGCTGGCTTTTGCTGAGTACCATTACTAATTCGCGATTGTTTGCCAGTGGACACCGCCTCCATTAAACTAATCATTTACAGCAATCGAGAGAGAGAGAGCACTGTTAGCAGACGATTTTGCCCCTGGCGGCCTGAGACGCGTTCGCGGTCCGGTTGGACCAGGTCGTCCTCGGTCAAACCAGACCCTGAACCCTAGTCGGAGTCTCCCTCACCGCCGTTCTCCAGTCTCCCGCAGCGCCGTCGCCAATCTCGTTGCTCGCCACCATCTCTTCCCCACAGTCGCCGTGCCATGGATGCATGAAGATGGCTTCGCCGGCGAAATCGAAGCGGCTCCGCCCGAGCATAGATTCACCGTCGAAGGGAGTGAATCTGTCATGGGTTCCTGAGGGGTATGAACTTTTATCCTCTTCCACATTTTGATTTGAGGTTGGTTTTGTTGTTGCAATGCACTGGGGGTCGATTTGCGCATCAGAAGTTAGGGTTTTCATGATTTCTTGTTCTTGTCCATTTTTAGGATGGACATTAGTTCTGCATTACGCATAGCAGTGCGTGTCCCAGCTTACTGTGAGGCTTGCGAGGACGGTAGAAATGTGGGTCACAATGCAGCAGATTTTCAGCTCATTCGTGATAGGGACACTCTGAATCTGAGGGATTTAAGTGACGACGTAGCTGCTAAAGTGTCTATTGGGAAGAATAAGGGCTTCAATTTGACATATTTCGACAAGAACACCCAATGCTATACCAATCTTACCTCAGATGCAGCTCTGATGGATGCTACTAATAATTATTGGGACCTAAGGAGGCTACCTTTGTTTGTGAATTTTTATGACACGGTGGCTATGGCATATAGTCAGAGTGTGTCTTTGGATAATGAGGCAGGTGCATCTGTTGCTCTCCCACTGCTGCCCCCCTTTGCTTGGTCATGATGATGGGCAGAACAATCAGGCTGTTCAAACTGTTTTGCCTGGTGGAGGTGACCACGATGTGGAGTCACTTAGCGTGGAAGACAGTGATGATGACAGTGTTCACTCTTCTGCCTCTGATGACTCAGCTGAGAAATCCACACCTGCTCAAGGAAGAAGCAGGAAGAAGCGTGCTGATGATGATGTTTCATGGGAAGAAGATGATGAGGAGTATGTTGGGGTCAATGATGAGCGCCATTATATGTCAGAACATCAAGATGAACAAGCATCAGATGGGGATACTGACTCTGACTCTCTTGTTCATGATGATTTGTATGTTGATGATAATGCTGGCTGTGACATTACTGAGCATGTTACTAACTTAGAGAACCCAACTATAGAATGTGGTGTCACATTTGAGGATGGGGACACCTTTAAGAGGGCTATTAGACAGTATGCTGTGCTAAAAGAGTTTGAAATTGCAGCTCCTTACAGTGAATCCAAAAGGTACAGAGGGTACTGCAAAGGATTCAAGACCAAGAAGAAGAGGTGCAAGTGGAGGATACATGCTTCTCAATTGCAAGATGGGAAGACTTGGCAGGTCTGTTCATTTTATTTTGACATTTTCCTACATTTTGGTTCTTATTTTTCCCAACTTGTATATGATGTTTTCCTTTTTTGTCAGATAAAGAGGTTGGGAACACATAGTTGTGCCAGCACATCCAAACTGGAGAAGAACTGCATGGCTACCAATGCCTGGGTGAGGGACAGGGCCATTACCATCCTGAAGGATGAACCAACAATTCGAGCATCTAAATTGAGGAAGGATTTGCAGACCAAGTACAACATCCAACTTTCATACTATGTTGTCTGGGATGGACTGTCAATGGCTCTAGAGCAGATTCAAGGCAAATGGGATGACAGCTTTGAAGATGTTTTTAGATTCAAGGCTGAGGTGGAGAGAACAAATCCTGGTAGCATTGTGGACATTGAGTGGGTTCAGTCTGATGAAAAGAAGAGGTTCACAAGGATGTTTGTGGCATTTAAGAGCTGTGTTCAAGGTTTTTTGAATGGCTGCAGACCCTTCCTTGGTGTTGACTCAACAGTGTTGACTGGGAGGTGGAGAGGCCAGTTAGCTTCTGCTTCAGCTGTGGATGGACACAACTGGCTTTTTCCAGTGGCATATGGTGTCTTTGAGTCTGAAACTGCTGAAAATTGGAAATGGTTTTTTGAGGAACTTGAAGTGGCAATTGGATCTCCTCCAGGCCTGGTCATATGCACAGATGCTGGCAAAGGAATAGATAAGGGAGTTAGCTCTGTATTCTCAAATGGAGTAGAGCATAGAGAGTGCATGAGGCATCTAGTGAAGAATTTCAACAAGAGGTATAGAGGAGCAGTGTTCAAGAAACATTTGTGGCCAGCAAGCAGAGCTTACAACCAGAGGCACTTTGAACACCATTACAACATCATGAAGCAAGCTTCACCAAGGGCACTGAACTGGATAGAGGACAACCACAAGCACATATGGAGTAGATGGAAGTTCTCTCATGCTAGCAAATGTGATTATGTTACTAACAACATAGCAGAGACCTTCAATAGTTGGATTAGGAATGAAAAGTCCCTGGCTTTAGTTCCTCTATTGGATAGGATTAGACAAATGATCATGGAGAAACAAGACCTTAGGAGGTCACTGTCATTGAAGCTGAGAGACAAGATCTTGCCTCATGTCACCAAAGAGCTTCATGCCATGAGTAGGAATTTACAGTATGTCATACATAGGGGGCCCAACAACACTGCTGAGATTCAAGGCACTACAAAAGAACTAAAAACCTGGAGGCATACTGTGGACCTTGAGAATAGATCATGCAGCTGTCAAAGGTGGCAGATTACTGGATTGCCATGTACTCATGCTCTCTGCTTCATCCATTCTATTTGCAACAGAAGTGTGGAAGACTACATAGATGACTATTATTCGGTTGATAAGTTCAAGAAAGCATATGAACATGTCATAAATCCCATGACAGATAGAAACCAGTGGCCTCAAGTAGACATGGGTTTCAAACTTTGGCCTCCAAGGTTGAAGAGAGCTGCAGGTCGGCCCAGATCAAGAAGGATGAAAAGTGCTGAAGAAGGTGGCAAGACAACTAGCCAGCGCCAGTGCAAGAGGTGTGGACAGTTTGGTCACATGATGAAGACCTGTAATGAAACTGTATATGACTCTGATGCACCACCACCAGCACCCCCAAAGCCCAAGAGAGTGAAGAAAAAGAAAACCACTGCCACAACAACTGCCACAACAACTGTCTCCACCCAACAATCACAGATTGAAGGTGCTCAAGAACTAAGTGTTGCACCACCAGCTCTAACAAACAGCCCAGCAGGAAACACTAGGAGGTAAGTGTAAAGAATTCATGCCTGTTATCTATGATACAATACTGTTGTTTCTGTTTGTAATGTTGTATATGACATGCAGCCGCAAGAGGGCATTGGAGTTTGCTGGTGAAACTTCCTCCCCCACTGCAGAAGTGCAGCATCAAAAGAAGATGGCAAGGAAAACTAGCAAGACCACTAGGAAAATGCAGGCTGGGGAAAAGGAGACAAGCAAGACCAGCAAGAGGATCAGCAAGAAGAAGCTGATCATGGACCTGTGATGACTGCCAAATTGTTATGTAATAGATCTGTTATGTAATGAACCTATTATGTGGTGAACCTGTTATGTAATGGCAGACTTTGTTATGCCTATGAACTATGATCTGTAAGGTTACAGCCAGACTTATGTGGTGAACCTGTTGTGTTAAGTGCTCAAATATGTTAGGCAATGCCCAGTTCCAAAATTTGATCCAAAAGATGCTATGCAATCTCATACATTTCTCATAGGTATTTTTCATACCATTTTCTTGCGACAAATTTAAGATGCATCATTGAATTCAAAGAAGGTACAGATAGCTGGATACATGTTCGCCGGATGGAATGACTCCAACAACACTAACTGGATACATGTTAACCTGCTGTTATGCATCACTTGACCAACAACACTAACAGAACTAACACCAAAACGAAAACCTTTACAACACCAACTACAAGCAGGCGCTCTCCAATCTTATCCATGTTGGTCATCAATTTCTTGTTGCTATCAATTAGTGACTGGAGCAGTGCCTCTGAATCTTTGAGATGAATGACTGCACTCTCCAACAGATCTTGGGAGGCATCAAAAGCTTGGCAGGCCTTCACCTTGTCCTTGCCTTCCTTCATCACCTCGAGCGCCATGGCATCACGACCTCTAACATGAAGACTACAAGCGCGAGGAAGAACGCCTTTGGAGACCAAGTACTCGACATATTGTTCTTCAAAGAAGTATACTCCACACGCATAGTCGGTCTGGTAAACAAGAGATCAAAGTAAAAAAAAATCCGCATCTTCTCAAAACCAGCGTAGAAGTGAACCACAACTTACATGCTCACGCATAGGACACTTGTAAAACCTCTTTCCCTTGCTGCCAGGCTTCTGCAAGACGCGCCCGATGAAGACGGTTCCGCACTTGTGGCAAGGAACCAATGGCAAGAATCCGGCTTGGTCTCTGTAGGGCTCGAGCGACGACGGAGCTGAATGCGGCGCTCCGAATGGTGTGGAATGCGAGCTCGATGCCATGGCAGTGGCCGTAAGCTAAGAGATATAGGGTTCGTGCAGATGGGGAATGAGCATTGGGAGAGAGAATGAGAAGAGGAGAATGGGGATGAGACGGGAGGAGGAAGGCGACCGAGGACGACCTGGTCCAACCGGACCGCGAACGCGTCTCAGGCCGCCAGGGGCAAAATCGTCTGCTAACAGTGCTCTCTCTCTCCCGATTGCTGTAAATGATTAGTTTAATGGAGGCGGTGTCCACTGGCAAACAATCGCGAATTAGTAATGGTACTCAGCAAAAGCCAGCGTTGGCGGTGTGTTACGGCCAATTTGTTGTTTTCGCGATGCCCCACAGCAAAAATTGCCAAAAAAATATTACTAATTTGCCTGTTTGATAATCGACAAGGCTAATTAGAAAACCGGACATGATAGCAGACCGACAGTGCTTATCAGACATACAGTAGCCCAGTGAGACGGTTCAAAGTACTAAGTGGGCTCGACTGGTCACAGGCTCACAGCTCACTTCGAGATGACCAAGCCAATCAAGCTCACCGTACAGTGTGCACACCCGACAGTAGAAGTGTAGAACAACTAATACCATTAGCAGAGACGTGAAGGAGACAATGCGAATCGGAGCTCTCCAAGTAGTAGTAGGACCGAAAAAGAAACTGATCCCGATAATAAGAATGGCACCTGCGAGTCTAGGAAGGAGCAGGCTGCCTCGAGGGCGACCTCCAGCGCGATGAACTCGAAAGGCAGGTCGTCGGCGCGGTCGACGAGGCGTCGCTGCAGCTCGTCGACGTATCTCCGCACGGCCTCCTCCGCTGCGGCGCCCCCAGCGGGGTCGGGCTCGCGAAGGACGAGCGCCTCGTCGGCGGTGATGATGCACCGCAGGCGCTCGAGGTTGCAGACGACGGCGCGCTCGCGGCCGAGGATGGCGGACGGGTAGACGAAGAGCGGGTCGAGGAGGCGGAGGTCCCGCGCGGGCAGGTCCAGCCGCCGCATCAGCGCCGGCTTGGCGACCTCGACGGCCTCCGCGGCGCCCGTCGCCGCGTCCACGCGCACCCACGAGCGCCTCTCGCCGCCGCGCCGCTTGAGGCCGTGGACGTCGATGGACACGCCGCCGCCGCCAGCTCCGCCGCCACATGGGCCTCCGCCGGCGGTGGTGCCCGGCGCGGGCGTGGCGCGGCGGTGGTGGGGCCCGTTCGTCGCGGTCGCGGCGGCGCGGGAGGACGGGAGGAGGAGGAGGCGGTCCTTGAGGTGGTCGTGGTCCATGGCGGTGGCGGTGGCGGGGGCAGGCGTCCGCGGTGGCTGGGCTGGGGCGGTAGTGACGTGTCAATGGATGCGCCGAGCATGTGTGGAGGGAAAAGGATGGGTGGGTAGGATCATGGATCTGCCCGGACACCGGGGACTGGGGCGTAGAGGCGGCTCCAGTATCTGCAAGCAATTATTTTTGATTCCGTCACGTGGGTGGGGTTGGGTTGGCCTGAATCAGTTGCGGCGAACCGCTTATTTTTTAGCGCTCCTGCACTATTTTTGTCTCACAGAAAATCAACATTAGCATTTATTTTCAGCAGTTTCCAGATTTAGCGAATAGAGCCAAAAAATTGATTTGAGGACTTTAAAACGTAGATGTTGTTCGATAGAGATAAAAATAAATATTGATTTTGGTTAATATTAATTTGTTGTGAGAGTAAAAAAAATTCAGTTGATAAATCCAAGCGAATTCAGGTCATCATATGCCATGCTTGTCTCGCAAGCAATGCAAGATTTAAAATTTCTGTCTCTAAATCTTAAGCCACCCATGTACTTTGGTTGGGTTTCTCCCAAGCTACCCAACATCATTTTCTTTTGCCTTCCTCACTTCCCCACAAGAATTTTCGTATCAATGAATTTATATGTTGACACAATCCTCTTGATAATCTAAAACAACTCATAGTATAAGTAGGAGTTGCCAGTGTAATGGATTTAGAACATCCTTTCCACTGCCGGATAAAGTTTGCTCTATCCATCGCTAAATTTTATTCCACTCTGTCTTCTTCATTGATGTCCTGCCAACTTCAGTAGGTAACCCCAAATATTTTTGTTTCAGCGATTCATTCTCCACCTGAATAAGAGACTTGACATTATCCCAAATAGCCTTTCTGCATCGTTTATAAAAATGAGAGATGATTTTGCCAAGTTTACCTTTTGACCGGAAGCTTCACAATATTTGGTGAGAATTTTTTGCACAACATTTGCATTACTTGCATCAACTTTGAAGAACAAAAGGCAGTCATCAGCAAACAATAGATGGTTGGCCTTCGGGCATGAGCATGAGATTTGAACACCATTCACATGACAATCTGCTTCTTCACCTTTTAACACACAAGACAAACCAATTTAAAAAAAAAAAACACATACACACACAAGACAAACCTTCAGCACATACCAAGAAAAGACAAGGGGAAATGGGATCACCTTGTCTAATACCTCGAGTTGGCTTGAATTCTTATAGACGATCTCCATTAAAAAGGACAAAAAAGGAAATCGATGTAACACACCTCATAATTTTTTCCACCCAAGTTAGACTTAATCCTAGTTTTAGCATTATTGCCTCTAGATAGCTCTATTTCACTCTATCATATGCCTTCACCATGTCTAATTTCAAAGCATTCCATCTTGATCGATTTGAACGCATAATGTGCAAAAACTCATAAGCGACTAGGACATTGTCAGTAATAATTCTACCATGGACAAATGTTGATTTGGGTATGATATCCAGGAGGACCTTTTCAACCTTTTCGCCAATGCCTTATAAATTTTTTTGTATACCAAAGGCTAATAGGGCGGAATTGGCTCTAGGATACTGGATTCCGGACTTTTGGCACTAGAACGATGAACGTGCCATTTATTTCCATAGGAATCTCATCACCATTGAGCACCCCAAGCACTGAGCAATGTCCTTGTTATATCATCACTACAAACATTCCAATTACGCTGGACAAAATGTGCAGGTAAACCATGCATTTTGGTTGGGAACATTTGGTATAGAACATTCTGTCGGTGCTAGTTTTAGCGGGGCTAACACCGGCCAGTAAATATGTGTTTTGCGGTTGAGGCTATGGATGGTGTGCAAAGGAGAACACAGGGATTATACTGGTTCAGGCCAAGCAAGCCCTACGTCCAGTGGAGAGGAGAGTCGTGTTGCCTTGCACCGGGGTGCTTGTAGTAGGGGGTTACAAGCTAGGCGAGAGAGGGAAGTGCTCCCAGGTCTCTTGTGAGTGTCTAAGTGTATGCAAGTCATTTGCTGTTGGTGTGTATGTGTGGGTGAGAACTTAGGACTTCCGGGGGGGTCTCCCCTAAAGCTGGCCTCTGCTCTCCCTTTTATAGTCGCAAGGGAGAGGCAAGGGCAGCGCTTACAATGCTATGTATGTTACAGTGAGGAGTTGCTGTTCCTTGACTATCGTCAGCTATGGTCTTTTCTCCGCGTCTCCGGGGTATGGCCGTAGTGGTCGGCACGATCTTGGTGAGTTCCAAGGCGGCAACAGTCGTCGGATTATGGCATGTCGTCAGCTACGGTCTTTTCCCCGCGTCTCCGGGGTATGGCCGTAGTAGTTCGCACGATCTTGGTGAGTTCCACGGCGGCAACAGTCATCGGATCATGCCATGCCGTAGGGTCACAGCTGATGGCTGTCCTTCCGCACGATGTGACAAGAGGGCGAGTCGCCTCGGGGCGTTGTCTCCCGAGGCTCGGGACTCCTGAAGGCGTGATGGGATGGAGTAGGGTGATATCTCCCCTCGGTCGTATTTCCGGCCTTTGAACAGTACTTCTCGAGGGTTAGGTGGGCCCGGATGAAAGGCGTGCTCGTCCTTTCGAGTGGACAGTGCAGTAGGCGCCTTTCTCGTTCTTGCGTAGCCTGTTGTCAGGCGCTCGGACTGTCGCAGTCGGAGTTGATAGACCCCGGCGGAAAACGGGGCGGCGCATCGTAGACCATACCGTGGAGAGGACGGCCGTAGTGGGCCTATCAAATCCGCTGCCAGGGAAATCCTGACACGTGGTATGGCCGTCAGGGGCGTGCGAAGCACAGTCGAGTCGAGAATCTCGCCTGACGGGACAGTGCCTGTAAAGTGGTCAGGGAGGTCTCTTATGGTCCAAGATTGCTCTGCTGACATCACCGGTGCCTTGGATGCCTGTGTGAGATTGCGCTCGAGGGGGATGGGGAAACTCGGACGAATCGGAGAATGGGCACCGAGGGCGCCGCTCTCCCGAGCTCTCCTGGGGAGGCTCGGACGAATCTGAGAATTGGTGAAAGGTCCTAAATGGCTAGAGGGGGGTGAATAGCCTATAAAAAATCTACAAACAACACTTAACAAGCCGATTAGTAACAATAGCAAGCTTTGCAAAACACTAGCTCTAAACTATGCTATGCAAGCCACCTAGACAAGTATACTACACTATGATCTCTAGTTCACACTCAAAGGCTATGTTACTACTTTACACTATTCTTAAGTGAGCAACTAACTAACAAGCTACACAAGAGAGAAGTACACCAATGTAAAGAGTAAAGGTGATTTCAATACCGCCGGTGAAGTGAAGATATGAAGTCCAATATAACCAATCAATCACATATAAGGGAAATCCTCGGTAGAGAGATGACACAAGATTTTTTACCGAGGTTCACTTGCTTGCCGGCAAGCTAGTCCTCGTTGTAGCGATACACCCACTTGGAGGTTCACGCGCTAATTGGCATCACACGCCAAACCCTTCTCAAGGGTGCCGCACAACCAACACAAGATGGGGATCCACCAAGCTACGAGCAATCCACTAAAGATGCCTTTCGCGATCTCCCGCGGGGATAGGCTCAAGAACCCCTCACAACTTCACCGATCGGAGGCGGAGACAATCACCAACTCCCCTCAACGATCCTCGCAGCTTCAAGCCGTCTAGGAGTCGGCAAACTCCAAGAGTAACAAGAGAAACCGCTGCGAAATACCACTACCAAGTGCCTCTAGATGATCTCAATCAATGCAATGCACTTGATGCTCTCTAAACTCACCAAATGATGAACACAATCAAGTAGGATGAGTGAGAGTGGAGTGGGAAGGCTCACAAGTATGTTATGATGTTTAGGAGTGCCAAGAGATACCACCCAAACCGGCCAAGTGACTATTTATAAGCCACACACAAAGAACTAGCCGTTTAGAGTTCACTGCGTACCGTCGGACTGTCCGACGGCCAGAGCGTCGGACTAATCCGCACGGTCCGACGCCTCGGATGAACGCCACGTGTCACTAGCCGTTTGAAGTCGAACGTTGGATCACAACGGCTATTTCCTCGCGCCAAAACGACCGTCGGACGGACGAACGTCGGACTAAATCAACCGGTCCGACGCCCTCAGCCGACCACCGTCGGACTCAGTCAGACGGAGCCGTCGGACTAACGAACGCGGCCGTCCGACGTTTCCAGAGAGCTCCCTGAGCCCTGAAAACCGTCGGACGATGGTCCGACGCTCACCGTCGGACTAACGCCGAGAGTCCGACGCTCTCAGAACTCGCCACGTGTCGACCTGCTGCGGCTCTGTACCGTCGGACCCTGAGGACAATGGTCCGACGCTCCGAAATCAAGCGTCCGACGCTTGCTGAAGGGGTTAGCCGTCGGACCGAAGACAATGGTCCGACGCTCAGTCAAGTTAGAGTCCGACGCCACTTTTTCTATTGTAACGTTTCCGAAATTCGCCGAATCCTGCCTCGCAAGCTCGGCAGGAGGAAGAGAGGACCAAACCCTCTCTAACCCTCGAACTTCACCCCGTTTCTTAAGTCACTAACACTCCAAAGTGTCTCTCACTTAGGTGCACGTGTGTTAGCCTTTTTCAAAGAGTTTTCTACGGGTCAAGTTAGTATCACTAGCATCTATATGCATATGCAATGATCATGAACACCTAGTGGCACTTGATAATCGTATTTCATCAACGATTTCGCCCCTCTTGATAGTACGGCTATCTATCCTAAATGTGATCACTCCCTCTATGGAGTCTTGATCACCAAAACCAAAAGAGCTCCTATTGGTTATACCTTTGCCTTGAGCTCCCGGTTTCTTATCAACTTCCTTCTCATCTCTTGATGGACCTTGTGGACACCTATGATGATGGACTTATACCATTTGCATGGATGCCGTCAATAGGGCTTTCTCCTTTGTTGATGGACTTACACCATTTTCATGGACGCCGTCATTGCCCTTCACTTGTGACCTCCACCGACCCGATCCTTTGCTCCATCTTGCCATTTGCTAATCAATTCTCATGAAACACTTAGAGCAATCGTTAGCAAACTAGGTTTCATCAATTATCCAAAACCAAACATGGGCATTCAATTGGGCGCCGAGGGTGCCGCTCTCCCGAGCTCTCCCGGGGAGGCTCGGGCGAATCGGAGAATTTGGCTGTCATTGGTGCAATGTCGTCATGGGCCTCCGTAGACGCAGTCTTCGTGGGCTTCGGGCGCGGCCTTCGTGGGCTTCCATTGGCCTTACTTAGGCCGGGCTGCGTTGGGAATGATCGTTTTTACATTGAAGTTGGGTACCCCAAACTTTGGTACCCGACACATTCTTTACTTCACTTTCATCAAAAGGACCACATAAGAATCTGTCTCCGTACTGATAGGTTGTAATGTCATGCACACCATCATCACATTCTCAGAAGCAATACATGACCCAACAGCCCACAAACAGCACAAAACTTTGGCAATCTCTAATATTTTACACGGAAAGGTAAGTGTCTTTTATCTCCTACTAACACATAGACGATCCTGGTTAGTGGCTTGGCAATATCTGGCTTTACTCTGATATGTTCACCAATTTTTTGACTAACTAGATGATACCCCGCGCGTTGCTGCGAAAATCATGTTGAAATATTTACTCAGAGAATTAATAGAACTATCTAATAATCCCATAGTGTGTTGCCTTGAAATTTGAGAGATAAATTTAGAGAAACCAAGGATAACAGTAACAACCACTTTAATGGGCCATTTTTTTTTTGAAAAGTTAATGGACCACTTTTTTAAGGACCACGATAAAAACTTATCATGATTTAGGTAAAAATATACGAAAGGAAAAAAAGGAATAATATAGAATAATATCGTATTTAGGTTTTTAATCGCATCGCTTTGGTTTGAAATTCATGCCATGATGTCTGTTGGTTGATCGAGAGGCGATATCATCATAGAATGGGCGCTGGAAACTCATTTCTTTGCTTGTGCCAAGCTAACGCAATATTTCCGAGTAGAAAACACCAGACCCACAGTTCATGATCCATATGTCTTCAAAATAAGAAATCAGCTCATGCACAGATGCAAGGACGGATCTCCTCCACTCGTACGCTTCATCTTTCCTCTTCCTCATCCTAACTGCCGGCGCTCATCATCAATGGATTACTTCTATACTCCACCTCGCTGCATTTCCCTGGCCACATCCCAATACGCATCCGAACAACCATCGCTAGCCTTGTAAAAAAAGGGGAAAAAAAATAGAAAACATCACCCCACGACTGCGGAGACGGAGAGGAGACAGTTGCTGGAACTTATTGGGGTCGATGTCCTCAGTGGAGAACGGGAAGATATGCAAGACTGCAACCATGCCCACGGCCACTCCCTTCACGCGCATCGGCGCATCTCCCCAGCCCGGTCGTTGCCACTGCCCCCCTGTAGCATGCCAGCATCACCGGCCTCCCTCGAGGCCCCACTCAAGGCTGGAAATAAGCGCTGATTTCGGTTCGTGCTGATTTGTTGTGAGAGAAAAATACTGTTTCATGACTAAAAATAAGCGCTGATTGGTCAAAAGAACAAGCATCATTGGGATGGCGGGCGGTTCTCATGGCAGCTCGACGTTGAAATGATCAAGCGATGCAGCCAGGGTGCTTTGGTGTGGGTCTTCAATTTTATAGGAGTGACATGCAGGGCATGCAGCGTTGAGTGGATGAGCATTTGTGGCTGCAGGAGGTGAAGTGCAAGTGGTTCAGAAGGTGAAGCACAAGGGTCTACTGATGGCTCATGGATTTTCTTCAGATGGACTTTGTCTCTTAATGAACGGAAAGAAGACCAAGAAGCGGGCCCTAGATGATGACGTGGCTTCATGAGATCGCAAAGAAATTTTCTAATGGGTTCCTCCTGTTAAGGTACAGTAGATTTGGACAGCTTGACTGAAAAAGCGACTCAAAACGGTAGAGCCGAGTCTGGCCTAGCCCAGCATATTTGGGCCAAAGCCCAAATGACAATATTTTCCTTTTTAATAAAAAATTAATAGAGCAATCAATAAGTTGTTTTCTCTCTGTAACTTGAAATATATACATGTTGCTTGAGGTGTTTAACTTATTTTCAGCCACAGAATAGTATTACCAAACAGAAAACACAAATAAATAAATCATAATCGTTTGCAAAATAACAGCCATTCACTATTAACTGAGAATTATTACTGGGAACAGAAAGTCTAGTGAGACCTGAAAGGCTCCACTGGACGCCGCAAGGGCGGAAGGCGCCGGGCGTGTACGCTGGTACTGTACTGCAGTACTGGCATGTTTCAATTAGCACAGGGCTGCTATACAAAAAGAAACCAGTACTTCACAGCGATAGCAATTAAACACTGATTGGCATTAGCCCCTCACATCACCAAGGGTCCAACAACAGATCATACATTTTACTCAAAACAGCTATTTGGTCGAGTTGCAAAGACCAAGCCAATATGACAAACAAAATTACTGGTGACATAAGAAAAACTGATGGTAAGTATAACCAAATGCAGAACTCAAACTAGCTCAACCGTTCATTTGACTGATATCAAATTCATATGTGTGCATCAGGGACATGGTAATGGAGCCACTGAGAGTCATAGCTACAAAAACTCTGGTTTCACATAGAACTAGGACACAACAGATGCCTAATGCAGAAACTTAGATGATGCCAATTTTGTTGGCAACATCAAGAGCATCGTAGTCGGGCGTCAGCTTCACGTAGGCCTTCTTCTTCCCATCAGGCCTGCACAGACACAATAAGAATAACTCAAAGTTGCACAACATAATAATTTATGCAGAAACAATAACACTAGAGTGCTAACCTGATCAGGGTGTTGACCTTCTTTGCCTGAATATCATACATCTTCTTGACAGCAGCCTTGATCTTCTTCTTGTCTGCCTTAAGGTCGACGATGAAGACCAGAGTGTTGTTATCTTCAATCTTCTTCATCGCTGATTCTGTGGTCAGGGGGTATTTGAGGATTTGGTACTGATCGAGCTTGTTCCGTCCGGTAGTGCTGATTCTTGGGTACTTCGGATCCCTAGGCTTCTTCAGGGTCTTGGGGCGGTGAAATGTCACAGACGTGCGGATCTTCTTGGTCTTCTTCTTGGCTCCCCCAGACTTAACAGCCTTAGCAACCTTCAAGGCCTGGGTCTTGGCATCAGCCTTCTTGGCAGAAGCAGCTAATCAAACCACATTTAGATCAAATAGTTAGGTCAGGAATATAGTAGTAAGCCTATCAAATAGAAATAGATAATGAATTTCAGCATGGTGATTGTGCGCTAAAATAGACAGGCTGTGCATAGTAAACAAATTACCACATGTATTGATATCATCGCATTAGAGATCCTATCTCTATTCAAGTGACAATGCAGTAATTACAGTTTGCTAATTCTATACCCTCCCTTTTGAGATGATTCACATGTTTTGGTATAGGCATGAGTAAACAAAAAGGAGAGATGATTCACATGTTCTGGTCAAGGGCAATTGTACAACAAACAGGGGGTAGTTAAATTGGAGAGTTAAATGTACAAGTATCCACTAATACCTAGTACAGTTCAACAATGGTGACACAAACAAAGGAAACGGGAATTTCAAGGCAGACACACGGCATTTCCTGATCAAGTATATGGCACCCACAGAAATATGCAATGTTAGGCGTGTACCTTTAGGAGCCATTTCAGCTTCTCGAAACTCTCTCCTGAACTGGAAACAGAGAAAGAAAGACCATTATGTCAGATGGGTCAACAATCAAAGGAGAAGACACCAAATCATGAAAATGATTTTGTCCTCTACATGAATAGCTACTGATTAGGCCCAGTTCTCCGTCTAGCCCAAAAACATAGACAGCATCACTACATATCATTACACCGACGGGATCAACATGCCAAGGCCAGCGAGACTGCCACAAAACCTTCTCA
The DNA here is from genome assembly GCA_038502445.1 of Eremochloa ophiuroides. NCBI lineage: Eukaryota > Viridiplantae > Streptophyta > Magnoliopsida > Poales > Poaceae > Eremochloa > Eremochloa ophiuroides. The sequence goes on along the minus strand of JAHLJS010000009.1, from coordinate 48,738,839 downwards.
CAGATAACATCAAAAGCTACCGATACGAGCAGCTACACGAAATCTACAAGGCGAAGAGACCATGAATCGCGAGCTAGACCCCGCGAGACAATTCCCGCCGAAAGACCTCTCGTGCAAAGCAGATCCGGTCTCATGCACGACCCGACCGAGCCGGCTACCCAACAAACAAGCGCATCCGATTATGAAGGCTAAGAGCACGACGGCCGGACCGGGGAGAGATGGGGCGGGAGGAATGGCTGCGGCGGCGGCGGCGGGTGGCTTACCTTACCTCTCCTGGCGGCGGGGCTGAGGCGGACGCGAACGGCTGGGAGGTAACCCTAAGCCCCCGGGCAGAGCTTTTATAGAATGGACCCGAGTGACTCACTCCCAGTCCCATGGGATAGGTGGGCCTAGTGGGCTGAGCGAGGAATGCGCTCTGGGTATGTATATGGACCGGCCCACTTAGATTTGAAACTGGCGAACGGGGTAGCATCGGTTCGGATATGCGCCCGCGGGCATTTCGAGGACAGCAAGGGCGGCATATCGGCGGGTTCAAAAAAAAAAAAAGGCGGCATATCGGCGGCCTGCCTTCTGCGGGTTCAACTAGCGAGGACGGCGGTAAGGTAAACGCGGGCTCGCCTACATGGAGACAGACAGCTCAGGTGGCCGGAGATCAGATCCGGCTAAGCGCAGATTAGCAGTGTACGAAGTCCCGCTGACCCAAGGAGTTAGGGAGCGGCCGAGCTTTGGAGACGAATCATGAAGAGCAACAGCCCCCATCGCCAGGTGCAGCGCCGTTCCACCGCGCGAGCGACGGGAGGAGCTTCCCAGAGCTCGACAGGCAAGCCAGTGGCGCACTGCATTGCAATAGGGGTGACTGCGGGTTGATCACTTCATCTTAGAATCTCAATCCTCAAGGCAAGGCCTGCGAATGCAATGGGCACAATTGTACAAACAAGGGTTTTCAGCATCCGATCCTACTTCTATACTTGCTGGCTTGATCTAGTGATCCTATAATCTCCATGGTAGTACCATCAGGTCACAGTAATCTAGAGTGCCTAAGGTGCACTCGCAGTTCCAACTTCCAATCAAACTTTCAAGAACAAAACTTGAAACAAATATGCAATAATAAGCACATTGTAAGGCATTGTAATCTGATTGATGTGGAATATTCGATCTCAAGGTAGAGCAAATACATATGCAAGCTTAAATCCAGGCATGAAAGATCAAAGACACATAAAATGCATATAGAAGTTCTGATCGCGATATCCATTCTGAAAAAACAGTACCAGGTAATTAAGCATCCACCAGACCGTAGAAAACAAGAATATTGCTGTGATAACCCAAACATATGGTTCACAGGCAAAAACTCCATCGTCAGTGCCTAGAAGGACAAGCTAGTCTCATAGGAAATCATCCTACGCAAAACAAAATCAAGTTCATCTTGTTCTGATAAAACGAATCCAAACTCTGTGGGGGATAAGATGCACCACATGAAAGAACCAGGGTAAGCAAGCTCATCTTTTCCTGAGAAAACGAACTCAAAGCTCTGCGCTCTTGGAGGTCTTGGAGCCCTCTGGGCTTTCGGTGTTGGGTCCGCTTCCTAGGATGCGGGGGTGAACATTACCATCAGAAACCCAGCTGGGGGTGGCCGGTGCAGAAGTTCTCGTGGCCGCCGGGATCGCTGGGGTCACTTTGACGGCAGCAGCTCGTTCAGCAGCAGCTTGTTCGGAAGCAGCTTGGTTCGCAGCAGCTTGGTTGATCCGTGGTGGCAATACGCTGCGGCCCCTAACTTGGCAAGCGCCTGGCGTCTTGAACCGAACCAGTACAGCAGTCATGTTGTCCCTCCCTCTAGGCTGTGCCAGGCAGTGTGCAAGGAGGGCCTCACAGATGACATCCAGCCCTACGTCCTGGACAACAACATTTGTTAGCGGGGAACAGTGACAAAAGATCTTCGCAAAAAAAAAAAAAAAAAAGTGACAAAAGATGAACAAGATGCAAACCATGCTATACTATCTGAGTGTAGACAGTAAATGCCGATCAGATAGGTAGTAGTCAAAAAAAAAAAAAAAGAAGGCAAGCAGTCAAGTACACAACTACCCACGCAGATAAAAATTCTTTAATAAATTTTTGACAACACAGATGGGATAATATTTTGCATGTATTGTATATTTCTCAATGAAGCATCAAAACCTTTTTAAAGAATCTAATAGCAAAAATTTTCCTGTATAATGAATCATGTCAAATGAGCAGATATGCTCAAGGGGGAAGAATACTCACAGCACTTGTGTATATCCTTATAAAATCAACTGCTTGCTGGCTTGATATGCAATCCCTACAAAAAAGGGGGACATGGAAGAGCTGTGTGAATTTTAGAGCAAACCACACAAAAATTATTCACATCATCGAGTACTACTCAGGTTGTACAGAATACTTGTCACAACTTCACCATTATGTTTCGTTAAGTACTGTTGTTATCCAGAGTTCCAGACCTATAGTAAAATTCGTGTTCTTCAAAGTTCTTCCAAAATAAACCAATATCATGGTAATTTCCAGCACATTAACTTGCACAATTATCTGGACACTAGACACTACAAACATAAGCAAACAGAGGATTGGCAGATATTATTGCACCATCCTGTAAATCTGACCCATCTTCCCCATCACATCAAACTCAGGAAAGAACTTAATATATCCAGAAATTCAAGAAACCATGCAAAATAGCATGGTGGTGCAGTGGCCCCAGTCCAGAGCAGATAAAACTTAACTGAACCAAAACCTGCAAACCCCACCCCTTGTGGACAATTTGAACACTAATATAAAGAACTTGGAAGAGACAAATGTGCGGAAGATAACTCTCATTTTAACTTGATGTATTTTTTATGGAATCAATTAAGGACACCACGAAGCAAACAATATAAAACAGGCTGTAAAACAGTGCACCAGTGTCTTTTAGCTGAAACCTTACCAGATTCCATCACATGCTATAATAAGAAATTGGTCATCTTGAGTTATCTCTTCCTAACAAATAAGGGGCAATTTTCCATCAGGCGGTACCCAGCTGGATAAAATCACATTTTGGTGACAGAATATAGTATTGCTTACAGTGCGAACTTCAGGAAAGGCAGTAATTGCTTGTTGTTGGGGACCTAAATCATGGTTATCCTTGTACAGCAGGTCACCTGAAATGCAAGGAAGTAAAATACTGATAACACAATCAATTGTAGAATCCCACGACAGACTAAAAAGTCAGGCAGAACTGTACCAAGTGATCTTGAAATCGCAATTCCATCATCAATACGATGCACATTTCCTCTCTCGCTAAAAGTTACCGCATGTCCTGCAGCTTCTATTCTTTGTCTTTCGGCGGGAAGGTTTGGTTTAAAGTCGGTGGATAGATTAATCGCCTTTGTGTATAATGGAAATAAACAGAGTATTAGGCACCATTATAATACATTTTGTGGTACAAAATATCAGGCTGATTTGGTATCAGACATATTCTTGACAAAAGAATGAGTCAACAGACCTGATTATTCCTTGAGAGTACACAACGAGAATCACCAGCATTTCCTACAATGATTTGGTTGCCTCTAATGAGAACCACACACGCGGTACATCCATCGTTTTCTGGCCCCGGATAGGCAGGCTTCTGGAAAAATATCGAAGATGAAGTGAAATGTTAGAACTTACAAGCTTTCATATCCTAGATTTTATAAATAAAATAGTTGAGTAAACACCTGACAGAACGGTACAAATAGACTCATGCGCGTAGCCTCTCTATATGCTTTCCAACTGTCATTACCACCATACCCAGATAATTCCCACCCTGCGTTTCTGTCTTTCATCATCTCATCCATCCTGCAGCAGCAACATCGGAACAATGATACATATTTCTTATTTGCATGTGCAAGTTCAACTATCAACTATGAACAAAGAACATGGTAATATTGGTCCTTTGTCATCTACTACAGTAGTGGAGGCAAATAAATTAAGCAATATAAAAATATATAACGCATGAATTCAGTGAGCAACAAAAGGTTGAAAACCTTAAGAACGTTCTCTCAATTGCAGTTTGGAGATTATCACGAAAGCTTTCATGTCTGCGAAGCTCAATGTGTAAGTGTCTGGCACAATACTTTGAAACGGCAGGTCCTGAAACATAATTTTCAATAAATCAAATATCATGGTACATGGTACCTATTGCTAAAAACACGGAATGCATAATTTTTTTTTTCACGAACGTGCTTGTTGCATGTATTTCATTAAGAGGTCATGAATGCATAGTAAGAATGCAATGCGCACAAGTAGCTAAACATCTGGCCTGTATTTTGGCATCATGCATTTGAAACTTGTTCAAGACTATTAGGGTGAAGATCAGACCTCCATGACCATCATAAACGCCAAAGAATGATGTGCCAGTTGCAGCGTCAAGATTTAAGACAATTGCATGCTGCAGAGAAAGAAGATTACATATGAGGCTTCAATTGTTTAGTAGCAACTAGTTAGTCAATCATGCATATTTCATATAACTATGCACCCAATGATCCTACAAAAGGCTGGTACTCACAGCATCCTCCATATTTTCACGGTATCCTTGCATAGCTGACACAGCGTAATCAAATCTTTCATTCTCACCCCTCTCAGTAGTCTTTACTGTCACAGGTACAGCAAGTGCCATTGCAGAGAGCTTGATATCCTTCAGCATACTAGTGTGAGTATAATATCCTAAAAATTCATAACCAACAATTCTTTTGGAAATGAACAGACTAACATCAGGGTTAGCACCAGATTTATTATCACAGAAGTGCCAAAAAGCATTGATGAAATACAAATAGAAAGATTCATTAGAACTGTCATTGTCCTATGGAAATTAGGATATCATTGCAGAAAGAAAACATAGATATACATACAACATTGTTCGGAAAGCTCTGTAGAACTCACAATATTTGAACATGCTGAATAAGAAACTAATAATATAGGCACTCTACCTAGCACTAGCATTACTACTCAAATGCAACATCATAGGTAACAAGGGTCAAGTCATCAAAAGCTAGGAATAAACACTATGGTTGCCAAGGTAGAATTTAATGATTAAGGTGAATAGGCAACAAGAATAATCCATGCTATACTTGCCTTGATCAAAGTGCTCCTGAGAATTTAGATCCTTAATGTAGTACTCTTGATCACCAACGTATTGCTCACCGTCTGAACTCGATCACAACATCACCATACAAACATCAACACAATCATACACGAAGCAAATAAGATCTAAATTCGAAACAGTACACCAACAGTAGCAAAACAGATTGAAAAGTGTATAAAAATAATATACGCATCGCTACGATTCCAACGATATAAAGTTCACGCAAATCGGAGTTCAAACGGGGAAGTAATGAATTAAACAGGATTTTCTTTAGCAAATTAATAGATTAAACGTAATTACGAAATTAATTATTTGAAAACACATGTAACAGTAGTATTATTAGATAGATTACGAAATTACGAATTTATCGAGACTTGAATGGATCAAATCGGAATTAAAACAGAAAAATTACCGCAAAAATAAACTCAGTGGCAATTCTGCAAACAGGTGGAATTATTTTCGAAATAAAAATTAAAGAAATTCGGGCTTTAATCTAAATCAGGGACAGCGGGGCAAAAAGCTAAACAGACAGGGACTCTTTAGAAGTTTTCCACCGGAAATGGTATCTTCTATTTTTGACTCTTGATCTGTGATCCAACGGCAGAAATTTAAAAGAGAGGAAGGGAGTTGGCGCTCCGGCCAGCTACAAAGGTGGCGCGGCGGCGGGTCGCCGGAGTATCGCCGGAGTCGGCGGTTTTGGGGCTAGAGGGCTCGGAATGGCGCGGGGAAAGTACTGGGAGAGAGAGGGAAACTCCGCGGAATTACCTAGGGAATTTTTCTCGTCGATTGAGAGCTCGGAGGCGGTGCGCGACGGGAACAGGCGGACGGCGGTGCTCTGCTTCCGGTGACGAAGGCCGATTCGTCGTCTAGATCGGGGAAAAACGGTTTGAGGAGACTCGCGAATCTCTGGCGGTCCTCGTGGAAGCTCCAATTGCGACGAAGTGCGGCTCCAATGGCGATTTCGACGGCCGCAAGCGAAGTTGCTGCGGCGGCTGCGACGGCGGCGTGTATCAGGGCGTTGGCAGGGCGCGATTGGAGGCGGTGGCTTGCTCTGGTGATTCGTGGGGAGGAAGGCGGTGCGTCCAGGCGGTTTATATGGGACTCGGGAGGAGTGGGCGGCAAGGACGGCGAGGCACGAGCAAACGCTCGGTGTTCGAATCGGCTCGGTTATGAGCTGGAGATAGAAGACAGTCTATGGCGTGGGAGAGAGAGAGAAACTCCGCGAACTCAGCTAGGGCATTCGTGTCGTCGATTGAGAGCTCGGAGGCGGCGCGTGACGGGAACAGGCGGACGGCGGTGCTCGGCTTCCGGTGACAAAGGCCGATTCGTCGTCAAGCTCGGGGAAAAATCTCGGTTCGAGAAACCTCGCGAAGCTCTGGCGGTCCTCGGGGAACCTCCAATTGCGACGAAATGCGGCTCCAATTGCGATTTCGACGGTGGCAAGCGAAGTTTCTGCGGCGGCTGCGATGGCGGCGTGTATCAGGGCGTTGACAGGGCGCGATTGGAGGCGATGGCTTGCTCTGGAGATTAGTGGGGGAGGCGGTGCGTCCAGGCCGTTTATATGGGACTCGGGAGGCGTGGGCGGCAAGAAGGGCGAGGCACGAGCAAACGCTCGGTATTCGAATCGGCTCGGTTATGAGCTGGAGATAGAAGACAGTCTATGGCGTGAGAGAGAGAGAGAGGGAAACTCCGCGAACTCACCTAGGGCCTTCGTGTCGTCGATTGAGAGCTCGGAGGCGGCGCGCGACGGGAACAGGCGGACGGCGGTGCTCGGCTTACGGTGACGAAGGCCGATTCGTCGTCGAGCTCGGGGAAAAACGGTTCGAGGAGCCTCGCGAAGCTCTGGCGGTCCTCGGGGAAGCTCCAATTGCGACGAAATGCGGCTCCAATGGCGATTTCGACGGCGGCAAGCGAAGTTGCTGCGGCGGCTGCGATGGCGGCGTGTATCAGGGCGTTGGCAGGGCGCGATTGCCGGTGGCTTGCTCTGGAGAGTCGTGGGGAGGGAGGCGGTGCGTCCAGGTGGTTTATATGGGACTCGGTAAGCGTGGGCGGCAAGGAGGGCGAGGCACGAGCAAACGCTTGGTGTTCGAATATCGAATCCGGCGGTTACGAGCTGGAGATAGAAGACAGTCTATGGCGTGGGCCTCGCCTGTCGGTGGCATGGGGGGGGGGGGGGGGGGGGGGGGGGGGGAGCGGGCCGTCTGCGCTGCTGGCCAGTGGGGGGGGCATTTGGCTCGGCCCAAGTTGGGAGACGGGGGTGGCCTCGGCTTAGCTGGGCCATTGGGCTCAGCTTGGAAATATTTTTATAGAAAAATAAAGTCAAAGTTATACATGGGAGATCGTGTTTGTTCTCTAAAACTCTAAAACGATAAGTAATATGGGTACAGAGTGAGTATGCTCCTAAGAATATCAAAGGCCTTGAAGAAATATAAATTGTTTAATGAAACTTCACTTATCCCCGATGCCAACTCCAACCTTTTTCTCGAAAATTATAGGATCCCCTTGGTGAATAATGCCAACACTACTAAAATATATAGCAGCTCAATACTATGCAGGGATCTAAGCTACTGCTGTCATTAGATGTAATGATATATTTGCACCAGCTGAATAGGTGCGTCTCCATACCATCAGTTGAGATACTTGTACAACGATATTCTAGGTGTAATTTAACAGTTATTTACCTGCAACCTTTATTCACTGAGGAAACATGATCTGTCTGCAAGAGTACGAGTCAAATAACTACTACCTGGATGCTAGGCTAACTGAATGGCTAGGACTTATCTGAACCGATTGTGGGATCCTAGACCTGGTCTCCTACACTGTTATCCATGTTTCTTATTTTTCAGAATCACTTGTGATAACTAACATCAGAAGCAAGGTCCTACTCTTACCTGCAGACGTTGGTCATTTAAACTTACATGGAGTATGCTCTTGCTGTCCTGTTTATGCCACTTAAGCACACAATAGTTATTATATTCCTGATGCAAGAACCAAGCACAAGTACTCCAAAGTTCAAGTTGTAATGTTTTTCTCTAGACTGATGTATTGGGTATGAGGAAGTTAAGTTTAGTAGGTATGATCTTTTACAACAGTTGCAGTAAAATGAAAAAGAGGAAGGAAATAAGTAATAATTTGTCTGTACCAACCATTATCCATCATCTAGCTCTTGGAGCTTGTATGTTGCCTTCATGAGCCACAGCTAAGAGTATGTATTGTGGCCCACGCTTGTGAATTTTATCAAATGGTCAAATACGTTTAGAAGATGAGCATCTCAGCTTGCATAAGCTATGACAGCAACATGGCTTTGATTCGACGATGACTGCCTGCATTGACCCATGCACAAGCTACTGTGGCTACAAGTTCACAGCACACACAATGCTTCCTGGCTCATGAACATGCAATGCACAGAATTACCGGTACTAGGGCAAGCTATGATCAAAGACAGGTATCTGAATTACTATTTACTACTTATCAGCAGCAATGTTCAGAAGTACGTTACCTTGACTTGAAGCAGTAGAAAGCTTCGCAGTCGATGATGAGCAAAATTAATGAAGCTACATTTCAGATCCTTTTGGTCCTAAAAATGTTTGACACTCAGCAAGAAGAACAATTGAAAAATAACAATTTCACCTAGAGATATCAACCTTGTGGTCTTCCTCCACATGCATCCCCCCTGCGCATTGGATGGTTGCAAAGCAGTTCGTCAGGTCTGCCATCGCTCATCGAGTCTACGAAATTGAAACCAAGGCATGGGAAGTAATCAAGAACCTTGGATTGCGCAGAAAAGCTAGTTGCTCGATGGAGATGACGGTGTCCGGTGAGAGACACCAAACCAGGATGAGGCCATGCTCCTCCTCCGCCAACTCTTTCACCTGACACGTACGTACGTGGGCAGCATAGTGAACATGGGGAGGGGACAGGAACAATGCCATGGCTGCCGCTCGTATGCCAAGGCAAGGTAGCGCATCTCTGTTCTAGGGACGAGGGCGTGTGCGCCCAGCGTTGTTTATAGAGCGGATTGCCTTGGAGGCATTTCGTCAAGCAGCTGGGGGCATAGTCCATGCCAGGCCGCCGCTCCAGCTACGGGAGACTTAGCCCGTGTTGTCTACACCGTAGGATGGTAGGAGGTCGGTGGGTGGAACAAGGGTGCGGCCGTGCAGTGGAGCTGCGAAGCATTCGTGCCGGTTGCCAGCTTCGTCGCGTGCGCCTTGCTTGGCGGCGGCGCGGGCACTGCTGCTTCGCGAGCGACGAGCAGCGCGCGTCGGGAACAGGCGGAAGGGAAAGCAGAGGCTGGCGATGTGCGCCGTGATCCGCCTTTTACAAGAGAGTTGGCCTCCATCCATCCCCGATGTCGATCGCGAGGGCACGACGCCGTCGCATGGAGGTAGGCGGAGGCTGAGTGCTCTTTTTCCATGGCCGTGTTCGGGGCACCTGCGCCGCTTCGCCGGTGGGCTGAGGTTCCGCAATGGCACTGGTACCCACGGCCGCCGCCACGTACAGCTCTTCCGAGCGTGTGCCCGCGCGGCCGCGCAGAAGGTCTCGACCCGGCCATATTATGATCATGGTAGGCTCTAGTTGGGTTGCAGAGCGTTACACTGGTTGAGTGGTTGATAAACAATGCAGAGGTAAATAGCAACCGAAAGTTTATGTAAGGTAACGTCATTGGCAATAGAGGTGATCTTGTCTAGAGAGTTGATAGGCATATGCCTGACAGAAAATGAATAAGGTGTTGAAGAATTAAGGCGTAGGACGAACCGCCCGGTGTCAGGCCACAACCTCAGCCTGTGTGTTCAGTTTTATCTCCTCTGCCTGCAGCAATTGAGGGCCTTCCTTCAGTTTGGGGCTCTTTCCAAGCCTCAGAAAAAAAGGGCAAGGATCTGCACCTGTCATGACCTACAACTGCAGAAAGATCAAAGCTTCGCCACTGAGAAAACTCAGCCTGACAAGTTCAATCAGTTGCAGACTTGCAATCGCTGCTTCGTACGAGTAGAAAAAATGTGGATTGCCAAATTGCACTGAAAGTATTCCATGCTCAAGTTAACTGTAAACCCACATCGAATCTGCTACTGGAGTTTGTTCCCTTACAATGATTTTTACTACTATATATGTGTTTCTTCACAGAAAATGTCTACCCTTTCTCTACAATTGATTTTTCCCCTAACACAACCCATCTATTGGTAACCCATAAACAATTATAGGATTGCCAAAAACATGCCCCAAAGGCCAACAAAAGTAAGTGGCCCTGAATTTAATCAGAAAGTCTTCAGAAGTGAAAGTGCAGCCACTGTGTTCACTTGAACTTCAGTGTTTTATCTGAGAGAAGTTGGGTACAACATAAAGCCTCTCGCCCTATTACATCCTTCTTCGATAGTCCACGCTGACATTCCGTTTAAACTTCGCAGATTAGCTTCCGGAACTTCTCCATGTGCTCAGCCTGCAACGAGATAGCAATGGACAGGCTGCCGTCTCCATTTGCGCTTGGGAGGACAAACGCCAGACCTTCATATGCAATGCCGCCTGGCCCCATGAACACAGGCCGGCCCCATCCAAAGTCAGCATCATGGATAGGAAGGCGCACCCAGCTGGTGAGCCCTAGGTTTGGGCACCGGAAGGTATGTGCTCCACGCACCAGTGCTGACAAATCCGGTTGCAGCTCCAGGTAGTCCAGCGCTGAGCGGCAGTAGTCATTGTCCATCCTATCCAGTGCTCCCTGGATGACTGCTGCTCCTTCTGCCAGCCCACTGGTCACCTTGCCCGCCTCAGCAAGTGGTGTCGCAGTGAAGATGACATTGCCAAAGTAACCATCTGGTAGTGGAGGCTGTAGCCGTTGTCGCCCATCAGTGGCGCAATACAACTTGGTGGGCTGTTCAGGGGGTAGGCCGCGTGCAAGGGAGACACATTTCCAGACATGTACCGCTACCACCTGCATATGTGCTGAACCGGGGTGCACCTTCCCCCGCAGGAAGCTGATGAGCGCAGCCGGCGAAGGTCTGAGCGAGTGAGCTTGAAAATGTCAACAGCAGTGGCAGGTGGCTTTGGCTTGGAAGCAAGGAACTGAGGTGTGGAGGACAACATAGCTGGGGCAGGCATGGTACTCGATATGTTGAAAAGATGGAGTTGGTGGATCATGAGCACGAAGAAGAGTGCGGTCAATGAAGGGCATGACAGAAATTTGAGCTCCACGACAGAGGTCAGACCATGAGTTAATGAAGTGCAAGCCAGACATGCCATCCGCTACATGATGTTGCATGCCAACACCAAGGGAGACACCTCCACATTTGAAATACGTCACCTGGAGCCAAGAGAAAAAAAGAGAAGTAATGTGGTCAATTCCAACAATCTTCATGAGGTTAATGCGGTATGCTGAAATATAATATCAAACGGCAGGACAAGTAATTGTTTGTATTCCATTATGTATGTGTATTAGACAACTTTATTCTGTGGGCAGGGCACATGTGATTTCCAAGATGCATAAGTTTATCCACTAGATTACTGTCCCACTAAGCTTAGACCAGATGCACCTTGAAGACAAGTTAATTAAGGTAACTGATTATCTGATTTTCAATCAAAAGAAATAACTGTTGAAATGGTGAGTCTGTACGAGTTGTTTGTCCATAAGAATCAGCTATCCATGAAGTCACTAACAAGAAAACAATTGCACCTGACAACCGATGCAACTCAAAATATAAAACAGGAATGACAACAAGAGATGGCAGAGCATTCTAATATAGAAACGTCATGTGCATGGAATGGCTCACAGCGGCGTGGGTTTAAACTTGTAAATATCAAGTCCAAACTAATAATGGGAGTATTATATAAATACATAAACAATGAGTTCTGGAAATCAATTCCAAAGGACCAGTAACACATTTGTGAGATATTCTATTACCAATAATGAAAGAATCTAGCAGTCACGCACTGCATAGGGTCATCACCTATCACTGGTCATTTTTTTTCATTTTAAGTTATATGGAGTCCCTACTAGGTATATCTATAATCGTTGCTGGACACTATTACAAAGGTAAAATAATATGGTGCAATGGGGCAACACAGCCTCGTGCCAAACTCTGTCATGCTACCTTCGGTGTGAGACATACTACTGAACTCTCTATGACCAAAAGACCAGCCTCTTATGTTACAGCTAGCTCCAAGCCCACTGGTAACATCTGCCATGCTCAATTACAGCCTAACAGATTATCTTGTATCCATGTCACCTAGTAGTACAAAACTTGTGCATAAATTCCTCGGACCATAACTAGTGCAAGACAGCATGAGATATTCAAGATAATGAAATCATGCAACAGGATTCAAATCTATTGTTTCAAAGAACAATATAAGGTTTTAGGTCTAATGAGATAAGTGCAGTATCGTGAGAACTGAAAACCTTTATTCTTGCATTAGCCAATTGCAGCAACTAGGAATATTAGCAGCAGCGGCAAGTTTCATTGTTGGCTCATCAATAAATGGCCCTCATAATTGGACTACAGTCTCTCTGGTAGTTTAATTACAAATGAAGGAAGACCTAGAGGCTACATTTTAAAAATAAATGGAAAATAACAAGGGAACAGAGTAGTTTGGTATAACATATTTTTACTTTGGGTATGGAAAGCGCTTTATCATTGTATTTCTAATTTTCTCTTTCCCTTTAGTGGTCTACTTTGTACACTAAAGCAATATTTACAATTTAAATTCAAGTCCTTCAGGTTATTCGATATAAAACTGGCGATGCGTCCTATTCAATCAAATATTAGAAAATGAAACAGCATATGTGACAATGGACCACCGGAAGGCCAGCAGGTCAGACAAGTTCCATTTAGGCAGAATTGGAAGTGGAAGCTAGATGGCGTATTCATCACAACCTAGTCACAGAGGAATAGTTTACAACTTACAAGAGCACAAAGTATTGCAAAGCAGAAGGATTCACTTTTAACACAGGAAACCTTAAGATATTGGGCTAGTTAAAGGTAACAATGAGAGATCCACTTGACTTGCACATCCAAAGATAATCAAACAAATGCTGACTACATGAAACTGCGAACTTGACCAGGCTGCAATCTGCAGTTCTGACTGTTAAATATAAAAGCATAGAATAGCCAAAGAATTGAATTGTTAATATTAAATTATTGTCAGGAAAGTTCTGCACATGCTACTTATCAATTATTGGTATGGATCAAATTTGATGTTTACTGGCACAAAGGCACAAGCGACAATCCCGAAGCACCATAATTGAGTCGACAAGCTTTGAGAGGTAAGGAGCATTCAAAAATTAACGAGTACATAGCAGTACACGATTAGCATACACTGCATGAACCCTAATTAGTAAAGTGCCCTTCTACTGAAAAATCATCATGTTTGCTCATATTGGGCTCTCATGATTGGCCTGACTGACTGTTACTATGTGCTACAAAATGATGCAATCAAATGAATGCTAATATTCATTTTTGACAGTACAAGGCAATGTTGAGAAATAAAGGATTTAAATTGAATAAATTGGTCACTTCAATGATAATTCAGTTTGTGAATAAGATTGGCTACTAGCTGGTCCAGGTGAAGTAAGTTATTTCGATGCACAATCACCTAAAACAAATTAGATAACGTATATTCTTAAGCAATTCTAACCGAAGCTATAGGGTAATAAAATCCAGCCAAAACAGAGGCCCCACTCAGAACAAGACAGCCACAAGCCCACAGCCCGAGTGGGTGGGTCGAACTATGCACGGTTACAGCTAATAAATCAACCGACAAAAAAAGGCCCAGCTGGTGCACTAAACAAATACTCCTGTGCTACAGGTGAGCCAAAATTAGTGGCAGTGCTGTTTGCCTGTTTGTGAATATTTCGCCGTACGACGTCCAGAAAGCTATAAACAGGGGGTGTCCTCAGTTTCTGTCAAAAAAGTTTCTGTCCTGACTCCTTAGTCTAACTCGTGACTATTCTCACCTGGAGCACGAGTAGCGGGAAGGCCGAGATGTCGTCGGTGTAATCGACGGTCGGGATGAGGCGCTTGAGCTCCATGGTGGGCGCGAAGTCGCCGTAGTCGTCGACGGAGGCGTCGGGCGCGTCGGCCTCGACGAAAAGCACTCCCTCGCCATTGCAGTCGATCTCGACCCTCCCGTCCTCGTCCCGCGCGAGGCGGCCCGCCATCGGATAGAACGGCACGAGCGCCTCCGCCAGCGCGCGCCGCATCCGCTCGCCGTCGAAGAACCCATCCGGCGCCGCGGGGGCGGGGGCGGCGCCATCGCGGCGGTAGAAGTAGACGCTGGGCGTGTGGAAGCGCGGCACCACGAGGTCGAGGTTGGAGTTCCACAGCCGCTGCCGCGGCGTCTCCCGCGCCGGGCGCACCATCGTCGACCGCCTCACGGTGATCGCCATCTGCCATTCCATTCCACCGAACAGCTTATAAGCACCCTCCCCAAATAATCGGAGCTGAAAACAAACACTACCATGAGCTAGACGAAGAAGGGCGGCCACCAACCTCAGCGAAGACGTGACGCCGCGGATTATATGAAGAGCGGCGAAACGGGAAAAACTCTGGAAAAATCCAGCGATTGGTTTGGTGGTACCAGCAGCTCTTGGTGGAGAGCAGCTGGTGGGAGAGTGCGGAGTGGGGCGGCTTTTAAAGGCGGAGGGAGGTCTAGGGCTCTCGGCGGAGGCTGGCCGATCCTCTGACTTGCTCGGATTGGCGACGGGTGGAGTTGGGGGTTGGTGGGACGGGGACGTGGAGGCGCGATGGGGATTGGGGACGGCGGCGACCGGAGACGAATTGGGAATGAATGAATGAACATGGTCCACACTTAGGCTCCGTTTAGATCCCAGTTGCAGTTGCAATTCTGCACTGTAGCATGTTCGTTTGTATTTGACAACTTTTGTCCAATCATGACCCAAGTAGGCTTAAAAGATTCGTCTCGTGATGCACATGCAAAAAGTACAAACATGCAAACATTTCGTCTACATTTAATGCTCCATATATGTGCCGCAACGTTGATGTGACTAGTTGCAATTACAATTTGCACTGGATCTAAACAGAGCCTTAATCCCTTCTGCCTCTGCAATGCACTGTGCACAGTAGCGGGTGCGCCAGATTACGGCGGTAGAGCGGTCAGGGAGGGGGGCAATCATTTCTTTTCGCTGTACTCCTCCGTCCCTATTTAACTACCGCTATTGATGTGCTTGTCACAAATTTAACTTGATTTATAGAAAAAACGTGTAATATCTGTATCTCTAAATAAATTTGATAAAAAAACTAGATTCAAAGATCTTTTCAATGATACTAATTATATATCATGAATATTAATATAATTTAATATATATTTAGTCAAAGTTATTTCTCGGAAAGCGAAAACGACAATTAAATAGGGACAGAGGGAATACTTGTGCAAATTAAAAAGATTAAATTTAAAAATAAAAAAGATTAAAATAAGCTAACCTCCGTTTAGTACAATGAGAATTGTGGCGAGAAACCTGGCAGGAAAAAAAAACAAAAAAAACATATTTAGATTTAATTTCAGCTTACGTTGGTGTACGAGTACATTGTACATAAGGTTGTATCAAACAGGCATTGTAGTTGCTTTGCAGGAATGGCAGATGAACCATGGGTACCGCACCCCGCCAGCCCCCTTTGGAATAATAAATTGATTCTCGTGAAATTTTTAGGCAATTCGTATAAAATTCATAGTACTTCCAGTTCCAGAGGAGCCTCTAACCTTTTATGACACTATTCGCCATGTTGCCTCCACATCAAAAGTCAGACTTTGGAACTAAAAACTTTTGTTTACATCTTAAAACTTTAGTAAAATTGGCCAAAATTTATTGAAATTTATTAAAGTGATATTGAGCTACCACATGCTAGTTTACACTGCAAACTCAACATGTAGGTCTCATCTTAAAATCCGACCCTACGTTCACATCTTAAAATATAGCTAAATTGGCTAAAATTCATTGAAAATGGTTCACAGTTATACATCAATTTACGTGGCAAGTGATGTGGGTTAACATAAAAGCGGACCCTGTAGAACTAAAAGATCATATTAGCACCTTAAATTTTTAATGAGATTAAATTTTATTGGAAATAATTTAATGTAATAGGAAGCTACATCACGTCAATAAACACTTATAGATCAACCGACATATATCTAAGGCATGCAATCCATTTAAATTATTCGACGTATATAGATATATGATATATAGAAAATCTAGTACCAAGCTATGGTTTCAACCCATTCAAAAAAAATACAGACTCAATCTAACCTAACTTCTATTAAACCCAACCCAATCCATGGAAAAATATGAACCTATTCCTATCCATAAAAATGCACCTAATTAAGAATTTAACTCATTAAAGCCATTCTGAACTACTCCTTTCATCCGAAATTGTAAGTCATTCCAAAAATCTTGCAGGAGTCAAATCATCCCAACATTAACCAAGTTTATATTATAAGATAATAATATTTGTAATATTAATCAAGTATCGTTATTCTTCACCAAATATATTTTCATAGTACACTTATTTGGTGCCATAAATCTTTATAATTCTCTCAATAATTTTGGTCGAATTTGAGATGGTTGACTATCTAAGATTGTTGAAATGACTTACAATTTAGAATGGAGCGAGTAATTCATTAACAGGTCTAACATCTTTAAACAATCAGCATATGTAAGTGACGTGTGCACGCCGTCCCGGTACCATCACCATATTGTAACCATCGAAGAGGAACACTACTTTACTTTCATCCGTATTACTCCGGAAAAGAATACAACACTTGTAAATTTGTTTTCCTAGAAGTCTCGTCGCATTTAGGTCCCGCGTGACGAAAACAATGTAACACTGTCCGGAAAAGTTTAATAATTTATAAATAAAAAATATTAATATTTATGATATGATATCAAATAAATATTATTAGATTAGTTACGAAATATATTTTCATAATAAATTAATCTAGAATCATAAATATAAATAATATCTATTAAAAATTTGATCAACATGAATTATTTTTTGATGGTACATAGTTTTTTTTTCTGTCTAGAGGGAGTATTCACATGCACACAGACATCAGACAGCGATCAGAATGACCGCATCAGAATCCGATCCAAGCTTTGGTTTACCT
Source organism: Eremochloa ophiuroides (assembly GCA_038502445.1). Classification (NCBI taxonomy): domain Eukaryota; kingdom Viridiplantae; phylum Streptophyta; class Magnoliopsida; order Poales; family Poaceae; genus Eremochloa; species Eremochloa ophiuroides. The sequence goes on along the minus strand of JAHLJS010000009.1, from coordinate 48,721,615 downwards.
AACCCCCTGATAGAGGCAAAGCAGAAATTTGTTGTTAAACTTGCCTATCATCCTTACGCAGCAAATGTGTTAAAGGCACGCCATTTCTTTTTATAATCTCTGGGGCTAGCTATCGTATACTCTCTCTGTCCCACTTTAAATGATGTTTATAGCTTTTAACTGGTACACCAAGAAATCTTTGAATGTATCACGTAGGTGCATCCAGGTACATTCAACGGACTGTGAATCTAGATGATTTGTCCCACTGTCAAAATGACTTTTTTTAGGACAGAGGGAATATATCATATTCGCACTTTACGAGGCTCTATAGGTGCAGACGGTAAGGTTACCATGATCATTGAAGTTAACGCTGACAAGGTGTAGATCCCTTTGTGTAATAAAAGAAGAATTTTAGAGAAAAATATGAATAGAGGGTTTTATCTATTTTCTTTGTCATAAAACAATATAAAATATAACATACACCTGGAATTTTAGAACTAACTATGGATAAAACAATTGATACAAGTAATCCTCTTTTATTTGCAAATATTATGGTCACCGTATTTAAGTCTGACAATTAGAGCCATGTGTACTAATGAGAGGTACACCTATCATTAGGATCTGGCAGTCGTTAACAAATGAGTATGGGTTAATTCACATTTAAGCTCTTTTATAATTTAGAATAAATTTTTAATACTTTATGGTATGGAGAATACATAGTTGGAACTTTAGCCGGCTAAATTTAGCTACAGTACATCCAAACACCACGTAGCTAATTCTAGCTAAACTTTAGCTAGAGTCCAATATATCACAATACCATTAACGAGCTGTTTGGATGTAGGGTAGGTAACGCAAATGTAAATGATTTTAGGCTCGAGCGGACGTTATTGGTCACCGGCCACAAACACGAATGAACCGTTTTCTATTACGTTTGCGTTACTATGCACATTTCCAAACAGGTCGTAAGTGTTCTAACCCAGCTAAAAGCAGCTAAAAGGCCCCACTTACAACTAATGAGAGGTAGCATGATAAAATTTTCAATTAGCTAGAGTATTAAAAAACCTCTATCAAAACTTTAGATAGCTAATCTTTAGCTGGCTAAGTTTTAGCTCTAATAATTAGTTAGCTTGATTTTAGTTACGGGTGCATCTAAAATTTAGAGGATCCGTACGGGTTATTTAGAGGAAAAACAATACTTATCTTGGTATTAAAGCATAGAATGATATTATATTTAAGGTTCATGTAAAATGAGGGAGGGAGAGAACATGTTAATTTTTTTTATCACATAGCCATGTAATGGTTTGAAAATACTACTCCATAAAAGTAGAAACATTCCACGGTCTAAAAATACAATTCCAAGTTTCAGCACCATCGTCCACCTCCAGCCTGCATCCACTCAAAGGTACCATGTTTGTAGCATTTCCTGCATATAAAAAATTCCTAACAATGGTCGTTTGAGCTAGTTTCAACTTATTCTCTCACAACAATTGAATCGTAGAATTTAGACCAGCCGAATTTTAGCTTATAGCACGATTAGAGATTATATTCCTGGACCTTAATGTATTTATCGGCCTTTTCACCTAGATGATCTCGAATAGTGCTTCTCCCTCCATTCCACAAAGCAAGACTTTATTATTATATAATTTTAAAAATTGTCCCTGTAATGGAAGATACTGTATCATTGTATCGATACGATGCAACACTAAATAGTTCATCGATAATTAATTTTAATGGGTATCTAGGTCATTTTTCATGCATCATCAATAGAGCTCCCTGTCAAATATGACCTTTTCTTGTTTTCTACGTTTTTCCTATAAAAGTGACTTGATTTCTATGATATTATTATAAGCTTTCTACGTGCCCCGTTTAGTTACCACCGTAAAACTTTTACACCCGTCACATTAAATGTTTAGACATATGCATGGATTATTAAATATAGAAAAAAAATTAATTGCACAGATTGTATGTAAATTGCGAGATGAATCTTTTAAGTCTAACTAGTCTATGATTTGTTACTAATGACGGATTTATTATGCTTAAAAAAATTGTCTCGCGGTTTACAAGAGAGCTATGTAATTAATTTTTTTATTAGTATCAAAAAACCATTATGACATTCCATGTAACATCTAATATGACGTGAAAAACTTTACACCTCACATTTAGACATCCCATATTCTACCATCTTTTGAGAAGGGAGTAAATTGTAAGCGACACATGCACCAATGCGTCGTGAACCAATAAACCATGATGTGGAGGTGGCGGGTCAATTAATAGCCATTTGCGATCCCAATTATATTCGCCGGTCATGATAAAATAAAACAATGTTGTTGAGTGCTGACGCTGGACACTGCGGGAGCTGAGCTGACCGACAGCAGTTTGGGTGCGCCATGCGCGGGTCGGATAGTGATACGGTTGTTCGCGTGTAACTCCCGCGTGGCAGATTGGTAGCACTACCATCTACTCCCCCGTCCCATAGAAAAATCATTCTCAATTCTTCTTTAAACTCTGATTATATATATTACTGAATAGACCATTGGAGATATTTTCATAACAAACTTATTTAAAAATGTAAATGTTGCTAATGTTTTTTTAATAAAGAATTTGATCAGCACGATTCCATAGCACCTCTTTTTACGCGGGTGACTAGTACCAAAGGCGTACACAAGGAACAGAAAAGAAATGGGTCTCGCTGCATTGTAAGCGTGCCCCGTCAACGGCGAACCAAACAATCGAGTTCCGGCTGGCCGCCGCGATCGTTGATGGGAGTCACGATCGGCGACCTGGTGCTGGCGTCCACGTTCGACTGCGGCCGCTGTGCGCGTACGTTTAATTTGCGTCATCCGATCGATCCGGCTATAAAATTGGCCAAGGCTCCGATGACGAGGGAGGAGTTCTCTCTCTCTCTTTTTGTGTGTGTGTGTGTGTGTGTGTGTGATAACAGACGAGGGAGCAGTTGGCACTTGCATGACTATTGTTAGCAGGTTCTGCTGGAAGAATGGAAAGGTTGGTACATATATATAATAATCATGCCTTGCCCTCGATAAAATTCCTATCGACGAGAGAGCTAATTTCTTGGGACGTCCAGTATCCTGCCGCTAGCATTTTCTGTGTGTAAAATCAACATATATGGAGTTGTGGGTACGTGCACAACTACTCTACAGTATATAAAAAAAAGCGGACTGAAACATCTTTACTCTGGCAACGGCGGCACAACAGATGATATTTTGAGAGCCTGGTCAGAATCACTCTTACTTTTTAGCGAGAAATGACGTCTCTCTCTCACAACCAAAAAAAAAAAATATCAATACTACAAATCAGTCGTGGCGTCCGCAATAGTCGAAAGGAGATGCATCCGTGACGGCGTGAAACGTTGTTGTGATTGACGACTTGCTATGCATAGATAGTACGTAGCACACTATTGCTACCGTAGCAGACATAGCACTCCTAGTCCACAATTCGCACGGACAAATTCGTTCAAACCCGTGCTCACGTGAACTGCACATGAGACAAAATTTTAGTCCAGCCAGCCCTGACGCTGTCATCAGATCACGCACTTTGTTTGCCCTTACGCTCTCGCTGCTGGTACTCCGTAGGCATGCATTGCGGTTTGCATGCTTGCCAACTACTCCCGGCCGGGTCCAGCGGATGATGAACGTGTTCGCTTGAGCTTGAGCTTATCTGGAGGCAGCCGGCGGCGTCAAACCAAACGGCACCTAAACTGCCGACGTCAGACGACGACCAGTCGACCAGGTGGCATGTCACACAAGGGCAGCAACTTTCTCCTTACGGTTACGGTGTAGTACGTGTACAGTGTACGTATACGTTGCCGGGAGAAGCCGGCCGGTATAGCTACTGAACAAAAACCTACTACCTGATGAGTTTTTTTTTTGGCGAATACCTGATGAGTTTTATAATTAGGAAAAACGGATAGTAAACTGATGCAGAAAAGTCTACAATGATGTAGTAGACATGAGGAAACGTGAATCAACTTTGGAGGAGGGGGAGGGACTGAGGGAAGAAGCTGGATGATTTATCATGTCGGTGTTTTAGCCTCCACTCCAAATTAATTTGTTTTCCACTAACGAATCACTGTACTCCAAATTGTAAAATGTTCTAACTTTTCTAGTACGAATTTGCAAATACCAAAACGCCTTGTAATTTGGTAAGAATGAAGGAGGAAACAAAACAAAACCGTTTCCCTTTCACTGTTCTGTAACCAAATGGGTGTGGCCGTGTGGGAAGTATATATGTATTGACAATTTGGCATCAAGCAAGAACAACTCCAGCGAAAGAGTAAAGACCAATAATGGATCCTGTAACTCTGAACTCTCTCTCTCTCTCTCTCTCTCTCTCTCTCTCTCTCTCTGCCTGCTTGCTCCCGTCTGAATTCTCTTCATCTTCCTCACTTGAGTTATTTGTCAGGTCTTAATCCGGAACCTGACAGGCCGCGGATGCTGGAGCCTGAGTCTTTCTCGAGGAACTGCTCGGTCGCACGGCACTGCTGATTGGCACACCCCCCACCACTGCCACCGTGCCACGTAGATGACTGTCCGACAAGAACAAGCCAACCAGTAAAGAGTGATGAGAGGACCACAAGCAAAAGCGAAGCTCATGGAGTCATGGACTCATGGACATGTTCAGCAAGCCAGCCGCTAGCCCGCTACCACTGCAGTTCATTGCTGCAGTCAGTGACCTCAAAAAACTGACTGATGAAGGCAAGGGACAGGTCCATGTCAAATTATCACGCCTTGGGAAGGGCCTTAAAAAAAAATGACAAGTGACAACTCAAACAAACGAAGTATGTATTGTATCCTACGGAAGACTGCAAAGCTTTCTGACTGCTCGCATTTACAGCCATCCCATCCGTAAGATGAAGATTAGGCAGATGTTACGGCTAATTTGGATTAAACTTGCAGATGCCAACACCAAATTTCATCCCCTCTATTTGTGTGAATGAACGGGACTGTACTGCAAGCCAGCAAAACAAGGCTGCTGAGCTCAGAAGACGGACACTATCAACACTTGTTCAGTGAATACTGAATACACAGCAAGACAAAGAGAGGGGAAGATACTAGCCAATAGACATGCACATTTTCAGTGAATACACAGCAAGACAAAGAGAGGGGGAAGATACTAGCCAATAGACTTGCACAAGGCCTTGTATCACCATGCCAAATTGCTTTCATCCAGTTATTAGGATCAATCCCAGTCTCTACGGCCATCAACAGTGTGAGGAACATGGACCTTCTCATGCAAATACTTAGGACTGCCTCTACACAATGGAAAAACTCTGACGACACAATGGATAAAACTCTGACGTGCAACTGAGCAACATGCTAGTACTAGCATGCAGCTTGAGCTTGGACTGAGTGTTCCTTCCCTGGCGGGCGCGCTGGTAGCCAGCAGATAATCACGCTCGATCGGCCTTCTCAGTTCATCTGCCGGTCTTCAAGAGAAGTAACAATAAATTGGAATTGGACAGAAAAGCGATAGACAAGGGGGGAAACAACCCGATAGTCATGATAGTAATTCACTGCAAAACACATATACCTATGGATGCCCATTGTACAAAGATTGAGATGTAAAATCCTCTTCTATAACTTCATATGAATAATGCAAAATTAGAGCAAATAGCACTAGCAACGAGCTACAATTAATTATAAAAAAGTACAATGTAATCGGCTGCTAATACTAGCAGCCTAGCACGGAGGTACATTAATCCAGTATGGCGGCGTGCGCACGATCTCCAAATCTTCTTGGTCGTGAACCTGGACAATCTCCATGGTTTGCTCCTGAATATCATAGATGCATAGATCCCTGTTGCCAGCCACTAATTCCTTGAGAAAGCAGAGGGTGTTCCCTTTAAGGTTATTGGTGCTTGCAGAGCACCAAGTTGCCATGCCCATGCCCGTCAAAAGAAAAGCCCCTGTCCCCAATATCATTGACCCGGTGCCAGGCTACGGGTTTCTCACCAGAGTCCATCTTGTAGACTAGAGCGGCGCCAATGTTGCTGGGATCAAAATCCACACAGCCGATGCAAACAGCAAAGAGCTCATCCATGGACTCTACCAAGTAGATTGGACCACCACACGTGCCCTCGGGGAACTTGAGCTTGAGCTCGGAGACGACATCAAACTCATGGAACTCAGCGGCAGGAGGGTGGCCATGATCAGACGGGAAATCCAAGTCAATGATGCCCATCTTGTCTTGATCTGACTCCGTGAAGTTGAAATGCAGCTTCCCTCTCAGCGCGGCGACGTCCCCGATGACTTTCTTTGTGGGCGTAGAGGGGGTGCGGAACTCCTCAGGGAGGTCGTAGTCGCCAATGTCATAGGTGTGCTGCCCCCACATCCGGCCAGTCCCGCCATTGACATTGACCCGGCAGAACCACATGAGGGGGCTGGAGACGTCGAGGAGCACGACGGCGCAGTCAGGGTGGGCGGCGGAGTTGTGGGTGAGCAGGCACTTGCAGTTGAAGGGGATGTAGTGGTCGTCATGTATGGGTGGGAGGGTGATGGTCTCTCCGGTGAGGGGATGCCACAGTGAGGCCTCCGACACCTGTCCAAGGATGAGCAGCCATCCTTGAGGCGTGCTGAAGCAGGAGTTATTACCGTCCATCATCATCTGAGGGCTGAGGCCTACTGCCGTGCGTGTAGACGATGCTCCGCTCGGACAGGCTATACATGAGCATCTTTGTGGTCATGGTTGTGTCAGCAGTAGCAGTAGATTCTGCTGGATCAGCAGTAGTGGGCGCTGTTGCATCAGGATGATCCTCGTATTCGTAGACGAAGCAAGGGCAGGGAGGAAAGGACCTGCAGCGATGGCTGGATGCAGCTGCTATCCCCGCTGCCGCTGTCGTTCATCATCAACATGCCCATTATGGTTGGTTGATCGGTTGTGTACCTGCTACGTGATAGAAATCACAAGTATAAATATATTATATTGGATTATTGGAAGAGAATAAATCGAAATGATAATGAGAAATAAGTGCAGGTATATAGATGACTATAAATAATCAAAACAATGTAATGAAGAAAAACAAGAACAGGTATAGATGGCAAGGCAACTCTCCTAGGGGATCAGTTTGGGCAGTGACGGCTCGGGGAGGAAGCAGTGCGGGCTATGGCGGCGAGTTTGCTACGGCGAGGTCGAAGGTGGAGCTAAGGTTCGCGAATTTTCTAACTCCAAGTGCGCCAGGGAATGCTCCAGAGGCGGTGTCGACGGCGGCGGCTGCGAAATTGGCGCGTGCGGTGGGCGCTTGGAGGCGGCAGGGGCGTGCTAGGGCTTGTGGGGAGGTGACGCAGGCTCGGGGCGGCTTATGTGGGAGCAGAGAAGGCGTAGGGGAGTCGGATTCTAGCAGATACGGCAGTTGGGGGCGTGTTCGAGCTCGGCTCGGACTCTGGACGGTGGAAGGGGATGACGTGCGGGCCCCACGTGTCGGTCAGAGGCACAAAGAGAGAAGGGAAGCGGCGCTCTCGCTGGTTAGGCCGGTGTGCGGCCCCGGCCCAGAAAGAGGAGATGGGGTGGCCTGGGAAGGAGCAGGCTCGGCCTGGGCTAGGGAGAGAGAGGCAGAGGTAGGCCGGCTCGGCCAGATAAGAGGGCAGCAGGCCTTCGGGCCTGCAGGGAGGGAGTTACTCCTATTTTCTGTTTTCTTTTCTATTTCATAATCAAATTTCCAAAGGATTTTTTTTCAAATAGAACTTGCAATCCAAATAAGATGCAACAATTCAAACTAAATCGAGGCAGCATGAATGCAACATAACATATCTTTATTGCCTATGATTTATTTTAATTCACAAAAAATATTCCCTAGAGTAAATGCCACATAATTGCAATTTTTCCCTAGAGTAAATTGCAATTTTTCGGGGGTTACAACATTTAGATTTTTTTTATATATATCTGAATCTGAATCTTGATAAACAGAGAAGGCACATGGATTGATGCTTCTCACCAGCTAGATCAGTAGACCGGTGTAGCAAGAAGACGTCGAGTCAGATAATAACCAGTGGATAACCCAATTGATCCGGCGAGCAGGTATTGCAGGATTCTTTGACTCAATCTATCTAATAATCTAATCTTGAGGTCCAATTGGTATCTATTCCCGCCGTCGCTGTCGTTCATCATCAACATGCCCATTATGGTTGTGTTGGCACCTGAATTTGGCCGCATCGACGAAACCAGCCAGGCCGGGTTTCCAACCCGGCTAGGCCGAGTTTGGCCCCAGTGCCGGACCCGCCTACAAAACACGTGTCACCCCCATAGGCCATGTGAAAATCGGCTTGGCCGGGTTTAGGACCCGTCTTAGCGGGGTTTGGCTGAGTCCGAGCTGATTAGTAGATTAGGTCGGTTTTTAGCAATGTTTTGACGTGGGAGACTTGGAGACCTACCCTGATACGTGTTTCCTATTGGGATAAGACCACCCCCTCTATATATATGAGAGGATCATGGCCGATTCACATCAGTGATGGGACGGAGGAGGCCTCCCTCGACGAGCTCCATCAGTTTCTCCACTGTCATCCGACGAGCGTAGCCACGGCTCGACCTCAGGCAGCGCTGCGGAAGCAGAAGAGGCCATGGAAGCAGGGGTGAAATTCGCGCGACGAAAGGCAATGAGAAATCCAATCCCTTTCCCTCCCCCTCACTCTCCCTTTCTTTCCTCTCCTTGGCAAGGGAACGGAACGAACGAGGAAACAAGAGCAAGCGCAAACGACTAAGGTAGAAAGAAAAGAAAAGAAGAGTCCTGAATCGGGATATATTCAAGAACTGGAAACGACCGGAATCCACGCCCCGCAGTAAATGCAGTTGTTGGGTAGCCCCACCACGATCCCCAGTTTTCTTCCAAGCCATGCGGACGCCCACTGCAATACTGTCACATCGCCTACGAACCATCACGCCCGTCAGACTGATAGCCTCAAAAGGCACGCCGAATGATTACACTGGGCACGTCGGTTCTAGCGAATCTCTCCTTCCTAGAGAAGGAACATTGGGCTCGAGCGCCCACTACGTTCCAAGGGTTCGAAGGCTGGCCGACGGGGGTTCGACAGTCGCACTACGAAAACAGAGTCAAGGACGGCGAGCGGATGGACCCACCAACGGTCGGGACCCCGGCGCTCGAGCGCCAAAAGGGGCATCCCAAACCGTGTCCAACTCCCAGAAGCGTGTTGACCAAGCAGAATCCCCTCGGGAGGAGGCATCGAGCCCTCGGGACCCGTCGAACGGACTCGAGACCCGCTAGGACGACCCTCTGGAAATTTTTGGAGTGTGCTCTGGACACTAACCGATCCCTAACGAATGGGGCACGGACCTCCACTTGGACCCACCCGATAATAGCTCACCGGGAGTGTCATTGCTTGTCCACCGAGGGTAGCGTGCCACCACCCAACCCTCCTCTTTCCGAAAAAGAGCGTGAGGGGCGAAAAACGAAAAGACAAGAAAGACCTCGATCGTCCTCTTGCACTAAGCAAAGACTCGGGGCTCACCTTACACCTCGGTAGGACGGCACACACCTGAAAGGTCCCGATAGGCTAGAGGAGGTGAATAGCGTATAAAATTTTCTACAAAGCACTAGACCACAAGTTAGTAATTAATAAAGCTTTGCTAAGCACTAGCTCTAGTCTATCCTATGCAAGACACCTATCACAATATGCTACTCACAAGTATATGCATGCAAGCACAAGAAACCCTCTCTTCAATCCTATAGAGAGAGCACCTAAACAAGTAAATAAACACAAAGAAGTGAGTAAACGAGAAAGCTATACCACCGAGAAGAGTAGAGGTTGATCCAATCACCGATGAAGTCAATCAATAAGATAACCAAGAGATCAACCAAAGGAAACACCGGAATACCAAGTCATCCACTCGAAGGTGGAGAAGAGAATGAACACTCAATGTTTTACCGAGGTTCACGTGATCACCGTCACGTTACTCCTCGTTGTGGCACCAGTCTTCCTTGGTGGATTGCGAGATAGGCTTCACAAGCCAATCCTCACCAGGAGCCGCTCACCAACACAAGAGAAATGGTTTCTCACCACGAGCAATCCACTAGAGTCGGTTTTAGCACTCCTCCAGGGAATAACCGCAAGAACCCCTCACAAACAAGCCTTCGGTGTGGACTTGAACAATCACCAATCAACCTCACACCAAGAACGCCTTCAAGCGGTCTAGGGATATAGCAATGTCCCAAGAGAATAAGAACTCAGCAATGGCTTGCTCTCAAGTGCTCTAGAATGCAAAACACTAGCAATGATGCACTTGAGGATCACTCAACTCACAAAGATGATCAAAGGATGAACAAGTGAGTGAGTGGGAGGCTAGAGAGTGCTCACAAGAGTATGGCAATGAATCAAATGTGCAAAAGAGAGTCACCAAGTGACTAGGGAAGGAGTATAAATACCCCTAAGTGCACTCCTATCCGTTGCCTCACACAAAACAGTCGGTAGACACGATTTTAGTGCGTCGGACTAAGTCCGTCGGACCAATCCGCCGAGTCTGACGCTCAGATCAGCGCCACGTGTCACTCGCATTTAACCATAGCCAATCGATCTCAACGGCTAACTGATCGCGCCAAAATACAAATCGTCGGACTGAAAAGCGTCGGACTAAACCACCTCGGTGTCCGATGTTTCCAGAGAGTATGCAGAAAGGAAAAACTTCGTCGGACGCTATCCGGCGCTCAACGTCGGACCAACCCACGCCGTCCGATGCCTTGAACAAACCTCGCTGAGCACTGCGCCAGAACGTGAACTCGCCACGCCGCGCTGCGCCGTCGGACCCAAAAGCAATGGTTCGACGCTCTTCTCTCAACTCACGTCGGACCGTCCGACTCTCACACTGAGAACCAGCTGAGACAACCATCGGACGCTCACTCGTCAGTGCGTCGAACCAACACTTCCCAGAGTCCGACGCTAGGCAGTTTTACACCAAGAGCTCCAAAAATGCCCCTGAACAGTTAAAAGCATAGCTGGGGACCGTCGGATGCTCGCAGCTTATGGTCCGACGCTCAACTTTCACTGTTTTTCACGCTAGATTCTCACCCCTTACTTCTATGTGCTAACACTCAAGATCTTCAACACTTGTGCACAGTATGTTAGCATTTTCAAAATACTTTACAAGGGTTTCTAAGTTGATCTCTAAGTTGGTTAGTCAATGCACATGAAATACAACCTAGAACACTTGAAGGTAATCCAAAACCTAATTCTCCCCTTGATAATTGGCTATCTATCCTAAATTACACCCACTTGGTGTCTTGATCACCAAAAGAAAAGCCCTATAGGAGTTATACCTTTGCCTTCAAGCTTTTTTTTCTTCTCTTTTAGTCCTTTTCTTTCACTTGATCATTTCCACTTGATCCATCTTGCTTGATCCATGGTTGAGCCTTCCTTGATCATCACCATCAGCCACTAGGCTCCATACTCCCATGGTTAGGACTACCTACACTTAGCCAACACTTATCAAGTAGGTTAGTCCTTAGGGTGTCATCAATTATCAAAACCAAATTAGGGCTTTCAACACCTCTGATCGTCCTCGCCCTAAGTAGAGGCTCGGGGGCTACATCATCCTACCAAACCAGGGCATACCTGACTCCCAACAATGGCACAGGGCTCGGGGGCTTCCAAAAACCCCACTTCCAGTAAGGAGGAAAAACCCCTCGCCATGGGACGAATCACCACCAAACAAACAAAGGCCCTCTGAGAACAATACAACAAGCGATTTCAACCCTTGAAGGGATACACCATCCCTCCGAGGCCTCGGGGCCTACACACGGTGGGTGCGCTCGCGTGTACCCACAGGAAAAAACAAAAACTCCCTCGCCAACCTAACACTAGGAACGAATTTGAGACTCTGTAGGAGTGCCAGCACTCCACCACAGGCTTGGCGGCTACTGTCGGGTACCAAAATTAGGGGTGCCCTATTTTAACATAAAAAACAATTGCTCCCTAGACAAAATCTGGCCCAAACTACTTATCAGAGAGAGGCCCAGACACACAAAGAGGACACATGGCCCACCAAGGCCTACCTCGGACTTGCCCAGAGAGGTCACGCCATGCCTCTCAGGCACGTACAACCCCTCGGGCGCAAATCTCCGCCTCGCCCGAGTGTCCAACGAACAAGCTCGGGAAGAGACATCCTCGGGCGATATTCTCCGTCTCGCTGGAGCCCTCAGCCAACAAGCCTCGAGGGAAACCTCCCTTGGGCGCCCGCTCTTCGCTTCACCCAAGCCCTCATGTGACGTCAGCACTATCCCTTGCGCCTGAAGGAGCACCGTCTGTCCTTTGGGTCACCTCCATAAAGTGGACACAATCACATCAAGTGGGCTCGCCAGCACGTCTACCCGCTCGAGCGCACGTCTACTGTACCAACTGCCATGTACGGACTGACACAATGTCAGGCTGTCTCACTGCTCTCCATGCTACCACAGGGACGGGGTCATAGTGTACCGCTTACCTAACCCTCCCGAACAACATGGGGCGGCCATGACACGACGACAGTCCATCCCCAAATCCTGTTCGCACGCCTCGACCAGGGTCAAGACATCTATAACTGTTCTGCCAACTCCCGTTGATGTGCAGGTCATTCGCCCGAGCGCCCACTCCCTGGGAAGCGTCTTCTCCAGAGGAAATACGCCCGAGAGGGGTTGTAACACCCTAAAAATTCATTTTCAATTTAGAAATTAAATTGGGCATTTATTTAATTTTCTTTGCATTTAAACCTAGGCCAAATAATAATTTTTGAATAAATAAAATGAAATATAGGGTTTAGCAACATGTGTGTTGCATTCATGCCGAAGCACAGTGTTTTGTTTGAGTGCAGTGTGTAATACCTCTGGTATTACTGCTTAATTAAACTGCCATGTCATCATGTTTAATATTAATCATCTGTATATAATTGTGCTTAGAGTCTCTAGAGTGATTGGATTTAATTTAATATTGATTGTGTAATTTAGTCCTCCATCAAAAATCAAAAATAAAATTAAAAAAGGAAATCAAATCAAGCCCTAGACTTGACCTAAAACCCTAATTCAAAATTTACTAAGAATATGATGAAAGTGTATTAATGAATGTTGTAGAACTTTTAAAATGGAACAACTTTTATTTTTAGAGATTTTGAAGTTATATTATATAAATTCAAATTAAACTCAAATTAGTATGTTGATATTTAAATTTGAAACTTCAATTTCAAAAATATTGAGAATATTCCAAAACTCCCTTAATAGAAGTTGTCAAGCTCACTGATTAGAACAACTTTCATGTTTACTAATTTTTAGGTTGTTGATAAAAATCAAAAGTAATTTTAAAATTTCAGTTTGAAATCCAAACCCTACTTTTACCCCCTTTGCTGCAGTTTGAAAATTCAGCCGAATTTGAAATTCTTGTCAAAAGCAAAAATGATCTACACAAAATTCTCTACAACTTTGATATTCAACACTTCCTTTGATTCGGCCGGTATGGACATTAATTTGAATCCTCATAGCGTTTGACCTAGGAATCTAGCACTGTAGCTACAGGGGGGGTCCCCTGTTCTTCTCGCCGTACCCGCGCGTGCCACGCGTGGCACCGGGCGCCGTCCGGTCGACGTGGGTGGGGAGCAACGCTGTCGAGCAGTCCAGGAGGGGGCCCCGGACGCCACGAACTTATCTCCACCTTGTCCCGGTCCTTTAAAGACGACGAGGTCCTCCGTTTTTCCACTTCCTCCCGAGCGGCCGCCGGCTACCTCCTCATCATTCGTGGCTAAATTACTCACCACTGAGCCACCACACCCCAATTCGTCGTGCAACCAGCCTCTTCCCTTCCTTGCGCATCGTTTGGGTGCGGCTTGGTCGAGTGTCGTAGACGGAGTCGCCTGGTAGCCGTTGGCGTTCACCTCGGGACCGCTCGGAGCTCCGCCACGGTCATCTCCTTCCCGTCTGGTCGGTTGGAGCGAGTCTCTTTCTTCTCTAGGCAGCGTTCTAAACTCTCTTGGCGGTGTTGTTTCTGATGCGCTCGGCGGTTTGGGTTGTGGTGCAGCAGGTTCGTCGGAACAAACCTTCCTCCCCGTCGACCGAGCCGTGTCCGCCGTCGTCGTCGAGCCAGCCCCACCGCACCGCCTCGTCGTTATCCGTCTCGCCCATTAGCTTCGTGGTGAGCCTCTGATCCTTCCCAGCACTCTTTCCGTAGCAATACCGTGTTCCCTCGGTCGGAACGGCTTTGCCGTGCCGCCACCATCCGCCGTGGGCGAGCTCTTGCTCGTCGAGGGCGTCCAGGGCTAGGGCTAGGCGCGTAGAGGTGTCGTCTAGGGTCTAGGGGAGTCGTAGGTCCATTAGGGTTCGCCGTTGGGGTCGCCGGTGGCGAAGGCCACGTCGTGCGGCGCACGCGCGCGCACAGAAGCGCTCGGCCGGAGGTAGGGGACGTCCCTAACAGGGGTGGCCCGCCTGTCAGCGGCCGGTTCAGGTGAGCGCGCGTGGGCGGGCTGCGGTCGCTTGGGCCGGCCTGCGATGCTGGGCCGACTGGGCCGTGGCGTTTTTCAATTTCCCAAGCCATTTAACGTAGCTTTTCTTTTTATTTTTGAAATGAATAGTATGGCATATTAATCTTTTTATATGGATTAATTTCCTGCACCAAAAATTATGGAAAAATTCGTGTGTGCTCTCTGGAATGTGTACTATTTTATAAAAATATTGAAAATGTGTTTTGAGCAATTTCTGTACCAACTAAAAATTAGTACATTAAATGATAAATGAAACTTTGATGATTTTGAATAAATTCCCTGTAGGTCCAAAAATCATAAAAATTTAATTGGTACTGTTTTAGGTCCAGATCTAACTGTTGGTGAAGTTTGGCATCAAATAGAAGTAGTTAAATATTTATTAAATTAGATATTGGTTTAAATGATTTATAATCGGAATAGGAAATGAAATAAATGTTGAATGGTGTGATTTTTGGATTGCTTGAGATTCTAGGTCAATCACTTTTATGACCTAGGGCATTGTGAATTAGAGTAATTTTGGCTAGCCTATGGTAGGATCTTGATCATGTGTGTGCCTTATTTATTATTGAATTTTATCTGTCATTTCATGCATTCATCATTGCACACGTGTAGTGACCGAGAATCCGGAGATCAAGTCCGAGGGTCTAGCTGAGGAGGTTGCTTCGGAAATTGTGTAAGGCTTTGATATTTATGGCACTGACCTGGATCCGACACTCTACACCATCCAAGGCAAACCCCGGTGCATTTGCCCCTCTCCTTGTTGATTTAAAATGTTTATCGCTCGAGTTAAACTATTGCATTAGGTTAATAGGAGTTGATTGACAACCAATTGATGCATTACCACCCTTGACCACTTATCAATACATGAGAGCCTGATTTATTTAAAGTATTGAAAAATGTTTAGTCATGCTAAATGATTAGATTTGCAAAAATGCTATTTTCAACTGTGATGATACAAAATAAATGAATCACTTTATGGGTCTGGTTTTGTTCTTGTTGGTTGACAGTGTTCCTAGCTAGTTCATTGTCATCAATGGGGATGGGTTTTCTCGTTTGGTTGGCCAACTATTTGGGTTAGAGTCCTAACTTTCGTCGCCATCGGGAAAGGGTTGTGAAAACCGGGTAGTTACCAGTGTACTTGGGTTAGAGTCCCAATGCATGGTTTCTAACGGAAAAGTATTAGGGACCGTTCGTTGTTAGGCCTGCTGTGATCAAGACTTTGCAACTAGCCACATACTACTGAAAGCCTCTGACTCCGGTGGCTCTACTGCTGGAACTGACAACCACGCACTAGGAGTGGAGAGATGGCGAGAGTAGCGTGTACCATCGTGGCCGTCGTGCCTGGAGACGAGAGGAGTACTATGCTCTCGGGTGGCGCAGGACCGGTTCCGGGGTATGAAAAGCCGTGGTAGGCGGGGTTGGCGTATGCAAGCTTAAGTGCTACATACGCGGTTAATTGATGACACCTAACATCTAAGCTTGTGCTTAAGTCTTTGATTACAAGTATGGTTAGAAGATCAAGTGTGGAGCAAATGAAGGCATCCAAAGACTTAGAGTAAGCCCATCAAATGAAGATCTAAGGTTCCAACACTAGGTGATATGGATTGAGCTCAAGGCAAAGGTATATCAATAGGGCTCTTTCCATTTTGGTGATCAAGACACTATAGAGGGTGTGATCACATTTAAAATAGATAGCCGTACTATAAAGAGAGAAGTAATTCCATAGTTAACACGGTTATCAAGTGCCATTAGATGTTTGGATCATGCATTGCATTTAGATCTAGTGGCTAACTTAAAACCTTTGCAAAACACTTTGAAAATGGCTAACACACTTCAAGAAATGTTTCATAATTAACATGTGCTAGCCAACATAAGCAAAGGACTTGATATGGGCTCGAATTCAATCAAAATAGAGCGTTGGACGCTCTGTTAACCTGAGGGTCGGACCAATCCCCACGGTTTGACGGCTGACTGCCCTGCACAGCGACAGAGAGCGTCGGACCGTCGTTTTCTAAGCGTCGAACTATTGCCCAAAGCGTCCGACGATCGTTCGCGCAGTAGCTCGACATGTGGCAGACACTGAGAGCGTCGGACGATCTCCGTTGGTCCGAGGCCGAGCATCGGACCACCGTCCGACGATTTTTAGCGCTCATGGCCCTCTCTGGAACCGTCGGACTGTCCAGCATTTTAGTCCGACGACCAGAGTCCGACGATCACTGGACTAAGTTTCTCAGTCCGACGATCGGCGGCAGCGGTTGAATTCAAATGGATCGCTGATGTGGCAACGCACGATTGGCTGGGGAAGAAAGCGTCGGACCGAACTCTTTAGTACGACGCCCCGCGCGTGAGCGTCCGACGCCCAGCGTCCGACGCCTCACAGAAAGTGAGTAACGGCTATTTGTGTTTGTGCAAGTTTATAAATAGCTCTTAGCCGGTTCTAACTCAACCTCTTGGCTCCCTAATTCACTGATACACCTCTTGAGCATCTCTCTAACACTCTCACTCACATAGATTGCATAAATCTCATCCATTGTGAGCTAGAGAGTTGATCCAAGTGCATTGCTTTGTTCTTTGCATCCATTGGCACTTGTTGTTCGTGTTTGCTGTGGAGTTCTCTTGTTTCTCTTGGTGATTGCCGTCACCTAGACGGCTTGGAGCAGCGGAGGAGCTTGACGGAGTTGGTGATTGTCTCCGGCCACTCCCGGTGATCTTGTGAGGGGTTTTGGTACCTTCCCCGGCGGAGAGCCAAAGGTAACCTTAGTGGATTGCTCGTGTCATTGAGTTACCCTTCTCGTGGTAGGTTGTAGTGGCGCTCATTTATTGAGCTTGACATTGGTTGTCGATTAGCCACCGAACCACCGAGTAGTGATCGACACAACGAGGACGTAGCGTGCCGGCAAGCACGTGAACCTCGGGGTTAAATTGGTGTTCTCTTGTGTTGATCATTGGACTTATTGTGACCATCACCTTCGATTGCATTGGTATTTATATTGGTGATTGGCAATCTACACTACTTGGCGGTATAACCACTCCTACTCATCCCCTTACATTTGAGCACCTTTACTTTGTGTAGCCGTAGTCTCTTGTAGTTTTCTTGTCCACCTAGGAGTAAAGTAGCTCAACCTAGAGTAGCTCGTTGTGTGCTCCTAGAGATTCTAAGTAGATCGGTTAGGAGGTTTGCACCCTTTTGAGTAGGCTAGTGCATAATTCGCTTCACCGTTTATTGTACTAACCACTTTGATCAAGTGTTGTTTGTAGAGTTTTAAATAGGCTATTCAGCCCTCTCTAGCCTCTTTGGACCTATCAATTAGTATCAGAGCCGTGGTCACCGTTGTTGCATGGCTTAATATCCTTCGGTGTCAAGAATGGCTCACAACAAGTTGATCAACCATATGGGCAAGCCACATCGGTTTGATGGTTCTAGCTATGGCTATTGGAAGAAGCAAATGAAAGCTCACTTGAAATCAATGAATAGAAAGATGTGGGAGATTGTTGAGAAGGACTTTGTTGTGATTGATATGAATGATCCCACACCAAGAGAAGAAGAGAAGCTTCAATTCAATAACATAGCTTTCAATGCTATCTATAGTGCTCTTGATGAGAAGGTCTTTGAACAAATTAAGGACTTGGAGTTTGCATATGAGGTTTGGAAGAAGTTGGAGGATACATATGAGGGCACCACCGCCATCAAGAGTGCCAAGCTATACATCCTCAAAGATAGATATGCAAGCTTGAAGATGAAGGATGATGAGAGCATACCAGAGATGTTTCACTGGTTGAGTGTGATTGTTAGTGACCTCAAGGCTCTCGGTGAGAAGATTGATGACAAGGACTTCTCCCATCGCTTCTTGAGATCTCTTCCTTCTCGCTTTGAGACTTTGATCACTATCATAGTGAGGGAGGATCTCTCCAAGGTGACTCCAACTCAAGTACTTGGTGATGTCATGACACATGAGACATACCGAGTAGAGAAGGATGGAGGAGTCAAAGAAGAGAAGGAGGATGAGAAGAAGGACAACAATGAGAAGAAGAGCATTGCATTCAAGGCTACCTCATCAAGACACAAGGGCAAAGCAAAGAAGCCAATCTCAAGTGATGATGAAGATAGCTCAAGTGATGATGATGAGGAGGAGATGGCACTTCTTGTGAGAATATTTGGAAGATTCATGAGAAAGAATGGCTATGGTGCAAGGAAGAGAAGGGACTTCACCAAGGGCAAGACCATGAGATGCTATGAGTGCAAGAGCAAGGATCACTTGATAGCCGATTGTCCTCACAAGAATGATAGTGATGATGAGGATGACAAGAAGAAGAAGAACAAGAAGTACAAGGAATCCAAGAAGATGCAATTCAAGAAGAAGAAGGGGCATTCTTATTGTGTCACATGGGATAGTGATGCTTCCTCTTCTGATAATGATGATAATAGTGATGATGACCGCAAGCTCACCAAGAAGAAGGCTATTGCTTGTCTTGCTATCCAAAGCAAGCCATCACTCTTTGACTCTACACCGACTTGTCTCATGGCTAAGCCATCAAAGGTACAACCCGAATCCGATAAGAGCGGTAGTGAGAGTGAAGAGGAGGACTTCTCCAAGGAGGAGCTCCTTGACATGTTGCGTGATACACACTCTTACCTTAAGAAGAAAGTGAAAGAGTGCAAAGTATTGATCAAGGAGAAGAAGCTCCTTGAGCAATCCTTTGATGAGATTAGTGCTTCTCATGAGTGTCTAAAGTAAGACCATGAGAGCCTAAAAGAAGCTCACTCTTCACTTTCGGAGTTGGCTAAGGTAGAGGATGTGCCAACAACATGTGACATAGGTGTTACTTGTGATTTACTTGATACACCTATTGTTGTTGCTCCCACTAACACTTCTTGTAGCACATCCACCTCTACCTCATCTAAGGATGTTGGTGTCACTTGTGATGCCACAATCTTGGTTGAGAACAAGAACCTCAAGAAGGAGGTGCATGAGCTCACTCTAGCCTTAGGCAATGTCTATGTTGGAGACACCCGCTTGCTTAAGTGCTTGGGTAGTCAAAAGTTCTCCATTAACAAGGAGGGTCTTGACTATACCCCCAAGAAGGGCAAAGCCGCCTTTGTCCCTCACAAGACTACTTTTGTGAAGGGCAATGGTGTGGTTTGCTATAGTTGCAAGCAAGTGGGTCACAAGGAGCAATATTGCAAGAAGAGGATGATGAAGCAAAGCAAGCCTAATATGTCATCCATTAGACTTGATTCTTGCTATGTGCTTACAAAGAGTGCAAAGGGAGTGAGAGTTAAGTATATTGGTGCACCTAAGGACAGCCCAAAGAACAAGGCTATTTAGGTGCCCATGAGCTTGATAATTAACCTCCAAGGACCCAAACAAACTTGGGTACCAAAATCTAATTGATTTTTTTTAGGTAAACTACAAGTCCGGATTGGGTGCTTGTTAGTGGGTGCACTCAACAAATGACCGAAGAATCAACAATGTTCAATTCAATCAAGCCAAATGAAGATGGGAATCTTGATAGTATCACATTTGGTGACAACAAGAAGGGAAGGTTATTGGTCTTGAAAAGATTGCAATTTCAAATGATATGTCCATCTCTAATGTCTTGCTAGTAGAGAGCTTGAACTTCGACTTGTTGTCCGTGGCTCAATTATGTGACTTGGAATTCAAATGCATCTTTGGTGTTGATGATGTGGAGATTGTTAGTGTTGATGGAAGCAACTTGATATTCAAAGGATTTCGGTATGGCAATCTATATCTAGTGGACTTCAATGCAAGTGATGCTCAATTATCAACATGTTTGTTAATAAAATCAAGTATGTGTTGGTTATGCCATAGAAGGTTTGGTCATGTTAGAATGAAACAACTCAATAGATTGGTCAAGCATGATATGGTGAGAGGATTGAAGAATGTGCAATTTGAGAAGAATAGATTGTGTAGTGCATGACAAATGAGAAAGCAAGTTGGAAACACACATCCTAGCAAGGGTATGATGAGTACATCTAGAGCATTTGAGTTGTTGCACATGGATCTATTTGGCCCAACCACTTATGCTAGTCTTGGTGGAAATAAATATGGCTTTGTGATAGTGGATGATTACACAAGATATATATGGGTCTTCTTTCTCATTGATAAGAGTGAAGTATTTAGCATATTCAAAACATTTGTCAAGAGAAGCCAAAATGAATTTGAAGTAAGAATCAAGCAAGTAAGAAGTGATAATGGAAGTGAGTTTAGAAATGCAAGAGTTGATGAGGTATGTGATGAGTTTGGCGTCAAGCATCAATTCTTGGTCAAGTACACTCCTTAATCTAATGGCCTTGTTGAGAGAAAGAATAGAACACTCATTGATATGGCAAGGTCTATGCTTAGTGAATACAATGTGAGTTTGGACTTTTGGGCCGAAGCAATCAACACGGCTTGCTATTGTAGCAACCGACTCTATTGTCACTGAATCTTGAAGAAGACACCATATGAGCTATTGAATGGAAGAAAACCCAACATTGTATACTTTAGAGTGTTTGGTTGCAAATGCAATATCTTGAAGAAAGGTGCAAGATTGGGAAAATTTGAGAAGAAATGTGATGAAGGCTTTCTAGTTGGTTACTCCACCACAAGCAAAGCATATAAAGTGTGGAATCACACCACCAAGCTCATTGAAGAAGTTCATGATGTGAAATTTGATGAAACCAATGGCTCTAAAGATGGAGAAGAAAATCATGATGATGTGAGAGGAACTCAATTGATCAATGCTATGAAGAACATGGATATTGGTGATATCCGGTCAAGACAAGTGATTGATGTGGAAGATGAAGATGATAAAGATCAAGTGCTACCTCAATCCAATGTGCAAGTAAATCCAAATGAAGCAAGTTCTAGTGATTCTCATGATCAAACTCAAGCTCAACACGATGAAGATCAACAAGCCATTCCATCTCAAGAAAGTCAACCTAGCTCAAGCAATCAAGTTCTGCAACCAGTTTATATTGCAAGAGATCATCCATTGGATCAAATAGTTGGGGATATTAGAAGTGGTGTTCAAACAAGATCAAAGTTAACAAACTTTTGTGAGCACTACTCCTTTGTTTTATTTGAAGAGCCAACCACCATTGAGAAAGTTTTGAATGATCGTGATTGGATAAATGCCATGCATGAAGAGCTCAATAACTTTGAGAGAAATCAAGTTTGGGAGCTAGTTGAGAGACCCAAAAATTACAATGTCATTGGTACCAAGTGGGTGTTCAAAAACAAGCAAGATCAAGATGGCATTGTTGTTAGAAACAAGGCAAGGCTAGTTGCATAAGGGTACACTCAGGTGGAAGGATTAGACTTTGGAAAGACATATGCTCCAGTTGCAAGATTAGAAGCAATTAGGATCCTTCTAGCTTATGCATGTGCACATGATATCAAGCTTTATCAATGGATGCCAAAAGTGCTTTCTTGAATGGATACATAAATGAGCTAGTATATGTTGAGCAAGCCCCGGGTTTTGAAGATGAGAAGAAGCCCGACCATGTCTAAAAGTTGAGAAAAGCTTTATATGGCTTGAAGCAAGCTCCAAGGGCAAGGTATGAAAGATTGAGAGATTTCTTGCTATCCAAGGGTTTCAAAATGGGGAAAGTTGACACCATTCTCTTCACCAAAAGAATTGGTAAAGACTCATTTGTGTTACAAATCTATGTTGATGACATTATCTTTGGTTCAACCAATCAAAACTTTTGTGAAGAGTTTGGAAGAATGATGGCAAATGAGTTTGAGATGTCCATGATCGGAGAGTTGAGTTATTTCCTTGGTCTTCAAATCAAGCAATTGAGGAATGAAACCTTCATAAACCAAGGCAAATACATTAGGGACATGTTGACGAAATTTGGGATGAAAAATGCAAAATCTATTAGCACACCTATGGGCACAAATGGTAATCTTGATGAAGGTAAGAGTGGAAACATGGTGGATCAAAAGAAGTATAGGTCTATGATTGGAAGCTTACTCTATGTGACCGCTTATAGACCGGATGTTATGTTTAGTGTTTGCATGTGTGCAAGGTATCAAGCTTCACCTAGAGAGAGTCATTTAAAGGCAACCAAGAGGATATTAAGATATCTCAAGCACACACCCGATGTTGGTCTTTGGTATCCAAAGGGGTCAAACTTTAAATTGATTGGTTATTCAGACTTCGATTATGCGGGTTGTAAGATCAATAGGAAGAGCACTTCCGGCACATGTCAATTATTGGGAAGATCACTTGTATCATGGTCATCAAAGAAGAAAAACACGGTTGCACTCTCTACTGCCGAAGCCGAGTATGTTAGTGCGGGGAGTTGTTGTGCACAATTATTATGGATGAAGGCCACCTTGAGTGACTATGGCATCAAATTCAAAAATGTGCCATTATTTTGTGACAACGAAAGCGCCATGAAGATAGCTACCAACCCGGTACAACACTCAAGAACAAAACATATTGATGTGAGGCATCACTTCATTAGAGATCACCAAGCCAAAGGTGACATTCAAGTTGAGAGTGGGCACCGATGATCAACTTGCCGACATTCTTACCAAGCCACTTGATAAAGAAAGATTCTACAAATTGAAAAATGAATTGAACATCCTTGATTTCTCCAACATGAGTTGAGCTAACACCCCCACTATATGACTTGCCTCTACTCCGACAAAGTAAAGGTATCATTGTTTGGCATGTCATTCATAATAATAGAACTTGTTTAGAGCATGCAAACATACTTTCTCTTGATAGGCTCATTCATGTCAAACCCCAAAAATACTTTGAGATCATATGCCACTACTATTGCTTCTATGACTTGTTTGGTCTAGTAGTGACATGTGACTAGTTTGTGGGCTTGTGAACCTAGTATTTAACTAGAATATGAGCACTATGATATATAAGCCAACTTTGTCAAGATAACCCCCTAGTGGCGTGAAAAAGCTTGCCAAAGGACAAACCGAGTTATATATTTGTGCAAGTAATCTAACTAAATGCTTAAATGAAGAAAGATAATGGAAGAAATCTAACAAGTGGTTCCCTCCATTGATTTCAAATCATATCCTACCCATACTACCCTTTTGTGGTCATTGATGACAAAGGGGGAGAGAATGGAACAAAGATATGGGGGAAGATGGATCACAAAACTTTAAAATTTGGATCTCACACTTAGGGGGAGCAAGCTCGCAAGCATGATTGCAAACATTTGATTGTGCATTTTCATATGTTTGATGTATTGCATTTGTACTTAAATTCAATATACTTGCTTGCTTGGTGTATGCTAGTCCTAAAATTGTGTGGAGAAATGAAGTACTACCATGCATAGGAAGTGGTAGCTAGATCCTGGCTTTTATCCAAGTGGTACTAGTATCTTGTTCCTAATGTTGATCTCATGAGAGATACTAGTGTCTTTGGTTGCATGAAATTCATCAATTGGTATCTAGCTATCCATGGTGCTAAGGAAGGTTTATACATGCACTCCGATGGTATCGCGCTTCAAAAGGTCCAATTCTACAAACCTTAGCATCAAGCTGGTAGTAATATCTCTCCTAAACCTCAAATCCAATGCATATGTGCAAAGCCTTTCATATCCAAACACTTGGCACATATGTAGGGGGAGCTAATACTAGCAAATTGAATTCATTGAATATCTTTGTAAGAGGTTTTCATCAATTACCAAAAAGGGAGAGATTGAAAGCTCTAGTTTGGTTTCGGTTAATTGATGACACCTAACATCTAAGCTTGTGCTTAAGTCTTTGATTACAAGTATGGTTAGAAGATCAAGTGTGGAGCAAATGAAGGCATCCAAAGACTTGGAGTAAGCCCATCAAATGAAGATCTAAGGTTCCAACACTTGGTGATGTGGATTGAGCTCAAGGCAAAGGTATATCAATAGGGCTCTTTCAATTTTGGTGATCAAGATACTATAGAGAGTGTGATCACATTTAAGATAGATAGCCGTACTATAAAGAGGGAAGTAATTCCATAGTTAACACGGTTATCAAGTGCCATTAGATGTTTAGATCATGCATTGCATTTAGATCTAGTGGCTAACTTAAAACCTTTGCAAAACACTTTGAAAATGGCTAACACACTTCAAGAAATGTTTCATAATTAACATGTGCTAGCCAACATAAGCAAAGGACTTGACATGGGCTTGAATTCACTCAAAACAGAGCGTCGGACGCTCTGTTAACCTGAGCGTCGGACCAATCCCCATGGTCCGATGGCTGACTGCCCTGCACAGCGACAGAGAGCGTCGGACCGTCGTTTTCTGAGCGTCAGACTATTGCCCAAAGCGTCCGACGATCGTTCACGCAGTAGCTCGACACGTGGCAGACACTGAGAGCGTTGGACGATCGCCGTTGGTCCGAGGCCGAGCGTCGAACCACCGTCCGACGATTTTTAGCGCTCATGGACCTCTTTGGAACCATCGGACTGTCCAGCGTTTTAGTCTGACGGCCAGAGTCCGACGATCATCGGACTAAATTTCTCAGTCCGACGATCGGCGGCAACGGTCGAATTCAAATGGATTGCTGACGTGGCAATGCACGATTGGCTGGGGAAGAAAGCGTCGGACCGAACTCTTTAGTCTGACGCCCCGCGCGACAGCGTCCGACGCCCAGCGTCCGACGCCTCGCAGAAAGTGAGTAACGGCTATTTGTGTTTGTGCAAGTTTATAAATAGCTCTTAGCCAGTTCTAACTCACCCTCTTGGCTCCCTAATTCACTGATACACCTCTTGAGCATCTCTCTAACACTCTCACTCACATAGATTGCATAAATCTCATCCATTGTGAGCTAGAGAGTTGATCCAAGTGCATTGCTTTGTTTTTTGCATCCATTGGCACTTGTTGATCGTGTTTGCTGCAGAGTTCTCTTGTTTCTCTTGGTGATTGCCGTCACCTAGACGGCTTGGAGCAGCAGAGGAGCTTGGCGGAGTTGGTGATTGTCTCCGGCCACTCCCGGTGATCTTGTGAGGGGTTTTGGTACCTTCCCCGGCAGAGAGCCAAAGGTAACCTTAGTGGATTGCTCGTGTCATTGAGTTACCCTTCTCGTGGTAGGTTGTAGTGGCGCTCATTTGTTGAGCTTGACATTGGTTGTCGATTAGCCACCGAACCACCGAGTAGTGGTCGACACAACAAGGACGTAGCGTGCCGGCAAGCACGTGAACCTCGGGGTTAAATTGGTGTTCTCTTGTGTTGATCATTGGACTTCTTGTGACCATCACCTTCGAGTGCGTTGGTATTTATATTGGTGATTGTCAATCTACACTACTTGGCGGTATAACCACTTCTACTCATCTCCTTACATTTGAGCACCTTTACTTTGTGTAGTTGTAGTCTCTTGAAGTTTGCTTGTCTACCTAGGAGTAAAGTAGCTCAACCTAGAGTAGCTCGTTGTGTGCTCCTAGAGATTCTAACTAGAACGGTTAGGAGGCTTGCACCCTTTTGAGTAGGCTAGCGCATAATTCGCTTCGCCGTTTGTTGTACTAACCACTTTGATCAAGTGTTGTTTGTAGAGTTTTAAATAGGCTATTCACCCTCCCTCTAGCCTCTTTGGACCTATCACTGCCTTCAGGCACAACCGAGCCAGCCTTTTGCCTCCTTTCTGGGCAATGTGCCGAACCCAGCCCAGCACTGAGGCCGGCAAGCCCAAGCGGGCAGAACCCCTCTCTCCTTCCCCCCGGCACGCACGGGCCAAGTCGGCCCAGCTCGGCGGCCTACCCACCAGTAGAGTGGGCGAGCCCACTCTCCCACTGCACTGCCTCCCTCACCCTCACTGCACGGCGGGTCCCGGACATCAGCGCCCCACCCTCCTTTCTTCCTCCTCGCGTCTGGAAAACCGGCAAGGCATTCAAGCCCCTCCTTCACTGCGTTGATGACCGAGCAGTGAAGTCCCTTGAAGCCGGCCATCAAGCGCTCCATTTCAACTCCGCAGTGATGTCGGGAGTAACTGCTCCCCTTTAACCGCCTTGCTCCGCCCTATAAAACCAGCAACCGAGCCCCTCCTTTGTCCCTTTCGCACACAGTGCATGCACGCACCACTGCCACCGTCAAATTCGCCATTCGGGGCTGTAATCGACGCAAAAATCGTGCCTCGGAGCTTCGCGGAGCCACATCAAGACCGTAGGTGCCTTTTCCCTCTCTTTTTGGTCATGAATTGCTCGGATTGAACCTCACCGGCGGCTATTTCTCTCCCAGTCCGCCGCCGCACGCCGCCAGGACCCTTGGATCATCTTCGGTCGCCGCGAACCGCTCCAACACCTCTGCAGTAAAGCCCTAGTCCTCCCCGTGCCCTTGATTAATCTTCTAACGCGCCGAATCGACCTGTCCGTGAGCTCCGATTGGATCCGGCAATGGCGCCACCGCAGAACCGTCGTCGCGACGTGCTTCCTCGCCTCTCCTGTCAGTTCCATCATGTTCGGGACATCACGCGCATCATGTAGGTGCATCCCTCTCTATGAATAGGGCTCCGGAGCACCGGATTGCATGTCTCCGGTGAGTTTCCGTTGTCGGCGTTCATGGTGCCACCACGGGGCCATGGCTCCGATGTGTACCGCGCCATTTATGATGGTTCGATTGAGTTCGCGGGGACGCGTGCTTATCGTGGGTGCAAGCCACGCTTCGAATCAGGGTCGGGAGCGCCGGATTGCTCATTGCCGGCGAGCATGAGCTGCTGCTGGTGGTGGTGCCGCCGTCAGGTCCTGTGTGCCGGCGGGGAAGAACCCCCTTCTCTCCTGGACCGTCCGATCCTCATAGCACAGTCACGATTAGAACATACCCCTTCGGGGTCATAACCGGTCCACCGGACCGTGTGGACTCAGTCCACCGCGGCCACGCAAGCAGTCCACGCACACGTGGTGCACCACACCAACCGGCAAGCGACACGTGGCGCCAAGTTAGTGCTCGCGTGTCAAAGAGCCAACCAGCCGCGTCTCTTTTGCATTTTTGCCCCTCGGGTTTAATCAAATAAACCCGCAGTCCAATCTTATTAAAAATCATTTCTTTTCAGTCCTGTTTCTTTCAGTTTAGACCCTGATGTTTTTGAAAAATAGGACCCGCCGTCCCAGGATGCGTAGGATTTCGTTTTTAATTGTTTTAATTCAAAAATAAATCGGTTTAATTACAGAAATGCCATTCCAAACTTGTTTTATGCATAACTTTCACGTTTTAAATCCGATTTAAGTGATTTTTCGCGCTCACTTATTCGTAGAAATGCGTAGAATAATTTTATAAATGTTTGATCCTCTGTTTATATAGTTTGGTGCACTGCTCTAATAGAAATATATTTGTATGCATGTATGGCTTGGTTTGGATGACTGGATGGTGAATTTCTATATGTATAGACGGTGATCAAGTTGGTTTTGTTGAGGATCAAGGTGCTAACCAGTAGTACCAGGAGGATAACTTTGTGGAAGGCAAGTGTTACAAAGGCTCCTTGTACCTATTAACAATTAATCATTCATATTGCATGTGTTAATTTGATGAACCCTAGGGACTTACCTAGTTTATTCTTATACCACATATCCTTGTTTTCCCATGGGTTGGTATGCATGTTGGATAGTTGCTGCCGTGTAAAACCAAGATTAATTATTTAACTTGATTAATGGTATATGTAATATGATAAAATGATGCATTTTAGCAACAAGCTGTTAGGGGCTTAATCCTGAAGCGGCCACCCAGAAGGTTCTGTACAACCCCGAGGACTAAATGGCTCTGGTTTTAATCATATAACTAGTGCGTCTCTAGTTTGTTAGTGGTTACCGAAAGGCGCAAGAGGGGGGTGCCTCGTGGGGTCATGGATGTTCCTGTCTCGTATATTGTGCTGCGACCACTTTACACATGTTTTGGTTTTTGAGGAGGATATGTCTTTGCACACTTGCCATTGAAACCTCGCGGCCACTAACTTGTTAGGGTGCATAGTGAAAGATTTCGTAGTGAAACCCCGCCATTCTTCCATAGAGGAGGTCTAATGGGGCTCGCGACCCCTGGCAAATGGGAATCACGACTCAGCGGGCAAAGTTGTACAAGTTCTGCAGAATTCTCTCATCTGATATATCAGCCATGCTCATGGACACAAGTGGCCTGGAGCCTTCATGGTTAATGTTTCTGATTTACCTTAAGCAATGAATGTGATAAAGTGTTGATTCAATTATAATGTTACTACTGGGATGGGTTTACTCATTAAAAGTAGATGTAAGATTAAAACTTGATCAACTTAAAATTATGAACCGCTGTCAAACCGAGTCAAGCCTTTTGAGCCTCATAAACCCCTTTGTCATACTTGCTAAGCATGGTGCGCTTATACTTGTTGTAAATTCAATGAAAACCCTGGATGGGTAACAGATGATGGATTTGAGGAGTTTCCAGAAGACGTCCAGGACTTCTAGTTGATGTTCATCAGTCAGAGTCCCTGTGGCAACATGGGCTAGTTTCCGCTTATGTAATAATTTTCCTTTGAGCAAAGATTATGTGACAATAATGTATTGAATTATTCGATGTAATAAAGTACTTTACTTTGATATTATGCAATTTGATATTATATGTGTGTTTTGGACATCATGGGCACACATATATGAGTACTTAGTTTTGCTTGGCAAAACTGGGTGCGACAGGGGTGCGCCCATACTCTCTACAGTGTCCCCAGGACGGCTCTCCATCGTTTTGGGTGATGGCGCCCACAGGAGTAGACGCGCCCGAGGGAGTACGGCATGATGCTTGCCACAATCCCTGCATGCCTCGCCACGCCGCGTACTGCTCGGTGCAACAAAGTCTGCCTGTATACAGCAAAAGGCACGCTTCAAGGACAGCCGCCATGCCGCCACAGTGCCGGGCCATTCTTCCACAAGATGACAGACATCCGACCCCCTCGGCAACGCACTTCATCCACTCACCACCACGTAGCATGCATGTAAACTTGCCCCACCTTTGGGACTATAAAAGGGAGGTCAGGAGCCACTCCTAGGCACCAAATTCATTCCACTACAACACTATGAAATTTAGACACACCACACACACCTCACAGAGACCTGGGAGCACTTTTCTCTCTCGCCCTAGCTTGTAACCCTTACTGCGAGCACCCCTGGTGCAAGATAATACGAACCCATCGTTGAACTGGACGTAGGGAAGTCCGTTGTCTGAACCAATATAAACCTCATGTCCATCTTACACACCATGCGATTCCTAGCACACAAAAACAAATTTACTAGCCTGTGTTAGGACCCCTCTAATCTTACCACCGACACCCTCCGTTTCAATTTATAAGTCGTTTGACTTTTTTGTCAGAAGTTTGACTACTCGTCTTATTCAAAAATTTGTGTAAAATATCTTTTTTTTGTTATGACCTACTTTATCAATAAAAGTTCTTCAAGAATAGGTTAAATTTTACTATTTTTGCGCAAATTTTTTTGAATAAGACGAGTGGTCAAACTTAGGGGTGAAAAAGTCAAATGACTTATAAATGGGAATGGATTAAGTACAAAGAAAAATGAATATAAAAAGTCATAGCGACTTAAATTTTTCAACTTTGTTGTCTCCTTAGTTCAAAATTCAAAATGATGGAAATGAAGTGGAAGGGGGAAAAAAGAAAAAACAGAACATTCCATCCCACGCAGAGAGCGAGGAACCACTTCAACTTGAGGCACACCCTGGCTGGACCAGCTGTGCGCAGAGCAATTCAATAATAACCGTGACAAACAAAAACTCGTTTACCCTAGTCACCGACCCGTGGGGCTAGCAGGACCCGCTCATCAGGTACAGCAAAAGACGCTGGCGTTTGGTTGAGAGTTTAACGGTTGGAAGATCCTTAGGTGGGCTATTAATATGATCAACTCACATGTGGGGCATTTCCTCTAGGATGACACTGATGACAAACATAGATATCATCTAGCTAATTGGTCCCTTGTGGCCCAGAAAAAGGACTATGGTGGTTTAGGAATCCCTGTCTCGAGGAGCCTCCGTCTTGCTTTACTGAGTGCTTAGGAAGGGAGTATGTGCGCCATGTAGGCCACCAAGATGGGAATTCATTGGAAGTTAGGTAATAGTAAGAAAAATAGATTCTGGAGGATCAGTGGATAGGCAATTCTAGCTTAGCTATAATGTACTGGCCTTTATACATTATCAATGAACAACAAGGATGTTCTGTGTTTGATGTTTGAGATGGGATAGATCCGAAACTCACCTTTAGGAGAGCTATGTCTAAACATTTAATGAATTTGTGGTGGGAGCTAGTTGAGTTAGTGAAAAAAAACTTTATCTGAAGATGAAGATAATATGTTCTGGAGTTTTAATACTTCTGGCAGAAGTCTCTTTGTGCTGTTATCAGTTTTAGAGGGGTTATCCCAATTTTTGTTAGCTTGGTATGGAAACTTCGAATTCCCCCAAGAGTGTAGTTTTTTCTCTAGCTCTTAACAAAGAATAAACTTTTAACTAGAAATAACCTGGCTAGGAGAAGAGAAGTCAGACACCCTTCCTGCTTGTTTTGTACTGAGTTGGAATTAGTCAGGCACTTGTTCTTTGGTTGTAGCATTATGAATTTGATTTGGCAGGAACTGTCTAAAATCCTGGACATGAGTCTAGGTCAAGATTTTGAATCTGTTGCTCGTTTTTGGATAGCTAATAAGAAACATGCTCTTTTAAATACTTTGTCTTCTGCGGTCTTATGGTCAATTTGGAAATTTCTAAATGAAATGTGTTTTCAAGGTCGAGTATGGCTGAGAATGAAGGAGATACTATTCAAGATCTCAAAAATGCTGAAAAGATGGATCCCAATGTTGAAGGTGGAGGTGGGAGAAGCAATCGAACAAGTGGTAAACAAGCTGGAACTAAAGGTTGCATCACCGCCTCGACTGAAGTGGATCATAATGGAGGAGTCGTCATCAGTGTTGGATCGATCGGGAGCTCGACGCTTGGATTGTACCACTGCAACTCCACACCTTAGTGATGTTGAAAGTTTTTATGTTCAGAGCTCAGCAGTGAATAGTTCTATATCATTTGTGAATGTTACTAATCCTGTGATTAGAATGTAAGACAAACTTGCCATCAAGTTGGGTGGGGGTTTGAATTCGCTGCTCGACGATAGCTAGTAATTTATTAAGATCAAACTTTTTACTAGATGTATTTCTGACGCTGATGTGTGCTGCTTGTGAAAATTTTCACGATGAATTATGTTTTTGGTGCGAGCTTGGATAGAGCTACACAGAAGATGCAACCGAATGTTGAGTGTAGACTCGGTGAGGATGCTGAAAAAATATGTGGATGATGACCGTATGTGTGCGTGGGACTAAGGCCAGTTTTAATGGGGTTTCATAGGAGGTTTCATGCACATTAAATAGGGTGCCACATCAGCTTTTTCAATGAAACTAGGAGGTTTCATCCCCATGAAACTTATTTGCACTGTTTTCAAAACATTGGAAATGTCGTAAAACTTGCATTAAGTCCTTTATTTCATTTCATGGAGATGAAGAAGAGAGATAATAGGAACACATGACACTCATGAATAATAAAATAAGTGAAGAAATCGTGTCATGAAACTTTACACTGTGAGTGAGGCTCGTTTCATACCATAGTTTTAACTTTTATGTGTTAGAAATTAGGAGATGAAACTCTCCATTAAAACTGGCCTAGGAACGGTATGATCGTGCGGGTCGCATAAAATAGGCACCGTCTACCTGGCACCCGGTTGTTCTTTTGCCTTCCAACAACCATAAAATAGGGTCGTTGGTATCGGTTTGCCATATCTAATACGATCCTTTGAGCACCGATTTTTCAGGCCTCAATTCGTAAATAGAGGCCAACACAGTGCTGATTTTGTCTTCCCAATGAGAAACATCCTCCTATAAATATTCTACCGTGCTTGTATGTGTGTACGACAAAATACATGTGATACATAGTGTCCCTTAGTATTCCTCGCAAAAAAAATAGTGTCCCTTAGTATCGATCGACTCCGATTTTCAAATCAAATCCGCATACACGCATCAAATCAGTTCCACGCACTAGACGTGCCAGGCATCGTCTTAGGCAATTGTTACCGAGATATATGCCCTGGCCCCCGGTGTGTCAGGCAGGGCAAGCAGCCGCCTCTAGCAGGCCGGTGATCAGCTGGCACGCACTTGGTCAGCACTGGAGGCCCAGCGGGCCTTCGACGCAGAGCTGCGAGAAGAGGCCCGGCCTCAGCCTTCCGCGGACCATGATGACGTAGAACATCTCGCTGGCGCACCCGTTGTTGGCGTTGTCGTTGATGAGCTCGCTGTAGGGGCAGGCATATGTCTTGAGCGCCCCGCAGCACCGCGCCGCCGACGGCAGCGGCCGATCCTTGCAGCTGCTCGTCACCGCGCTGATCCCGCGCGTGTGGTCGAACCGCACCGGGCATACCCCTGCACACACCCATCATCAATTTGCCTCGATCGATTGACATTTAAGAGTGCCGGTTGGTGGTTGTAGTATTACGGACTAAGTACGTACGTATTAGGTTTAGAGGCCCATACCGTTGCCCTGAACAGCGCCCAGCTTGCGTGATGACCTTTTTGTTTCTGTTATGTTGTCGGAGCACTCAAGGGCGCCCACTGATGAAGGCGAAGCGAAAAAAAAGAGAGAGGGGCGCACAAGTCAGCTCATGCATGATCGAGGCTCAAAATGGGTTAAATTTATTTCTACGGCGATCGGCGAGCAAGTACTTGAGATAAACTTCGGGGTTTCCTCCGGCGGTGCGGTAATAAGCTGCTTCGGTGTTTCCTCCGGCGGGGCGGTAAGCTTCGGGGTTCCCATTTCCTCCGCCGGGGTGGCTGCGGATGACAAGACGACGACCATGGACGACGACAATGCGACGGCGCAGATGCAGTAGAAGAGGGTGGTGGCAGAGCCGGTGGTGGGACCCATCTCGCTCAAATCTCCTCCTCCTCCTAAGCTGGTGGTGGATCTTTCCTCACGATCGAACCACACAAAATTAAATGGGCGGCTGCTGCCCTGTGATTTGAGGGAGATCGAGGAGAAACTGGAAGCTACCGGCGGTGGCCTGATAGCGAGAGACGCCGATCGACCACCGGCCTGCAATTTTGTGAAGAGGTGCTACCTGTTGAAGACCTGCCTTTTATAGCAGGCTCACAATATATGCATGTTTAGGTTTTGGCCGTTTGAGCTTGTGTGGACCTCCTTGTTTCCAGAGAGGAGGATGCATGGGCCGGGATAGTGTTGGCCAAATTATTGGAGGGCTTGTCGTTCCTTGTCTTGTCCGACCTCAACGCTTTCTAATGTAGCAAATGGCTCAACTTAGGCTGTGTTTAGATCTCAGTTGCAGTTGCAATTCTGCATTGTACCACGTTCGTTTGTATTTGACAATTTTTGTCCAATCATGACCTAACTAGACTTAAAAGATTCGTCTCGTGATGTACATGCAAAAAGTATAAACATGCAACATTTTGTCTATATTTAATGCTCCATGCATGTGCCGCAACGTTGATATGACTAGTTGCAATTGTAACGTGTAGTGGATCTAAATAGGACTTTAGTAGTTGCTTTGATTCTTCCATTAAAAAAAACGAAAAGCACGAACGGCAAAGAAGTAATAGAGCTTCGTCATGTTTTAGCTCGGTCATTGTAAGAAAAAAGATACTAGATGATATATATAGATCCTGACCAAGTAAGGTCTTTTGGGATGCCTCAGTGCCTCACAAGAAAATATGCAAAATCTACAAAGTCTTTTACTGCCACGTCACGTCAGATATAAACGCGACGATCAAATTTAATTCGAGCCATAGCGCACGATTTTCTTTTCTTTTTTTTTAGCAAGCTTCTGTTCAAAATTCACAAGGCACACAAATCTGTCCTATACATTATATGATCCTACAAAAGTGCATAGGAGCAGGTGAGGAAATCGATACATATACATGCACAAGCTCCACACTTGGGCTCCAATTTGAGTGGCACAAGTTAGGCCCGTTTAGATCCCAGTTGCAGTTGCAATTCTGCACTGTAGCACGTTCGTTTGTATTTGACAACTTTTGTCCAATTATAGCCCAAGTAGGTTTAAAAGATTCGTCTCGTGATGTACATGCAAAAAGTACAAACATGCAAACATTTCGTCTACATTTAATGTTTCATGCATGTGCCGCAACGTTGATGTGACTAGTTGCAATTGCAATTTGCAATGGATCTAAACAGGGCCTTAATGGGTTGGTTTGGACTTGGAGTTCCCTTGTCCATCTTGAATTCTTGATCGAGCTCACTTAATTAGGCCCAGTTAAAAAGGGCGAAGATGCCACTGCTTGCATCGACGTTTGCAGAAGCCAGAAAATTAGTGTGCGAGGACTGGGAGTTTTTTTTTTTTTTGTTTTTTGTTTTTTTTGACAGCATGCGAGGACTGGGAGTTGGGAGGAGGAGGAAAACATGCTGTCAAACGTCGTAATTATCAATACATATCATTATTTGAGCATCTTTCATTTCAAAATTTGCAACATCAGGCCAATATTTTAAGACACTACGTATTAAGAAATGACAAATGTCCTAAAAAATTCTATTGCTTCTATCTCTGTCCGGTTTGCTTTTTTTTTTCTTTCGCTTCGACAAGCAAAGGATCATAAAACTTTGATATATACGGATATACTCTTCTGGGTAATTTACCTTTTACTTGTACAGACACTTCTTCAAATTATACAATGATTTACACTA
Source organism: Eremochloa ophiuroides (assembly GCA_038502445.1). Classification (NCBI taxonomy): domain Eukaryota; kingdom Viridiplantae; phylum Streptophyta; class Magnoliopsida; order Poales; family Poaceae; genus Eremochloa; species Eremochloa ophiuroides. The sequence continues at coordinate 48,686,520 of JAHLJS010000009.1, read as the reverse complement.
TAGGCATGTGAACATGTGTGTTTTTGCCCTCTACTCCACTGGCACTCGGTAGGTACGTGCTGAGCCGAGCCCAGCTGAGCGCCTGAGCCCCAACCTTCTGGCTCACTCTTCCGCGAAAGCCGAGCCACCAGCTTCATGGTCCGACTATACCAGGCCCAACTCACTTCGGGCCCAACTAGACACGAACGCACGCGTCGATACAAACCCTAACCCTCCTCTCAAATCAGCCTCCGCCACCAAACTCCCGCCGCCGCCGCCACCAAGGCGCCAACAACGGCAATGGCGTCCACTCCCTCCACCCTCACGAGCCGCCTCCGCCGCGAGGCCGTGGTCCGTGCGGTGGCCGCGCTCCTCCGATGGCTCCAGAAGAACCCAACCCCGGCGCCGGAGCCCGTATACCTCATCGTCACCCTCAAGCGCGCTCCCGTCCGGCGCTTCGAGCACCAGCTCCGCCTCCCGCACTCCCCGTTCCCCTCCATCTCCCTTGTCTCCGACCGCCTCCCCGCCTCCCTCCCCGACAGCATCGACCCGCTCCCACCCTCCGCGCTCCGGTCCCTCCCCGCCGCCGCGCGGCGCGGCCTGATCCTCGTCGACCGCCGCCTCAGGGTTCCCGGCGGCAGCGGCAAGGCGGCGGGCGCCAAGCGCGGCGTGACCGTGCCCGTGGACCTGTCGGACCCGGCGTGGGCGGAGTCCGCGGAGGAGGCGGCGCGCTGCGTGGAGCTGCGGGTGGAGGGCGGGACTTGCCGCGCCGTGCGCGTGGGCCACGGCGCGATGGCGCAGGAGGAGGCCGTGGAGAACGTGGTGGCCGCGGTGGAGGCGGCCGCCGCGTGCGTACCGAGGAAGTGGCGGAATGTGCGGGCGCTGCACGTGAAGTCCCCCGAATCGACCGCGTTGCCGCTCTACTCTGCGCCCGGCACCGGTGCGGAGGACAACGACGGCGAGGCTGCGAAGCCGGAGGTCACGCCGACGGAGGAGGGGCAGGGAAGAACGAAGAGGAGGAAGAAGAGTAGCATGGGCTGTAATTAGGTGTCCGTGCCCCGTTTTCCAGTTGTGCTTTGTCTTTGCTCGTGCAGAAAAAACTGAATCGGGGGATTTGTCCTCGTCGGAGTGCAGCCATATTCAGTTCTTTTTAGGACAAATTCTATAGACTTTTATTTAAATTTCGACAGGATCACAATTCAAAATCATGTTTTGTATCAGCCAGGCCGGAAAGTGACTAATAACCAGTTTACACACTCGTTTGAAACTCGTGGGCCCATTCGCACGCGGTGAGCTGCCAAATTGGCCTCAGGTCGAGCACAAACAATGAAACAATATGAAAAGAGACTAATTCCTGCGGCCTGTCTAGCTCTCCCATTTCGTTTTGAAGTAACTGCACCAATGAGCTGTTGTCCAGTTGGAGAACGATCTATCAGGAGGCCATCCACGTGCTTGAGTGTTGAGTGCACGTGCACGCCAAATCTCTCATCAGAATTAATCTTCAGGGCTCCTTTGGATAGCCAATCCACGCAGGGATCTCAGTCCATACGTACTTTTTGGCATTTTCTATTATTTTTAAGATTATTAAGACACTTTGTAAAAAATCTAATCCAACTATTCTCCTTAAACTTTTAACTTAATCCTCCCAATGTAGTGCCATGTCAGCAAAATTACTCTCAAACCCGCTAGGATATAAAAAGGAATGACCAATTTCCAAAAATTAAAAGGAGGTTAAAAAACCGACTTTTTGGATAGGGAGGAAAATTTGATGTCCGTGACAGTCGATGGACAGATGGAGGTAGACTTCTTCCTCGCCATTTAGGGCCCTATTTGGAAGCAGCAACTAAAGTTTACCTGGCAAGTTTTAGCTGTTGTGCATCCAAACACTCAGCTAATTAGCAACTAAAAGGTCTCTCAACTAATAAAAAAGCAGTTAATCCTATTAACTGGTCCAACCCAGCTAATCCAATTAGCTAGCTAAACTTTAACTGGGGTGCTTCCAAACAGGGTCTAGATAGACCTCGGGCTGAAATTGTATTAGGGGCTTTTCCATTCCATCCATTTCCTGTCAATTCACTGAGCTCATAATGCATGCCTCTGCGTGGTCTCGCACTCTCTCGTCACGCGACTTCTTTCCTTATTTGACACACGCACACACGTTACATGCATGTACGCGTCATCTAATCGCGTTTGCTGTCGAATCCAATAGTGCTCGACCATGACCTCCAGCCTCACATGTCGCCCAAAATGGAAGCTGTATGAGGCCACGAGCACCACGGGCTACAGTTGGGCGTACCAAACAATTTGGATGTCAAACATCTCATCTTTAAATTATATTATCACCGTAACGAAAGATCGCATATTTAAGTATAATATGGCGTGTGGTAATATCTTTGCCAGAAGCTCCTGACTATTATGCTATTGACTAGGTAGCATGCCCGTACATTGCTACGGGACAGTAACTTTTGTACTAAAATACTCGGATCGCATGATAAATAGCAATACTGTAAAACTAAATACGACGTTAAAGTGATATTTAATTCAAAAGGCAAAGTTCGTGAAATTAACACGGTCACAAAAAGAGCACTGCGTCGCAAACTTATAAACTCTACTGTATGATCTTTCCGTGATACGACTAAGATAATGTTTTATATCGCAAAAAGAAATCTCTCGTATCCATTTTTTTGCGTGCCAATAAACCTAGGAATAAATTTTCGGCGCATCTCCATATACCAATTTAATTTGTGGAGGATCAGTTGACCACTCAAATCCTTGCTTATATCACTCAAAACCTTGTTTATATTTTCAACTTCGTTATTACAGTCCACATGACCTCTCACGCCACTGCCTCAGGTCCGCGCTATAGCGGAGCTCATGCTAAGGCATTCTAAAAACGGTGCGCAAAAAGGAAAAAAAACTGACCTTATCATAACTGTTTTGTTGGTCAATGGCTAGCTCTGAATCTGAATAGTAGATATCTCAATTCTTCTTTCACCTACAGTTCAATTAAGGGATTTGATAATAGGTAGGGAGTCGTTTGCCTAAGTGTAAATGACAATGCATGTAAAATTTAACCAGTCAAATGACAAGGCATGTAAAATTTAAGTAATTAGTATATCATGCACTCTCAAAAAGATCTTATCTGTCTAGTGCGTGCCCCGTGCGTTGCTACCAGCCAAAAGAAAAATACAATAATATTCATGTGCGTCACATATGTCAAAATTCCTTTTATTTGTGAACAAAGGTACTATATAATTCCATTGACATATGCTACCTAATTTACTGAAACCAAAAGTTCAGTTTCCATCCACTAAATTCTTGTACAATAACCTAAATGACAATTACAACCTCAACGAAAAAACAGCTCTATAAAACCGTACAGATAAGGAATCTCCAATAACAAAACATATTAGTGTTGGCAGATTGAATGAACAAAGACAATAATATTAATGTCTAAATTGTATGCCACACGGCTGCTTCACCTTGGCAGAGAAAAAAATAAAGATATTTGTTTGGCAGCATAACATGAATCACGAGTTCAAGGTAACAAAACGTCACCATAGGTTACTTAAGACAAGCTCATTTAGAAAGTTTCAGTTTAGCAGTGTTGATGAATAATACAATATGTTTACCTTATTAACAGGTGGCTTATCGTCCTGTAACACTGCGTCATTCACATCAATCTCTTATCCAAACTCTTCATAAACTTTAGTTTTCAGAACTTGATTCTGAATTTAACGAGATAGCTTCTTAAGAACCAGAGCAGAAGTCTTCAAAATGAGTATGACAGAAGTACGAGATTATGAACCTGCAAAGGCTCCAACAACTATTTTCCAGGGCACCTCATTGATAGTTAGAAGGATCTTTTGGGCGAGGCAAGCTGGAACTATACTTCGCTGGCATGACAAATAACATTTTTCAGTTGTTTTAGTTACCAGCTGACTGCGGGTTACAACACACAAAAAGGAAAGGTAAATTTTCTTGAAAATAAAGCAGCATTCGCCAAACAAAAACAGCATAAAACATTCTAAGCATCCTGGTAGATAAAAAAGAAAACTGATTTACTGTTGAAGCAACCTTGAACTTCACCATTTCCAATCTAAGCTTTAATCGTTCGAATATGAAAACATTAAAATGGAATATACTAAAACGTAATACAATTTACACAGGAGGGAAACTGATAGTTGGCATACTGACAATAAGTATCTGTTCTAAATTATTCGAGATAGCTTGATTTGTATCTAACAAATTTATAATCAATATTCCAACATGATAGGTATGGACACATGACTAAGTCTGAAGCTTTGATTCCATCACACGACTTAACATGAATCAGTACAAGTTGGAAAACAAATGCAAAAACCATAGTGGTGCCAACATATCCAGCAGCCTCGGCACCAGCATCAGCCCCCAGTCACTATGGTCACAGCATACTCTAAGAAAGTTGATTGACTTGCCAATTCTAAGAATCCGTTGTGCCAACACTGGAGAAATGAAAGCTGGAAGCATATCAGCTCGGTGACAAACCTGACACCACCATGGAGCCTGAGGATCTTCCAGAGACAGAAGATAATGCATCTGCACCAGAGAAAAGTGAATCTGAATCTGATAAATCATCTGCACAGGTTAACAGCGAGCTCAATTTAGAGTCACCAGGACATACAGCGGTTCCAAATACGTATCTTACAGAACCACATGATGGAGAGCTAAACAAATCCTTCGAGCGCTGAAAATATACTGGTATTTCTCAAACCAGATGATTGTTGTCAAGAATTAAGAATGTGTCTCCTTCATCTGAAGACTGATGTTCAGTGCAAGTGTGCAACCCATAAAGTTTTTCTCACTCTAGTTCTCTATAGGCTGCAGCAAAATGAACACTAATTAGTACTTCTTGAGAATGGAGACGGAACGGGTAATTAGTGACAAAGTGAAACTGCAGGTATCTAACAAAGTATCAGGAACAAGCATGGAAAACAAACTTTCATTGAACCATATGCAGCAGCCATCAGGTGTCCCATCCATCTAACGTTGAAATCAGAAAGGAGAAAAAAAGACCTGGAGATGTCCATTCTGCAAGAGCGGTGAGCTGGTGATGGCCCAGCTGCAGCAATTGCTCACATGAATGCAACAATTTAATTTTTTTTTAGATCAAAGGCTTGCCCGGCTTTATTGAAAGCTTAAAAAGCCCACGATCCGACAGCTGGGGATACCAGCTTACAATCAAGCGCAACAAACACAGTGAACCATAAAAACTTCTAACGAACCTCTCAAAAGTAGCAGCAGGCTCAAACACGAGCTCTAAAACCTTCCAACAGAAAACAAGAGTACCGAAAGGCTTAAGTGTTTTAGGACAAGTTTTGACACGAGTACAGCACAACAAAGACTCAAGCCTCTCTTGCCGACAGCAGTGACCTAATTTCCTCCGCCTTAGGCTTCAGCTTAGGTTTGAGAAGCGGTTGCCACGCTTTGATCATCGTCAGAGTTGAAGCATCTAGGCCCTAGTGGTTTCGGTGATTAATGACAACAAGACGGTTATTATGACTAACGTGTGTTTTGCAGGATAACCTAGAGGTTAGGTCATAACAACATGTAGGTTCAAGCCCCTAGCGATGGAATTCGATTCGGTTTTCAAAGGATGGAAGACAAGACGGTGATAGACTAGTGCCAAGTGTCGTTTGGAGTTGAGAGACACTTGGCGTAGTCTTATGTTTTGTTTTTTCTTTGACCGTACTATTAAGAGGGGTTTGGATGGGTAGCTTGACTTAGAGCAAGATTAGAGAGTGTAGATGTGATGCACACTTGTCCAACATAGCTCTAGACAGCCCAGGGAGACTCTTGAGAGAGAGAGAGAGAGAGGATCAAACTTCGTTTTGGAAGGTTTTCGATTCGGCGAAGTTTTGATCAAATTAGATGCGTCGGACTCTACCTAGTATGGATGTTTCTCAGCGTGCCAGGGAGCGTCGGACCCTGGCTGGATGGTCGTCGGACCATTGGCCGGAGTCCGACGGTGCCTCTGGGTGTTTCAGCGAGCGTCGGACCATCGGACTAATGGTTCTTAGCGTCCGACGCTTCCAGAGAGGTTCCCGCAGCGTAAAAGAGCATCGGACTTGGTCCGACGGTGTGCGTCGGACCATTGATCCGTGTTATAGCCGTTGAGAGGCACTGTGTCAGTTGTTCGAAAGCGTCGGACTGAGTAGCGTCGAACCATCGAGTTCGGTCCGACGCCCCTCTGGCACAGGGCTGAGCACAGTGCGACTATGAGAGTCGGACCGAGGTGAATGGTCCTACGGTCGAGCCTCGGCAGCGTCCGACGGTTCGCAGGAAAGTGAGAAATGGCTAGTTTTGGAGAGGGTGAGTATTTATACTCCACCAAAGCCTCCATTCTATCTCTCTTGCCACTTCTAACAGCTGAAGGAACCCTTGTTGATCTTGTGAGAGAGCAAGAGCCCTAGGGAGCATTAAGTGAACTCCATTGCTTGTGAGCTTCTTCCCTAGAGAGATCAAGAGTGACTTGTGTGCATCCATCACCCTCTTTGGCCTTGTTCTTGGTCAAGTGAGATTCTAGGCTTGTTACTCTTGGTGATTGGCATCACCTAGACGGTTTGGTGGCGATTGGTGGCTTGGTGACCGCTTGGAGAGCTTGTGGGCGGCCCAAGTCGAAGTTGTGAGCGGTTGTGGGCGATCCACCACACCGGAGAGGCAAAGAATCAGCCCGTAGAGAGCACTTGGTCTTTGCGAAGATCAAGGGAGAGCTACACCCTTGCGCGGGTGCTCCAACGAGGACTAGTGGGGAGTGCCGACTCTCCGATACCTCGGAAAAAACCGGATTTGTCTTTCTAACTCTTTATATTCCCGTATTTCTCTTGTGTTCTCTACTTTCCTAGAGTAGTATACTTGTGATAGGACTTGGCTCTAGGTTGCATAACTTGTTTTAGGAACAGAATTGACACAAGCACTTGTGGGGTGACATTGGGCAAATTGTGATAGGTTGAATTGATTTGCGAAAAATTTATTAGTTGCCCAATTCACCCTCCCTCTTGGGCATCCTTGATCCTTTCAATTGGTATCGGAGCCTTGTTGCTCATTAATTTGGCTTAACCGCCAAGAGAAAGGATGTCCGGTGGTCACGATGGTCCCCCTCCCGTCTTTGACGGTAACGATTTTACTTATTGGAAGATTCGTATGGAGGCATACCTTGAGGCGGTGGACCTTGGTGTTCACAAAGCCGCCACACAAGGGTACCCCACTCCCAAACCCGGCGCAACCCTCACACCCGTTGAGGAAGAGCACGAGAAGTGGAATGCTAAGGCTCGAAACATCATCTTTAGAGGCCTTAGCAAAGAGGTGTTCAACTGTGTGAGGAACCACAAAAACGCCCATGCACTATGGTCGGACATTTGTGCGCTCCATGAGGGAACTAAGAATGAGCGAGAGGAACGATATTATCTCATTATTGATAAGCTCAATTCTTTCAAAATGCTCTCTAATGAAAGTGCTAATGACATGTATTCTCGCTTGAATATCATTGTAGAGGAAGTAAATGACCTTGGACTCACTCAAATCTCACCGGCCGAGGTTGCAAGGAGAATTCTCAATGCTCTTCCAATTGAGAAGTATGGTCACATTGTAACCGTACTTCATCAAACGGATCTCTCCAATGCAACCCCCACTCAAATATTGGGGAAGATCAATGCTCATGAGATGTACATTAAGATCACTCCTCAAGATGGATCATCATCCAAGAAAGAAGAGAAGAAAGACTTGGCACTCAAGGCCGACAAGAAAGGCAAAGCTCAAGTCAAGTACACTTCTCTTAAATCCACAAGTGAAGATGATGATGAAGATGTGGAGATTGCTCTCATGGTGAGGAAGACCACCAAGATGCTCAAGAAGCTCAACAACAAGGGAATCAAGTTTGATTCTAACAAGAAGAAGTTCTTCACTAGTAGCAATAGAAAGCCCATCTCCGAGATGGATTGCTATAATTATGGAGAGCTTGGGCATCTTACTCATCAATGCCCAATGTCCAAGAAAGACAAGTTCAAGAACAAGAACAAGGGCAAAAGGCAAGATTCAAGTGATGAAAGTGAAGATGAGAAGAAGAAGCAATTTCACAAAAGTAAGAAGAGTGGCAAGGCTTACATTGTTGGTGATTGGCTCACCGACATTGAATCTTCTAATGGCTCCTCCGGTGAAGAAAGTGATGATGAAAAGGAGAAGGTGGCCGCTCTTGTGATTGGGACTTCACTTCCACCACCGCCATCACCGCCCTCATCTCCAACACACCTTTGCCTTATGGCTAAGGACAAGAAGGTACAAAGTGATGATGAGAGTAGTGATAGTGACAATGAATATGATTCACCCACTTATGATGAACTTGCTAGCTTGCTTAATGACTATACCAAAGTTATAAGAAAGCTAACAAGGAAAAATGAAAATCTAAAACTTGAAAATGGCAACCTCTTAGCTCAAAATGAACAATTCACTAAAGCTAGTGATGAGCTTAGAGTTGAAAATCAAAATGTGTCATCCAAGCTCAAGGGGCTCAAAGCCAACATAAAAGAGCTCAAAGAAAAACATAATAAACTTGAGAGGATACACATTGAGCTCACCACTAGTTACAACAAGCTAAAAGAGGACTACACTCAAGTGAAAGTGAATCATGACAACCTTGTTATGGCTTATGACTTGCTTTCAAATGAAACACATGATGCTCCTAACCTTATTGTTAAGTGTGATATAGCTACATCATGTGATGACTTGATTGATGAGATCATTGAGCAAGGTGCTAGTAGCAAAGGCAAGAAAGTGGTGGTGGCCGATTGCCATGATGACTATTTGAAGCTCAAGATTGAAAATGAGAACTTGAAGAAAGAGCTTGAGAAGTAATCAACCACCAACACCATTGTCATTGAAATGGTGCAACAAGAGGATGAAGTTGAGGTGCTTAGAAAAGAAAATAAGATCCTCAAGAATGAGAAGTGTCACCTTACAAGCTTATTGGAAGAAAACAAGAAGTTGAAGCAAGAAAAGAGTCATCTCACCATGGGCTTGCAAAAATTCACAAGAGGCCAATATCTCCAAAGTGATCTCCTCATGAACACCGTGATGAAGTTTGATAGAAGTGGGATTGGCTACATGGGTGAGAAGGTGCAAAACATTAGAGCTCAAAATCGCCTCAACAAAGCAAAGAACAAGCCCAAGCCCAAGCCTAAGAGATGCTTTGAATGTGGACAAGAAGGTCACTTTGCTCATGAGTGCAAGACACCGTCACCACAACCTTTGCCCAAGCATGCTAGGCCCTTTGCTTTTGATGCTCACTACATGCTTAGAAAAGATTCAAAGGGCAAAGTGAAAGTCATGTTTCTAGGTCCTCCCAACAAGAATAGGCCTGGACAACTATGGGTGGCAAAAGCTTTGGTTGAGAAAATCCGGAGCCCTTCTCAAGTATGGGTTCCTAAACATCAAGCTTGATTTGTTGTGTGTAGGTGAACTACAAGACCAGTGACTCTCATTGGATAATTGATAGTGGATACACTCAACATATGACCAGTGATGCTCGTATGTTCACCTCTCTTGAAGAGAATGTAGAAGACGAAGGAAAGATAACATTTGGTGATAATTCCAAGAGCAAAGTGTAAGGGCTTGGCAAAGTGGCTATATCTAATGATCATTCCATATCAAATGTGCTTCTAGTTGCTTCTTTGAGCTTCAACTTGCTATCCGTTGGTCAATTGTGTGATCTTGGCTTCCAATGCCTATTTACAAGTGAAGAAGTGGTTGTTTCCAAGAAAGATGACAATGAAGTGATATTCAAGGGCTTTCGGTACAATCACCTCTATCTAGTGGACTTCAACTCGGAAGATGCAAATTTAAAGACTTGTCTATTCACCAAACAATCTCTTGGGTGGCTTTGGCATAGAAGGCTTGCACATGTTGGGATGAGCACACTCAAGAAGTTATTGAAGAAGGAGATGGTGAGAGGATTGAAAGATATTGTATTTGAGAAGGACAAATTATGTAGTGCTTGCCAAGCCAGGAAGAAAGTAGCAAATACACATCCATCCAAGGCATTTGTGTCAACTTCAAGACCATTAGAGCTACTTCACATGGACCTATTTGGGCCAACAACTTATGCAAGTATTAGTGGCAAGCTCTATTGCTTAGTGATTGTTGATGACTTTTCAAGATATACTTGGGTGTTCTTTCTTCATGACAAGACCGAAGTTGCACAATCTTTCAAGAAGTTTGCCAAGAGAGCACAAAATAAATTTGAAGTGAAGATCAAGAAGATTAGAAGTGACAATGGGAAAGAGTTTGACAACACAAACATTGAAGTATATTGTGATGAAGTTAGGATCAAGCATGAAGTCTCATCCTCCTATACCCCTCAACAAAATGGTGTAGTTGAAAGGAAGAACCGAACTTTGATCACGCTTGCAAGGACTATGTTTGATGAGTACAACACACCGGAGAGGTTTTGGGCGGAGGCAATCAACACCGCATGCTATGCATCCAACCGCCTATTCCCTCACCGGTTGCTAAAGAAGACCCCCTATGAGCTACTCATTGGCAAGAAGCCGGACGTCTCCTACTTCCGGGTGTTTGGTTGCAAATGCTACATCTACAAGAAGCGGCAACACCTAGGGAAGTTTTAAAGACGTTGTGATATTGGTTTTCTTGTTGGTTACTCATTAAAGTCCAAAGCATATAGAGTATTCAACAATGCCACCGGCCTTGTTGAAGAAACATATGATGTGGAATTTGATGAATCTAATGGCTCTCAAGGAGAGCATGAAAATCTTGATGATGTAGGTGATGAACCACTAAGGAAGGCTATGAAGAACATGCCAACCGGAGACATCATGCCTAAAGATGATGAAGATGATAGTGATGATGTGCAAGTGATCAATCATCCATCTTCATCAAATGTGCCTCAAGACGATGAAGATAAAGATGGGGTGGATCCACATGAAGACACCCACATCACACAAGAAGAAGTTGAGGCACAAGCACAAGATGTTGATGCTCCACAACCTCCTCCTCAAGTGGTTGATAGAAGAACTACTCCTACTCCTACAAGCACATCCTCAAGATCTCATAATAGGGAGTCCTTCAAGGGGTGTAATGACTCGCTCACAAAGGCATGCTCAATTCATTGAACATCACTCGTTTGTCTCTTGCATTGAGCCTACTAGCATAGAAGAAGCTCTTCAAGATCCGGATTGGGTGAATGCCATGCATGAAGAACTCAACAACTTCACCCGCAATCAAGTGTGGACACTTGAACAGAAGCCAAAAGGAAGCAAGAGTCATAGGCACCAAGTGGGTGTTCCGCAACAAGCTAGACGACAAGGGCAACATTGTGAGAAACAAGGCAAGGCTCGTGGCAAAAGGGTTCTCACAAGTTTAAGGCTTGGATTTTGGGGAGACCTTTGCCCCGGTTGCAAGACTTGAGGCCATCCGTATCCTACTTGCATATGCATCTAATCACAATCTAAAACTCTTTCAAATGGATGTGAAAAGTACATTTTTAAATAGCTTCATAAATGAACTTGTCTATGTTTTGCAACCACCGGGTTTTGAAGACCCTAGATATCCAAACTATGTTTATAGGTTGTCCAAGGCGCTATATGGCTTGAAGCAAGCCCCAAGGGCTTGGTATGAGCGCCTCCGCGACTTCCTCATCAACAAGGGCTTCAAAATCGGCTTGGTTGATACCACACTGTTCACCAAGAAGCACAAAGGGCATATCTTTATTTGTCAAGTTTATGTTGATGATATTATCTTTGGTTCGACTAATGAAGATTTTTGTAAGGAATTTGGTGATATGATGTCCAAGGAGTTTGAGATGTCCATGATTGGTGAGCTCACATTCTTCCTCGGCTTTCAAGTCAAGCAAATGAGGGAGGGGACGTTCGTGTCGCAAGAGAAGTACACGAAGGATCTCCTCAAGCGCTTCAAGATGGAAGAATACAAGCCCATCAAGACCTCCATGCCTACCAATGGACATCTCGACTTTGATGAGAGAGGTAAATCGGTTGACCAAACTCTCTATCGTTCTATGATCGGTAGTTTGTTGTACTTGACCGTATCTAAACCCGACATCATGTTTAGTATGTGTATGTGTGCGCGCTTTCAAGCTAACCCTAAGGAACCTCACTTAGTTGTGGTAAAAAGAATCCTTAGGTACATAAAGCACACCCCAAGCATTGGCCTTTGGTATCCCAAAGGAGCTAACTTTACTCTTGTCGGCTATTCCGATTCGGATTATGCCGGTTGCAAGATTGACTGGAAAAGCACATCCGGAGGGTGCCATTTGCTTGGAAGATCACTAGTTTCTTGGTCCTCCAAGAAACAAAATAGTGTTGCCTTGTCAATAACCGAAGCGGAATACATTGCCGCGGGTGCTTGTTGTGCACAAATTCTTTACATGAAACAAACCCTACTTGATTATGGAATCAACTTAAAAAGGGTGCCTTTGTTGTGTGACAACGAGAGTGCAGTAAAACTTGCCAACAACCCGGTTCAACACTCCCGCACAAAGCACATTGACATCCGTCATCACTTCCTTAGAGATCACGTTGCCAAGGGTGACATTTCCTTTGAGGGAGTGAGAACGGATGATAACTTGGCGGACATTTTCACTAAACCATTGGATGAGGCACGCTTTTGCACTCTAAGGAATGAACTTAATTGCCTTGATCTAAGCAACTTCACTAAAAGATGATCTTGTGTTGTCATGTGCATTGCATTGTAACATAATGCATGTCTAACATTGAAATGCACGTAGGGCTTGTCTAACTCGGTTAAGATAACCGCCCAAAAGCGTGTGAAGAAGCTTACCCGAGGACAAACTTGATAAGCAACTAGTTTATTTTACGTGAATTTGCATTGCATATTGCATGGTTGTTGTTTTGTCGTTTCGTTCTTGGATTTCATTGCCTATTTTCATAAAATTCACATATGCCTAAGGCAAAGTATTTGAAAAAAATTGAGGGTTTGAGAGAGGACATCTCATACTAGTTCCAACTGGTGTTTATTTGACTCTTATTGGGGTTGGAACTTAGTTGGGAAAAATCGGCGCGAAGAAATTTGGAAGAAAACAGGTTTTAGGGCGTCGGACCGAGGCGTCGGACGCTGGTTTTCCCAGCGTCGGACCAATTGCCTCAGTCCGACGGTCCCTGATACCGTTGAAGGAGGCGTCAGACGAAGCGTCGGACCGAGATTTTTTGGGCGTCGGACTATTGAAAAAGGGAGTTCACGCCGCGTCGCGCCGCGTTCACGTCGCGTTCACGGCGTCGGACCGAAGATATTAGTCCGACGAGGAGCGTCGGACTAAGTCCGACGGGCACTGGATCTTACTGGAAGCGTCGGACCCTGCAGAGCATTGGTCTGGCGCCTACAACAGTAACCGTCCGACCGTCGGTTTGAAGGCGAGTTTTAGTTCTTTTCTCTCTCTGTCACGTGGGGCCCGTCTGCCAGTCGTCCATCGTCTTCGTCCAGAGCCATCGCTCCGCCGCCTGTACGAGCCCTAGCCCTAACCTCCACCGCCCGTTCGACCTAACCCTAGCCGAGCGCCGCCTCCCTGCACCACTGCTCGGGTCATCCGAGCAGCGCCGCCGTGCCAACCGCCGTCGCTCCTTGCCCTAGTCCTCTCCGGCGACCTCACCGCCGGCCGCTGTTTCTTCCCCGCGCGTGCGTGCCCTCCTCCTGCGCACGCCCGCGAGCTGCTGCAGAGCAGCGTCGCCGCCGTGCCCAGTTCGCCGTCACCGTGTCAAGCGCCGCCGTCGTGGTTTTCTGCACCGCCGGAGGTGCTCATCCTCCACGAGTACACCCCCTCTCCTCGTCTGCATTAGCATCTCCCTCAGAGTGGTGGTGAGATTCAAACTTCTTTGTTTAAATCCCTCTACTCATCACCTCGCACTTAAACTGTTCGGTGAAATGCCCTAACCAGCATTCCTCGCGTTCCTCGCAGTTCTATTGAAGCTTGGCTCTACTCTCGGCCTTCTAGGGTTTGTGGAGGTGATTTTCACCTTGTGGTAATCCTCTTTTGCCTCCACACCTTAAGTTACCTCCCTAATCATTGCATATCCATGTCAGTTGCTCTAGTCATTGACTTGTGCCCTATGTCATGCAGTGATCTTGTTTTGTTCCTTGTGTGGTGCCTCATGTCGACAGAGATTCTCACCTCTTCACAGGTCTTCCCTCAGGTTGCTTTGCTTCTCCTCTCTTATCCCATATGCTTGCTTCTATAGGCTCTCTCATCTCTAGCTTATATATGCTTATGTATACCTTGTCTATCTCTCTATTGCAGCCGTCGTGGTCAGAGTGTTTGGCAGTGGGTCAGTGAATCTGGAGCCAAGCCCGGGGATACGGAACGAGGACCAAGCCTCTGAGTGTCAGTGGCAGTTGTCAGTTTCTGAGAGATAGTGACAGTTGGCAGAGATGGTGAGGTGCAAGCAGGCCAGTCGCAGTGAGGGAGGCACAGGTGGAGACGAGAGGCCTCCTCCTCGTCCACCTTTGGACAAGGGGAAGGCCCCTCTTGTCGAGAGTAGCAAGAAAAGGAAGAGACTTTCAGCTGAGCAGAGGCAGGCTATCAGGGTAGCACAGGCTGCAGAGGAGGCAGAGCGTGGCAGAGGTATACATATTGGAGGTATCTCTGTCAGCTTGTCAGGCAGGGATGAGTCTGAGGAGCAGCCACAGCCTCAGAGATAGCCGGAGACTGAGTCAGCACAGCCAGAGGTAGAGCCAAGACAGCCAGAGCAGCAGGAGGCAGCTACTCAGGGGGAGCAGGCCCAGGCTCCACCTCTTCGTCGCTCGGGCCGCACTCGACCTTCGGTGCCACCCCGGCCTGCTGGTCAGAGGCACGGAGACCGAGTCCCCAGGGCGCCTGCTCCCTCCGAGCCTCAACCGGAGCCTGAGCCGAACGTTCACTTGGACCTGCGGAGGATCTCTGCAGCCCGAGTCAGAGAGCTCCGACTGACTTCGCTTGCCAGTTGGATCCCGGATCAGAGAGATCCCAGAGCTTCTGAGGGCTGGTACACTACTCTTCACGAGGACTTCTTCACCGCCCTCATGGCCACAGGAGTTGGACTGCGTCAGCACAGGGTATGTCCCCTAGAGGACATAATCCAGGCAGTAGGAGAGGAGATCAGGCCGTACTTGACTTACCTGCCTAGACTAGCAGAGCTTCTTGGCCGTTCAGGCCGGTACGTGGAGTCGTGGGTGAGAGAGTTCTATGCTTCACTATGGATAGACCCCGACCACCTGCAGTACACCTTCGGCGGAGAGCCATACCGGCTCTACGCGAAGGCTCTGCGAGAGCTGCTTGGAGTGCCAGAGTCAGCTACCAGGTTGCACAGTATTTGCTATGCCACGAAAGACCCGCCGAGGAGGGCTCATGGAGGACTAGCACCTGGTACTACTCATATAGCAGCGTGTTTTTGACCGCCGTTCAGAGACGGCCCCCGTAGGACTCCTTCGGAGCTTCGTCTCGTCGTTCGTCTCTTGAACGACGTGATGAGGCGTACACTTTTACCGCGGGAGGGGTACAAGGAGGGTCTTACTCACTTACAGCTGTGGCTCCTTAGTGCCCTGATCCAGCAGTTAGAGTTTGACATGGTAGACTTGATCATCAGTGAGATGGAGGACACCATCGCAGAGGGCTTCAGGTCTAGGCGACAGCTCCCCTACGCTCACTGGATCTCACACATCCTTGAGCGGAGGTTGCACCGGATTTGGATAGGTATCTCCCGTGAGCTACGCCAGACTGAGATAGAGTTTCCAGTCTATAGGATGACCTCTCTGATTGACGGACGCTGTGGCAGCAGAGCTTTACACCGAGTACAGCGTCGTCAGACTTCAGGAGCAGACATGGCAGAGGTACAGCAGCAGGACGAGGCTATGAGGCACGTTGCCCATAGCGAGCTTGAGCAGTTACTTGCAGACGATGACCCCGTCGACACCTTCCTCGTCCAGCTCTGACAGGGACTACCGGCCCATCCCTTCACGTCCACGAGCTCACGACTCGGAGGCCGGTGGGTCCAGCTCCGCTCCACAGTCCTCACAGACAGACCCTGCACTGCTTGCCATTATTCAGAGCTTACAGCAGACACAATAGAGACAGACAGAGGAGCAGGCCCGGTTTGCCAGGGAGCAGGCTGTAGCTCTTACTCAGATTCAGCTCAGGCAGGATCAGTTTCAGCAGCAGATGCTCCAGATGCAGCTCTAGAGCCAGCAGATACAGCTACAGACCTTTGGGTTCATGGAGCACATCATCAGACACACCGGAGCCCCACCGTACCTAGCCACTGCCTCTCCAGTCCAGCAGGTTGGTCCGGCAGCCACTGCAGCCCAGGTGACTCTAGCGATACAGTCCGGTGGACTTCAGAGTCAGGGAACAGCTTCTCTCCAGAGTTAGTTCGTCACGCCGACTCAGCAGACTCAGCAGTGGTTTGCCACGCCAGGCACTCAGGGGTTCACTCCGATCCACACCGGTTTCTCACCTGACCTAGGTGGCCCCTCAGTGACCAGGAGCTTGGGTGCTACCTTCAGTGAGATCATAGGCTTGCCCACACCTCCTGAGTTCCGGCAGCTTGTTATCACCACCACAGCTCCACCTGCCACTGGGACTACAGAGACACTACCGTCTTCAGTCGCCTCCTCAGAGCCACTCCCGACTTCAGCAGGGACCTGCGACCGTAGTAATCACAGCAGCAAGCTACAGAGACAGCTGAGCAGACCCGGACCGCTTCACCTTCACGTGCTCCGACAAGATGGTCAGGCCATTCAGAGTTCAGAGTCAGAGGGAGACCCTTCTCAGTTTGAGCTTCGACCTCACTCCTCCGACCGTGACGCTGCAGCTTCTTCTCCTCCTCCTCCTGAGTCTTAGGTCTTTGGTGCTTGACGCCAAAGGGGGAGAGAACATAGATTTAGGGAGAGCGTGTAAGAGGGTTTTGGCTCTTTTTGATGTGATATTCACGCATCATGTTTATGTTTATTTTCATGCTTGAGACTTGATTGTGACATGTGTCTGAGCTTCATGTTATTTATATATCATGTCACTTGGTTACGCTCTTGTCTTAGCTTCCGCACTTCACTCCGATCTTGAGCGTATTCATTTGGTACTTATGTTTATTTCATATCTTATATGTACCTTGTGGTCTTGATTTGTATAAACATGCCTAACCCCTTTGCTCTTATTGTCACATGCTTATATGAATCAAGTCTTTAAAAACCTCACTCTTTCTAAATCTATTTGAGGTTGTTGTCATCAATCACCAAAAAGGGGGAAGATTGAAGCATCTAGGCCCTAGTGGTTTCGGTGATTAATGACAATAAGACGGTTATTATGACTAACGTGTGTTTTGCAGGATAACCTAGAGGTTAGGTCATAATAACATGTAGGTTCAAGCCCCTAGCGATGGAATTCGATTCGGTTTTCAAAGGATGGAAGACAAGACGGTGATAGGCTAGTGCCAAGTGTCGTTTGGAGTTGAGAGACACTTGGCGTAGTCTTAGGTTTTGTTTTTCTCTTTGACCGTACTATTAAGAGGGGTTTGGATGGGTAGCTTGACTTAGAGCAAGATTAGAGAGTGTAGATGTGATGCACACTTGTCCAACATAGCTCTAGACAGCCCAAGGAGACTCTTGAGAGAGAGAGGATCAAACTTCGTTTTGGAAAGTTTTCGATTCGGCAAAGTTTTGATCAAATTAGAGGCGTCGGACTCTACCTAGTATGGGTGTCGGACCAATAGTTAGAGTCCGACGACACGTGGCAGCCCTTGGATGTTTCTCAGCGTGCCAGGGAGCGTCGGACCCTGGCTGGATGGTCGTTGGACCATTGGCCAGAGTCCGACGGCGCCTCTGGGTGTTTCAGCGAGCGTCGGACCGTCGAGAGAGTGAGCGTCGGACTAATGGTTCTTAGCGTCCGACGCTTCTAGAGAGGTTCTCGCAGCGTAAAAGAGCATCGGACTTGGTCCGACGGTGTGCGTCGGACCATTGATCCGTGTTATAGCCGTTGAGAGGCACTGTGTCAGTTGTTCAAAAGCGTCGGACTGAGTAGCGTCGGACCATCGAGTTCGGTCTGACTGCCCTCTGGCACAGGGCTGAGCACAGTGCGACTGTGAGAGTCGGATCGAGGTGAATGGTCCGACGGTCGAGCCTCGGCAGCGTCCGACGGTTCGCAGGAAAGTGAGAAACGGCTAGTTTTGGAGAGGGTGAGTATTTATACTCCACCAAAGCTTCCATACTATCTCTCTTGCCACTTCTAACAGCTGAAGGAACCCTTGTTGATCTTGTGAGAGAGCAAGAGCCCTAGGGAGCATTGAGTGAACTGCATTGCTTGTGAGCTTCTTCCCTAGAGAGATCAAGAGTGACTTGTGTGCATCCATCACCCTCTTTGGCCTTGTTCTTGGTCAAGTGAGAGTCTAGGCTTATTACTCTTGGTGATCGGCATCACCTAGACAGTTTGGTGGCGATTGGTGGCTTGGTGGCCTAAGTCGAAGTTGTGAGCGGTTGTGGGCGATCCACCGCGCCGGAGAGGCAAAGGATTAGCCCGTAGAGAGCATTTGGTCTTTGCGAAGATCAAGGGGGAGCTACACCCTTGCGCGGGTGCTCCAACGAGGACTAGTGGAGAGTACCGACTCTCCGATACCTCGGGAAAAACCGGATTTGTCTTTCTAACTCTTTACATTCCCGCATTTCCCTTGTGTTCTCTACTTTCTTAGAGTAGTATACTTGTGATAGGACTTGGCTCTAGGTTGCATAACTTGTTTTAGAAATAGAATTGACACAGGCACTTGTGGGGTGACATTGGGCAAATTGCGATAGGTTGAATTGATTTGCGAAAAATTTATTAGTTGCCCAATTCACCCCCCTCTTGGGCATCCTTGATCCTTTCAAGAGTCTTGAAGATGATTGCTGATGGTGAGGACTGCCACCTTCTTGTTGAACACCAAATTGTTCCTTAACAATTTAAAATTGAATACAATGAGTAATAACTGCCATAAGTTCTAATAGTGCCAACTGGGAATTAACCCCTCTGATAGGAGTTCTAACTTCTAATTCAGGTTATGCAAAATTTGATCGAGTTTGCTGGGTTCTGACGATTTGATTTTAGAGGTGTTCGGGAGATCAGAATGCCAGGGCTCAGGATGTTGAGGAGGGAGACTCTGGTGTTGACGAGGGCTCGAAACACCTTCTCGCCGCTGCTCTCCACATCCGCCATGCACCGTCCCAGGTTGTCCAGCCGCTCGAACGCCGCCTTCCGCTCTAGCTCCTCCAGGTCCACGGCGGCAGGCATGCTGCCTCTTGGCCGACTGGCGCTTGGCGCGCGACATCCATCGCATCAGGTCGGCGACTCACCAAATGCGTGGCATGGAGGAGTAGGAGCAGGAGGGCCTGGTGGTGACGACCAGGTGGTGCCTCGGCGTGGTGGACGGCGCGCTGAACCTTGCGGGGGAGGCCATCTAGCACGGCGTGGCGTCCACGACCTCGACGGGAGAAGACCTGCCGCGGAGGCCGACTGCCACGGCGGCGGCCACGTCGACGACGGCCGCGGCGATGGCGGCCGCGTCGGCGGGGAGGTCGGCGGGAGGCGCCGGCGGGGGCTTGGCGGCCACGGCGCGCGCCGAGGACGCGACCCATGGGACGAGGTCCTGCGTGGACCACCGCCGTAGCGCGCGGGATGCCGACGCCAGGCGGGCGGGCTCTTCCCTGCGCAGCACGGCGAGCGCGAACCGGAAGCTGCCGTGCGCGTCGGCGAGGCGGAGGAAGTCGTCCAGCAGCCGCTCCGCGAACGGGGACGGGCCCAGCCGCCGTAGCGGGTCCTGCGCTTGCGTCGTCGTGGGAGGAGAGAGGAGGCACTGCGGGGGGCGGAGCGGCAGCGGTGGGGGAGGACGGAGGGAAGCACGTGATGCGGAGGGGAGAATGGTGGCGATGGGTGTCGCAGATCCATTTTAGGTTATTAGAGGAGGAGATCACGCGCGCACAGGGAGCGGGGAGGAGATGCGCCGGGGAGAGCGCACGGAGGGGGGAGAGGGGTTGTGGCACGGAGGGAGGTAGAGTGATGGAGCGAAGCGATTGTCGCACCAAAAACTGTCCACACTTTAGTCTTATTAGTCGTAGAGATTTAGACAGCTATAACTGTAACCAACAATTTTATATATAATAAACATCAATATAATGAGAAAACTCAAAGCATTCTTGTATTATAATTATGGGAATGTAAGCGGAATATTACACAATAACTTATGGAAATTTAGAAGACCGGTTCTTACGAACAGCGACATGAGGATTCACTAATCCAATTATGCACGCCATCGGTACTTTACAAATGCGTTTGACACAATCACACAAGTATTATTCAAAGCATATATATGGATCGGAAATAAGTAAACTGTACTGTTGTATGCACATTTAGCCATGGACACAACCAATTAATCACCATATTTTGTATCACTAGGAACAATAGTACAGTATAATCCACCAGCATTCTCATGCAACATTTTAAATTTGATATGGATCACCGCGCTTTGGAATGGAAATGGGAATGGATGCAGTACGGAGTTACTACGCTACGCGCATAGTTTCGGGACTAGGAGGAGCTTCTCCTTGCGGTGCACGACCAGCCCGAACTCCTCGGACATGTCAATGTCGCGCGGCGCCTGACCCGGCGGCATCTCCCAGTCGAAGCGGTGCACGAGGTTGGCCAGCATGAGCTCGACGGCGGCCATGCCCAGGTTCATCCCGGGGCACTGCCTGCGCCCGGCGCTGAACGGCAGGAACTGGAAGTCGGTGCCCCTGAAGCTCACCTCCGCCGCGCCGCCGCCAGCGAGGAACCGCTCCGGGACGAACTCCTCCGCGTCCTCGCCCCAGAAGCGCGCGTCCCTGCCGATCGCCCAGATGTTGACGAGGGCGCGCACGCCGGCCGGGACCGCGACCCCGTCGATGGCGCACGGCGCCATGGAGAGGTGCGGCGCCAGCAGCGGCGTCACCGTGCGCAGCCGGAGCGACTCCTTTATCACGGCTCTCAGGTAGACCATGCTGCTCAGGTCGGCCTCTCTGACGATGTCTTGTCCCTGACCCTGATGGTGCTGCGGCGGCAGGATGCTCCTCACCTCGGCTTGTAGTTTCCTCATCACGTGTGGCCTCTGAATGAGCTCGATCATGTTGTACTCGAGTAGAGAAGCAGCTGTGTCAGTGCCGCCGAAAAATACGTCCTGCACGCATGTTCATAGCTCCTCTGTACTTAATCAGGACACTTGTGCATTGTACACATTCTAGCTGTATCAACAACTTCTTGGAATCAGATCAGATGGGAAAAACTTACAAGTAGGATAGCTTTCATGGACTCTCTGGTGAGGCCGTACTCCTGTCGGACGGAGAGCAAGATGTGTATGAAGTCCTGGTCCTCGTCCTTGAGATCACTCGCCGGCGCCGCCGCCGCCGGCTCGTACATGCGCTCGTGGTCGTCGATCAGCCGGTCCAGGATCTCGTCCCACCGCTTCCTCAGCCTCTTGGACTTGGCGTGGACCACCTTGCTGAGGACGCCGAAGCGAGCCAGGAACGGGAAGAACTCTTCGACGTTGAATCCTCCGAGGAGCGGCGACGTGTCGGCGACGAGCTTCCGCAGCAGCTTGCTCCGGCCCGGGCCGGCGGACGACGACGGCGGCGGCTTGCCCATCACGGCGCGGCACGCCAGCTCGTTCGAGAACGACCCCAGCATCTCGCCCACGTCCACCGCCTCGCCGGCGGCGGCCGCCTCGGCGATCTGAGCCGTCGCCGCGCCCACCTCTTCCTCGCGGGCGCTGCGGAACGACTGCACCCTCCTGCTGGTGAGCAGGTGCGTGGTGACGAGCTTCCTCGCGCGCCGCCAGTAGTCCCCGTACGGCGCGAAGCCGATGTCGGAGGAGCCGTACAAGACGACGTCGGCGACCAGGGAGCGCGGCCGGGACGCGAAGACGTGGTCGTGCGTGCGCAGCACCGCCTCGGCGGCGCGCGGCGATGACACGACAAGCACCGGCATGGCGCCCAGGCGGAGCAGCATGATGTCGTGGCCGTGCTTCGCGGCGAGGTTCCGGAGGGACACGTGGGGGAGCGAGCCGATGAGGTGGAGGTGCCCGACGAGGGGCAGCGCCGGAGGCGAAGGCGGCAGAGGTAGCCGTAGTAGATGGTCGCTGTCGCCGTCCTCGTCGTCGAGCTGCTGCTGCTGCCGCTTCCTCGCTCTCTTGCTACTCACCGTGTGGCGTGCAAGCAAGAGGAGGAGAGGGAGGAGCAGCAGGAACCATGCTCGTGGAGCCGTCAGCTCGAGCATGAACTGCTGTAGCAGGTTTGCCATGGCACACAATGGATGCTACGTCCACGTACTCTCACAGTTTGTGGATCGGAGCTCGGTCGATTAGAGATCTGAATGAAAAAGTTCGGCACTTTTATGTGGTTATTAATACTAGCCTTTGACTTTTTTAGTTCCACAATCCACACGACCACAAACATGCATGCTGTTGCTGGCCTTCTAGCTATCCAAAGGACACGATCGCATGGACCAATGTCAATGACAACTATGAGTATTCTGTTAATGTTTGGCCTCAAGCGGAAAATCATAACCACATCTCCACCGTCGCTCATCACTCCTCAGGTCTCCAGCTGTTGCAGGTCCCACTTGGACATCGCTCTTCTCAGTACTTCTCTCTTTCTTTTCTTTTGTTTCAAGTATACTTTCCCCTCTCCGTTTCTTTCGGTTCAAAGTAAAATCTAACGTGAAAAACTTAGACAATATCCAACTAGATTTAAAATGACAAATTGACTTAATTTCTTATCCATGGATAATATTGCTACTGCCTAACCAAGGTTATCATACCTCAGTATGCATCCTAGAATATTAGGATGTACTGCTACCAGGGATGAAGCCAGAAAAATATTTAGGAGAGAGAGGGGCTAGACCAAACATAGAGTTAGACTAAGTTAACTTAATTTAAGCTTAACTTGAACATAAGTCGTGACTATTGTCTTCTTCAACCTTCAGATCGCGTTTCCAGCTCCTTCTATCCTTAAAAAATAATACCATAAGAACTTCAGAGCGAGTTTCATAGGTTCACTGATGGTAGGGTGGCTAGAGCCCCCTAGTCCCCCTGCTAGCTTCGTCCATGCTAGTACCTAAACAAAAAAAGTTAATGTATTACTAATTAAAGTTGAAAAAAAATCCATTGCTCTCATTCTCAATGGATAAAATACCACCACATTGATCATATAATACATATTAGACCATTTCTGATTTTCAAAAGATATAGAGAAAAAACTCAACATAGATAGAATATATGCCAAAAGAGAAAGTTGAATTCAACCACCTTCGAAACTAGATTTTTTTCATAGTAATAGAAACCAAGAAAACCATGGGAGCATTGGGGGAGGGGGGCTTACATGCATGGACAACATCTATCACTAATGTTTTGGTATGGCTATAAAAATTGAAGCACTTCGGATCTTCATGCCACTTCGGATGTAGTAGTGGCTCTAATAGACAAGAGCAGCATTGTGACAATCATGGGATACAAGCAGATAAAAAAGGGCCACAGACGAAGGAGGGGCATGGCGGTCCAATAAACGCGACCCACGGGCGGATACTATAGAGACGGGGACGACATAGTCAATTAAGAACCCGGGGGTAAACTAGGTCCGTGAAAGTAACATCAAACAATACAAATTGATGATTTTGCTACTGTGGCAATCCTGAGCCGCCGAACTCTACCGCCTTAATAAGAGTAAATTTTAGGCCAAAATGACAATGGTAGATCCAAAATAGAATGCAAAAGGTGATGTAATTAAGACCAAAATGGCAATGGTAAATCCACAATAGAATGCAAAAGGTGATGGGGAAAATAATTTAGAAGAACTTAGCAATTTGTGAGAGACTTGGATTAGCTCGTGGAGGCAATGACATAGTTTTTTAAGAAATGGAGCTAAAACTAAAAGCTACCCTAATTTGGGATTAGTAAAAGTTACATAGCCACAACAAACAGCTAAGAGAGATCAATAATTGCAACAAAAGTTATATATAATTTGTGCCGATGGATGCCACTGACGGTGACGACGGAGGTGCGGGGAGGTAGGGGATCGGGTTTGATAAGTTAAGATACAACACATGGAATACATGCCACACTGCACATAGATCAAGGAACAATATGACTCTAGGATGCAGAATGCTTGTTTGCTTACTTATAGCAACTTAACTATAGCACCATGAGTATGAGATCATACTCCACATGTCTTACATAAAGTAATAAAGATGAAATATGCAACTAGGTCTTTAGCAAGGTAAACATGATTTTTAGTTGCATAAATAGCATTGATACATTACTAAAAGAGATTGTAAAACCTAAACTATCTATCTAATTTGAATTTGCATAACATCTGGTGTGGCATCAATCTTCCATGAGTCATCTATTTGGTAACTCGATGTATATTAAGGATGCGTTTGGTTGGGAGGTGTGACAGAACCGACCAATTTAAACAAGATTAAGTATAACCATCCCGCTAATAGCGTTGATTAATTATACTTCCCCTTGCATAAACCCGGTAGTCCGCCGAGTGTTATGAAGGACCTCGGTAAATCAACTTACAACAGGATCGTACTGATTAAGATAACATCATATACAAGCACAGAGCTTACAGCGGAAATTTAGTACAAATTAAGATAGTTATTACAATACCATGTTCAAATAATATACATAAAAGTGTTTGGTTTTGAAACCAATTATTCAAGTATTCTGCCATGTTCACATATACCTCCATACACAGCAAAAGAGAAGTAATAGGACATGTCCTGTGGTCTTTACTCCTCTGCATCTATAGCAGGGTTATTGCATGTGAGGCAATAGCCTTCATATAACATATCACCTGAAAACATTGGGAAATAAAACCCTAAGTACTCAATTGTACTCAGCAAGACTTACCCGTCAGAGAGAAAATAAAAGGACTCTCAAGGATATGCAAGGCTTTATTTGGTGGAGTGTAGAGATAGCATATTTTGCGGAAAAGCTTACTAGCAAAGTTTTAGCTTCTAAATATCATGATGCTAGATTATATTATCAAGCTTTTTCTAAGTGAATCACTTAATAGGAGAAAATCTCAATCTCACATTCATATTCATATATAAGATGTTGTTGCTACGTATCTGGTACGGGGTTAAGTACTCACTAACCGGGAGAGACGGCGATTCGAATCGAATTTAATCCAGCTGGATAGGCCCGTATCACACATCCTTTTTTTCCGAAACCGCCTAGGGGATCTAACCCTGCCTAGGAGCTCGTACTTGTAGAAGGATAGCCTTTCACTCTGTTCGGAAACCGTGGGCTTGATCCATAGGCAAAGCTCAGGGGGTAGCCGGCGCCAAGTAGCTCAGGACGTACCTGCCCTTGGTCAACCCTGTCCCACCGCACATACTTTCTCTCCTCCAGCTTTGCACTAGGGGTCAAATTCCAGCCCGACTAGAAGTTACTTAGCTTCACGGTCGGAACGACTTATCCGGCCATTATGTGAAGGTACGTTCAATCTTAACCTTTAGCCAGAATACGATTTAGTTTCTAGTCAAGTTTTACAAACGGGATCCAAGGTGTATGTCCAAACGACATCGATGACCAAAATGGCACACCACATCCCAACTGAGATTCATATGATTCTTTCTCAATTATTACTTCACCTGACTTTTCTAAGCAGGGCTAAGCATAGCACTAATTCAACACTAGTATTTTCCATAAATTCTCATTTCTAGACAAGGAAAGTAATGCAACAACGGGCTTATCAATTTAATGCATAAACTATACTTAATAATAATACTCAAGTGAAATTTCGAAACAGAAATAGAAGGGTGATAAAATGTCCGGGGCTTGCCTCGGCGAAATGTAGAGGGTCCGTGATTAGGACACTCCGGAAGTAAGTCAGTACTTGGTTCTTCGCCTTCGGGTGATGACTCCTGAGGATTCTTCTCGATCACCTCGTACTCCACGAAATCTCCCTCGTCCGATCCTATATGTATGAATAGGATATATATATATATATATATATATATATATATATATATATATATATATATATATATATAAATGGAAGAAATGCATTTTTGCTATGTCGAATGATGATATGAGGATATGGTGATGCACCCATGATATCCTAGTTCAAGTGATGGGTTTAAGTTGGTGTGGTAACATGAATTAACAATTTCATTTACTGAGTATGTGCATATTTCTTCTCCGGTAAAGAGGTTAATAAATCTACATATCATTACCTATGTGGTTTTCACGGTAAAGTTGCAAGCCAACAAATCCTTCTCTATTTCCCTATTAAGTAGAATATGATGTATTTAAATTCATAAAGTAAGGTTGAATTAACAAAGTAATTATTTTGCCAAGGGACAGCAAGTGTGGGTGTCCCATGGTTTTCACTTAACATGTTAAAATTGCTTGGCATCACTACCTATGCATTTGGTGTTTTATTTATTAAAGAAAATACCACTTAAATTAGGTTCCAATTAGTTATAATAGTGGAAGTGTTCCAAACAGTACCAATATTTTTATGAAGGCTTATTGTAGCATGGTTATTGCTTATACAATTTTTCATAATTTTTTAGAATAATATTTTGAGCTACAAAAATCACCAAGTGTCCCCTTTATAATTTAAAGAGGTGAATTTTAGTTTCTGTGAAACTTACAGAAAATGCCTAAACCATATTTTTAGATAAAATTATATAGCATACAGAGTATACATAAAATTTTTCATGATTTTATCACTGATGGATTAATATATATGAAAATAACAAAAACAGATACTATTCAATTTAAATGAAAATGAATAAATCAAGTTTGAAAAGGGAAAATGCGCGCGCGTGCTTTCGGCCCAGCTCGGCCCAACTCAGACAGAGGCGGCCCAAGTCGGCGTCCCGCGCGGCGCCTGGTGATTTTGCGAAAGAGACCTTCGGCTTTTAGAAAATAAACCCGCAGTCCATTTTAAACTATTTACATGAGTCATAGACTTCTCACTTAACCCCCTGGATGTTTTTGAATTCTAACCCGATGGTCCCTGGGCTCTCCCCTGTGTTGACCCGAGCACCGGCGAAGCTTGACCGAGTTACGCCGGGCAATACAGGTCATCTCCGGTGATACCGAGAGTACCAACGTGTTCGTGATGATGTTCCGCATCTTTTGGCTAGGTTGGGGACTCGGAGGTGGGTTGTGGACATGGTGACGTTGGACAGGGCGGCATGGCGGCGCGGTGACCGGTGCGCCCATTGTCTCCGGCAACGGCAATACCAAAAGAGTGATGCGCTAGTCTTGACATGATCTAGTGAGGCTATAGGATGGGTTTTGGGGTTCGGTTGAACGGTGGTTTGACTCTGTGACATGAGCAGCGGCTCGGCGGCGAGAGCACGGCGGTGTCAGGCCGTGTTCCGGCAAAACCGAGGCGGTAGAGTTCAAAACTTTTGATCCTATCAATTCTATAGCTTGTACAGAGTATGAAACACAAGCTAAAACAATCTTAAACATCACAGAGCAACGAAACTAGTGCAACCGCATGATATGAATAGAAGAACGAGAACAGAGGGACGGCAAGCGCGTGCTGGGAGCTCACCAGCGGCCTAAAGGCGTCGAGACTTGGTCAGGGTCGTAGAGCAGGACGTTGCGAATCTCCGTGTGCAAGCAATTGGACAGTGGTGTAGTGAGGGTGGCGAATTTTGCCGGCGGGTGGAAGATGGTCGTCGGTGGCCGAGTTGGATGATGTGGTGGAATACAGCGGCGTCCGACGGTATTTATAGGCAAGGATAGCTGGGTTAGGTGGCGGACATCTTCTCGAACCAGATGACGCGACCAGGGAGGTGGTGGTGCAGGAATGGCGGCGAACGACGGACGGTGCCGGCGGCGCCACCGCTGCGGCCATGAACAGCGAGGGAAAGCCGTTGGCGGGCTGCCACCGCGTCGGAGGAAGGACGATGGCGTGTCCCTGTCCAGTTGCCGGTGCGGTGAAGAGTTGAATGGCACTGGAGGCGTCGCCGAGGCGCAAAACGCCGGCGGCGCCACTTCCTCGCCGGTGAACAGAGAGGGAGGAGCAATGGCAGGCCGCCACCGACGAGTTCAAGTCGGTCGGGGCGTTCCTCCGCGGTTGACAGCGAGCGCAGGGTGTTAACTACGCAGAGACGTGGGCGGCAGCGCGACCACGGCGGCCAGTTCGCCGGTGACACGGCGAAAGCCGTGCGCCGCGGCCGGTATGGGCAGTGCACATGGGCTCGGGTTACTGTAGCAGAGAGGGGATTTTTCTTTCTTTTCAAATTACTCTCAAATTCATATAATAACTTGAAAAATTTACAAAATAAAAGTTGTTCAAAATATTGAGTACTACAACTTTGCTTTTTGAACCATCTTCAAATTCTGTCTGGATTTTGAAATCCAATTTTGCCCTAAAGTAATTTAATTTGAATTTGATTTGAAATTCAAATTTCTGTTGAGTAACTTCAAAAACTTCCTATATGAAAGTTGTTCTAAATAATGAGCTTAACAACTATTCTTTTTATACCAAAGTCAGAATCTCATTATTTTGTAAACTATAGATTAAATCTTGAATAGGTATTTAATTGGATTTTTTTTTATTCCTATTTTCAAAATAAAATCCAGTTTGGGGTTTCAAAAACACCACTTTAGAATTGAATTTAGCTCTGGATGATTAAAACAAAGTTGTAGTAAATATTTTTCTCTATCACTTTTATTTAAGGTTTATTCCCATATTAGGCTTAGAAAATAAAATCTTATTTGTGTCCATTTTATGCCTTATATGTGTAATTATAAATCCAAAAGTATTTTTGGTTCCACTATAGCAACTTGTCATGATATCCAAACTATTGTATTTATTTATGTATTTTGATTGAACTAAATCACTTAAAATAACAACTTGTAATATGACATGACCACTATATAATGAATAGTAAAAATTTGAATTGTTGTCCACATATGATCATGATTATAACTAATGATGAATGCTTATGAGTGTAATGCAAATGCAAATAGGTGATTAACACCTAGGGTGTGACAGCTCTCCTCCCCATAAAGGAATCTCGTCCCGAGATTTAGAGAAAGTTACCATTTTGAAAAGAAGTCGGGGTAAGTTGTTTGAAGAAAATCTTCTCGCTCCCACGTAGCTTCTTCTTCGGTGGAATTATTCCATAACACTTTATAAAACTTTACCACCTTGTTGCGAGTCACTCTTTCACTTTCTTCCAAAATCCTTATGGGTGTTTCTTCATAGGTTAAGTCTGACTTTAAAGTGACATCATCAAGATCAATCACTTCGGTTAGTGCTTGCAGGCATTTCTTTAATTGTGACACATGAAAGACATTAAATACTGCACTCATTCTCGGTGGAAGTTCTATAGCATAGGCCACTTCTCCCTTCTTTTCTAGAACTCTAAAAGGTCCAACATATCGAGGGGCTAACTTTCCTTTTATTCCAAATCGAGATTCTTTCTTCATGGGTGAGACTTTGAGATACACAAAGTCACCAATTTCAAAATGTAACGGCCTTCTTCTTTTGTCAGCATAACTTTTCTGACGAGATTGTGCAGCTTTAAGATGAGTTTGAATTGTTTGAATTCTTTCTTCGGCCTGCCTTACAAAATCAATACCATAATACCTTCTTTCTCCGGGTTCTACCCAATTCAAAGGAGTTCTACATTTCCGGCCATAGAGAGCTTCAAATGGAGCCATTTTAATGCTTTCTTGATAACTATTGTTATATGAAAATTCAGCTAAAGGTAACCATTCCTCCCAGGAATCAGAAGATGATAACACACAGGCTCTTAGTAAATCTTCCAAAATTTGATTTACTCTTTCTGTTTGACCAGAGGTCTGTGGATGATAGGCAGAACTTCTGATCAGTTTTGTGCCCATATATGAATGCAATTGTTCCCAAAAACGAGCCATAAACTGTCCTCCTCTATCTGAGATGATTTTCTTTGGGACCCCATGCAAACGCAGGATATGTGAGATATACAACTCTGCGTACTTATGTGGTTTGTATTTTTCTTTCACAGGTATGAAGTGAGCAGATTTGGTAAGACGATCCACAATAACCCATATGGAGTTATGTCCTTTTTGGGTTGTGGGTAGACCAGCGATGAAATCCATACTGATTTCCTCCCACTTCCATTCGGGAATAGAAAGTGGTTGGAGTAATCCAGCTGGTCGTAAATGATCTGCTTTCACCCGTCCACATACATCACAGTGTGCAACATAACGTGCTATTTCTTTCTTCATTTTTGTCCACCAAAATCTTGGCCTTAGATCTTGATACATTTTACTACTCCCTGGGTGTATTGATAGATTTGAGAAGTGAGCTTCAGATAAAATTTTCTCTTTCAACTTCTCATCCTTAGGTACTACCAATCGATCATCAAACCATAGTATTCCATTTTCATCTACTCGGAAATGTTTGGACTCTTTTTCTTGTATCTTCCGTTTGATGTGATAGATTCCAGGATCAGTCTTCTGGCCTTCTATGATTTCACTTTCCAATGTACAGCTGACAACTATGTTGTGCAAAATTGCAGGATGCAAAAGGTTAAAGCTTCCCTCCAAAGATATATTGGTGTAATTGCAATGCGCTTTTCTGCTAAGGGCATCTGCAACTACATTGGCCTTTCCAGGGTGGTAGTGTACTTCCAAATTATAATCCTTGATTAATTCCAACCATCTCCTTTGTCTCATGTTTAACTCTGGTTGAGTGAAGATGTATTTGAGGCTTTTGTGGTCGGTATAGATATGGCATATGTTTCCTAACAGATAATGTCTCCAGATTTTTAAGGCATGAACTACGGCTGCTAGTTCTAAGTCATGGGTGGGATAATTTTCTTCATGCTTCCGTAGTTGTCGTGAGGCATAGGCAATAACTCGACCTTCTTGCATTAAGACACAGCCGAGACCAATGCCTGAAGCATCACAATAGACATCAAAAGGTTTGGTTATATCTGGTTGTGCTAGGACAGGAGCAGTGGTCAACAATTTCTTTAGAGTTTGGAAGGCTTCCTCACATTTAGGTGTCCATTCAAATTTTTCATCCTTTTGTAGCAGTCTAGTCATTGGTTTGGCAATTTTTGAGAAGTCTGGAATGAAACGTCGATAGTAACCAGCTAGACCAAGAAAACTCCTAACTTCAGTGACAGTGGTTGGAGCCTTCCAATCTAGTACCTCCTGTACTTTGCTGGGATCTACCGAAATTCCATTTTCCGATAGGACATGGCCCAAGAACTTGACTTCACGAAGCCAAAATTCACATTTGCTGAACTTGGCATACAATTGATGCTCTCTAAGTCTGGATAAGACTATCCTGAGATGTTCAGCATGCTCTTCCTCATCCTCAGAGTATATCAGAATATCATCAATAAATACTACTACGAACCTGTCCAATTCATTCATGAACACAGAGTTCATCAAATACATGAAATGGGCAGGTGCGTTGGTAAGACCGAAAGACATCACCAAATACTCATACAAGCCATAGCGTGTAGAGAAAGCAGTTTTGGAAATATCTTCAGGCCTTATCTTTATTTGATGATAGCCTGACCTTAGATCAATTTTAGAGAACACTTTTGCTTTTGCCAACTGGTCAAACAAAATATCTATCCGAGGAAGAGGATATTTGTTTTTGATGGTCACCGCATTGAGAGGGCGATAGTCTATACACATTCTTAAGGTTTGATCTTTCTTTTTCACAAACAAGACAGGACATCCCCACGGAGATGAACTGGGTCGAATCAAACCTTTATCCAATAGTTCTTGCAACTGTTTCTTTAACTCGGCTAGTTCATTGGGTGGCATTCTATATGGTCTTCTAGAAATAGGAGCAGTGCCTGGGACTAAGTCAATAGCAAACTCTATGTTTCGGTCAGGTGGTAGTCCAGGTAATTCATCAGGAAATACATCTGGAAATTCACATACCACTGGAATGTCTTCCAACTTGTCAGTCTTAGTGGCATAGGATAGGCACTGAAGTCGTGGGTTTACAGAGAGTGACAGATGAGAGGTACTACCATCAGGTGTTTTCAAATGGAGAGTCTTATTGGTAGTATCGATGATTACTCTATGATCTTTCATCCAATTCATACCCAAGATAACGTCCAAACCCAGATTTGGCAACACAATTAAGTGAGCCAAAATTTCTTTTCCTCCAAAATTAAGTTTTGCACTCCAAACTATGTGGTTTGTATTTGTTTCAGCTCCAACTGAACTGATTACAAAACCACTTCCCAATGTGCTAATTTGGAATTTATTCTCGAGTGCAAATGCTTGATTTATGAATGAATGTGATGAACCAGAGTCAAATAAAACAAGCGCAGGCGTATTGTTTATAAGGAACGTACCGGCGGTCACTGGTTCTCCTTCAGGGATTTCTTCTACAGTGGTATAGTGAACACGCCCACTACGTGCACCTGTTGCCTGCTTCTTGTTGCCTGATGACTTATAACTGGTCTTTTGATCTGTTTGATTTGACTGATTCTTCTTGGGAGAAAGACAATCACGGGCAAAGTGTCCTAACTTCCCGCAATTATAACAAGGAAAATTTCTGGAGCCTCCTTGGGAACTTTTCTGTGTATTCCCTTGGTATGATGGCTGCTGCTGAAAATTTTGCTGAGACTTTTGCTGTGACTGAGGGGGTCTATACCGCTTGACAGGTGGGCGGTACTTTGACTTTGATGCCCATTGGGTTTGTCTAGGCTGTGAAGCTGCACCACTGGTATATGGCGCCTTACGCTTCTTGTCTTCCTGACACAGACGCATCTTGTTCTCCTTAGTGATAGCATCACTAACAAGCTCATTATAAGTGGTATACTTAAAAAGAGCAAGTTCATTTTGCAATTCTGGGGTCAATCCTCCCATGTAGCAATCAATCTTTTTCTTCTCTGTATCAATATATTCTGGAGCATACTTGGACAGATGATTGAAAGCATGGGTATAGGCAGTTACATTTTTAGTGCCTTGAACCAGTTTCTGAAACTCCTTCAATTTGATTCTCATCAATCCCTCAGGAATATGATGGCCTCTAAAAGCTTCCTTAAACTCATCCCAAGTTGGTTTAGATTCCTCTGGCAGACTTTGTAAGTAGTTGGTCCACCAGACACCAGCCGCACCGTGAAGACGGTGAGCTGCAAACTCGGCCTTCTGTTGCTCAGTACAATTGAGAAGACGAAATGTCTGCTCAATTGTATTTAGCCATTCATCGGCATGCAATGGTTCTTCGGCATGGGAAAATACGGGTGGTTTGGTATCCAGAAAGTCCTTATAATTGCTGGTCTGATTGTGTCCATTGCCATGATTATTCTGTCTGCCCGGTGTGGTATTCTGGGCAATACGATTCAGGGCAGCTTCCATGTTTTCCTGGCCACCTAACAGTCGAGCTAGAACATCGGCTGCAGTAGGCGGTGTTGGAAGCCCTGATGATTCCACATCATTTCCTCCTGGAGTGTAAGACATCTGCGATGGATATAGTCGTTTGAGTTATGGTATTATAGACAAGATATCCATCCATGTTGCAGAAAGGATTAATTTAACATTTATCGACAAGGGACAACATAAATTTTTCCATAACACGGCTGCATTAACTTATTTATTTCACACGGTCAACTTCTTATTCACTATATTACATGGTTACACAACTTATTACATTACCCTTGTACATGATCTTGTTCAATCTAGTTTCTATTATATGCAACCTTTCTAAAACTCATCTCCCGAGTCATTTGGATGGTCATCATCTAAGCTAGTCTCCGTCTGGTCATCATGAGGTATGGCTTCAAAAAATCCATCTAATTCTTCTTCGTCTGATCCTTCGTTATCAAATTCTTCACCAAATCCTTCAGGTTCCATCACATCTTCAAAGTCTTCTTCTATTGGTACTCCAACTGGAGGTTGCTCGGGTAATGCTGCAACATTCATTGCATTGAGCTGATTTTGGAGATCTTCGATTGTTGCATTTGCTCCATCTATTTGAGCAAGCATGTCTTGCTGGAAAAATTCCAAGTTCTGGATGGCTTCAGTGGTTTCTGCTCTAGCTTCATCTCTTTCATTTTCAAGGGTAGCTACACGTGCTACAGCTTCATTTCTTTGTTGTTCCACCTGTGCTGCTTGACCTAAATAGGTTGTCATTTGATGTTGCATTTCTAACTCTCTTTGAGCTGCTTGGGCAATGGTTTGGTCATGCTGGAATTTGGATTCCTCCCATAGGTCATCGGTGATTTTCAACTCAACATTGTTGAGGTTGTACATGCGATGCCAAAAGTCATGGGATTCTTCCCTAGCATGGTGCATCTTGGTCATGGCAATCATGGTACAGGCAGATGTGACAAGGTAGGGACTATAGCCAGGTTGGTTTTGATCGGTTAAGGCAGCAACACGTTGACACCAGTTTGCATTGTTGAAGTCTTGAGGTGGAAAAAAACACAGGGATGTATCTTTTATCTCCTCCATATGTTCCTGGCAGATCTTTTGTAGCATCTCGAAAGCTGCTACTTGACCCGCTTCCCACTCATTTTCACCATCCTTCTCGATTGTCCATTCTTGCCAAGATGGATTGGTGGTGAGGGTTGGAACATGAAGCTTTAGTGAACACATTATATTTCCATAGATCTTGATTTGCCTCCATTGGTAGATTGGTGGGTCAGTGTATCCTGCCATCTCAAGTACCCTCCAAAGTAGTGCAGGGGTACCGAATGGTTCCAGCAGGGTGCTTTGCATGGTGTTGGGTGCAGGTTCTATTTTCTGTAGACATGATAGAATTTTAGAATAATTTGTTTAGAGAGAAATATAGTTAAGCCATATGTAAGGGAAAGAGCTTATGCAATTGAATGAGTTTAACATGATGCATGCTCGTCTTATCCGTCCTCACACAACTATATACTAACGATATAGACGGTGGCATTTATGCGTGCCCTCAAGTTAATCGCAGCTACACGAGTATTACACGGTTCGTAGTTAGTGTACCTGCAGAAAATTTCATTGCAGCCCAACCCCAACAGATATGTATACAAAATGAAAAATACCATAGTTTATACTTCGTATATTGCTATATGGAGGCCGCCACTACCAATTGACCATCGGGCAGCAAGATGGTTGGCTACCCTCACCATTTGACCATAGGGTAGCAACATGGTCGTTCTTACCTTGCTTACCTGAGCGTAGGGGTATTTGATCAAAGCAAAATAAAATTTGCAAGAATATAAATCCCTTTCCCAGTTAGTCTTACTTTACTTAGAGCCACCTGTTATTTGGGCTTAATTGGAGATAGTAACTGGCAGAGTTTTATATTTTTAGCAAAATAGGTTTTGTAAAACCTTTGTTTTAGTTGTACTTGTAATGATATTAATCTTAATCATGCTCCGATACCAGCTGTGACAGAACCGACCAATTTAAACAAGATTAAGTATAACCATCCCGCTAATAGCGTTGATTAATTATACTTCCCCTTGCATAAACCCGGTAGTCCGCCGAGTGTTATGAAGGACCTCGGTAAATCAACTTACAACAGGATCGTACTGATTAAGATAACATCATATACAAGCACAGAGCTTACAGCGGAAATTTAGTACAAATTAAGATAGTTATTACAATACCATGTTCAAATAATATACATAAAAGTGTTTGGTTTTGAAACCAATTATTCAAGTATTCTGCCATGTTCACATATACCTCCATACACAGCAAAAGAGAAGTAATAGGATAAGACCATGCCCTGTGGTCTTTACTCCTCTGCATCTATAGCAGGGTTATTGCATGTGAGGCAATAGCCTTCATATAACATATCACCTGAAAACATTGGGAAATAAAACCCTAAGTACTCAATTGTACTCAGCAAGACTTACCCGTCAGAGAGAAAATAAAAGGACTCTCAAGGATATGCAAGGCTTTATTTGGTGGAGTGTAGAGATAGCATATTTTGCGGAAAAGCTTACTAGCAAAGTTTTAGCTTCTAAATATCATGATGCTAGATTATATTATCAAGCTTTTTCTAAGTGAATCACTTAATAGGAGAAAATCTCAATCTCACATTCATATTCATATATAAGATGTTGTTGCTACGTATCTGGTACGGGGTTAAGTACTCACTAACCGGGAGAGACGGCGATTCGAATCGAATTTAATCCAGCTGGATAGGCCCGTATCACACATCCTTTTTTTCCGAAACCGCCTAGGGGATCTAACCCTGCCTAGGAGCTCGTACTTGTAGAAGGATAGCCTTTCACTCTGTTCGGAAACCGTGGGCTTGATCCATAGGCAAAGCTCAGGGGGCAGCCGGCGCCAAGTAGCTCAGGACGTACCTGCCCTTGGTCAACCCTGTCCCACCGCACATACTTTCTCTCCTCCAGCTTTGCACTAGGGGTCAAATTCCAGCCCGACTAGAAGTTACTTAGCTTCACGGTCGGAACGACTTATCCGGCCATTATGTGAAGGTACGTTCAATCTTAACCTCTTTACCGGAGAAGAAATATGCACATACTCAGTAAATGAAATTGTTAATTCATGTTACCACACCAACTTAAACCCATCACTTGAACTAGGATATCATGGGTGCATCACCATATCCTCATATCATCATTCGACATAGCAAAAATGCATTTCTTCCATTTATATATATATATATATATATATATATATATATATATATCCTATTCATACATATAGGATCGGACGAGGGAGATTTCGTGGAGTACGAGGTGATCGAGAAGAATCCTCAGGAGTCATCACCCGAAGGCGAAGAACCAAGTACTGACTTACTTCCGGAGTGTCCTAATCACGGACCCTCTACATTTCGCCGAGGCAAGCCCCGGACATTTTATCACCCTTCTATTTCTGTTTCGAAATTTCACTTGAGTATTATTATTAAGTATAGTTTATGCATTAAATTGATAAGCCCGTTGTTGCATTACTTTCCTTGTCTAGAAATGAGAATTTATGGAAAATACTAGTGTTGAATTAGTGCTATGCTTAGCCCTGCTTAGAAAAGTCAGGTGAAGTAATAATTGAGAAAGAATCATATGAATCTCAGTTGGGATGTGGTGTGCCATTTTGGTCATCGATGTCGTTTGGACATACACCTTGGATCCCGTTTGTAAAACTTGACTAGGAACTAAATCGTATTCTGGCTAAAGGTTAAGATTGAACGTACCTTCACATAATGGCCGGATAAGTCGTTCCGACCGTGAAGCTAAGTAACTTCTAGTCGGGCTGGAATTTGACCCCTAGTGCAAAGCTGGAGGAGAGAAAGTATGTGCGGTGGGACAGGGTTGACCAAGGGCAGGTACGTCCTGAGCTACTTGGCGCCGGCTGCCCCCTGAGCTTTGCCTATGGATCAAGCCCACGGTTTCCGAACAGAGTGAAAGGCCATCCTTCTACAAGTACGAGCTCCTAGGCAGGGTTAGATCCCCTAGGCGGTTTCGGAAAAAAAGGATGTGTGATACGGGCCTATCCAGCTGGATTAAATTCGATTCGAATCGCCGTCTCTCCCGGTTAGTGAGTACTTAACCCCGTACCAGATACGTAGCAACAACATCTTATATATGAATATGAATGTGAGATTGAGATTTTCTCCTATTAAGTGATTCACTTAGAAAAAGCTTGATAATATAATCTAGCATCATGATATTTAGAAGCTAAAACTTTGCTAGTAAGCTTTTCCGCAAAATATGCTATCTCTACACTCCACCAAATAAAGCCTTGCATATCCTTGAGAGTCCTTTTATTTTCTCTCTGACGGGTAAGTCTTGCTGAGTACAATTGAGTACTTAGGGTTTTATTTCCCAATGTTTTCAGGTGATATGTTATATGAAGGCTATTGCCTCACATGCAATAACCCTGCTATAGATGCAGAGGAGTAAAGACCACAGGGCATGGTCTTATCCTATTACTTCTCTTTTGCTGTGTATGGAGGTATATGTGAACATGGCAGAATACTTGAATAATTGGTTTCAAAACCAAACACTTTTATGTATATTATTTGAACATGGTATTGTAATAACTATCTTAATTTGTACTAAATTTCCGCTGTAAGCTCTGTGATTGTATATGATGTTATCTTAATCAGTACGATCCTGTTGTAAGTTGATTTACCGAGGTCCTTCATAACACTCGGCGGACTACCGGGTTTATGCAAGGGGAAGTATAATTAATCAACGCTATTAGCGGGATGGTTATACTTAATCTTGTTTAAATTGGTCGGTTCTGTCACAGGAGGCAAGGTGAGATGGGATGGACCCAATGTTGGCGGTCCTTAACAACATAAATATAACATCATTTTAAATACTAAAACAAATAGAGAATATGGCTTTATCTAATCTTTCTATAAGTTTTGTTGTGTACCTAACTTACAGGGACAGCACGTGGAAATGCATGGAAATCACCGGAAAGTGCACTTCCAGAAAACATATTCAGAAAAGGCGCAAATCAAGAATAAAAGAGAAAAGCCAATCAAAGCATCAAACGGGATCCATCCGTAACCGCGGGGGAGGCCCAGGCCTAGAGAGCAACCGACCACCCGAAGGCGTTGGCCAGTTGCCGCCTCCTAGGGGCCGACCGCCCCCCAGATGGCACTTCCTGGGCCCAGTTTTCAGCCACATGCTCAAGGCGGTTCCCTGAAGGTGGTTTCACCTCCTACCATATTCAGAACGTCTAAACCGCCCTTGATCAACTATAAATAGATGTGCTTCACCCCCTCCAAAACACACACCAACATTTGGAGCACTACACCTCACATTTCTTACTTGTTCTCTATTTTAGTAGTAGTAGTAGAGCAAGGCAAACCTATCAAGGAGAGCTTGTCTCCTTGGAGGAATCAAGAAAATCTTGGTATGAATACACATCGGTTCTCCTCTATGAGCAAGCTCTTATCTTATTTATATAGCAATGCATCTGAATTAGAGTATAGTCTTGTCCATATTATGATCATAACATGTAAACTAGTCTATAGTCTATGTGTTATGTTCTTGATATGTTCATCAAAGTTCTTCATCGTTCATCAAATTAGTATGAATAGAGGAAGAACTAAGGATGGGATAATAGTTCGTTGTGCTGTCATGGTTGCTCCTAGCCGAGCCTGTCAATCCGAAGGGTTGGGGTCCCGGGGGGTTAGGAGTTGTTTCCAATTACACGGGCGTGGTGCTCGGGTATGCGGGAATCAGCGGATATGTCGGTACCCCACGGGCAGAGGGGTAGGTGGGCAGGTGGTGACAGCCCTGTCCATCCCTAGCATTCCCCCACGTTCGGGTATTGAGTAGGTGTTCATAAAGTCTCTATCGGGTGGCAGACCAGCTGCGGGGATCTCCCTATCATCCCAGACTTAGTCCTGATCCTAGTCTTATTAATTCGATGTAATTACTATTCGTTGCATAGCTGTATATGACCAATGCCTGCTCTCGCAGTTATTCTTTATTCTTTATTTTAAATTTTATCCTTGAGGTTGCTCCGATATGTGTGTCCACTATCTTATAAACATGTTTTAACCCCTGCCTATGCTATGCCTACCTATGCATCCAATAAGTGATCATGTTTATACCAAAAGCTAGATGGAATTCATCATGCCCTCCTACAGGAAATTATAAATACGACACCCTTGAATACTCACAGGTTGAAATGCTACAATGATAGTTCTGTGCGCTTGCAGAGTAGTCTTATTCCTTACTGAGCTATCGATTGGCGTACCTAAGTACCATTACTTCAGAATTGTAATTCTTGTGCACCCCACGGCGCCGTGCCACAGTTTTGCATATCGTAAGTAATGACAGTTAGGAAGGCCAATCCGGCACTTCTAACTGCTATTACCAGACTGCATTACCTAGGTCGGCGCCACTAAGGGCCAAGGATTACCTTTCTGAAGTAATGGTGGTTAAGAATGCCAACAA
The DNA here is from genome assembly GCA_038502445.1 of Eremochloa ophiuroides. Classification (NCBI taxonomy): domain Eukaryota; kingdom Viridiplantae; phylum Streptophyta; class Magnoliopsida; order Poales; family Poaceae; genus Eremochloa; species Eremochloa ophiuroides. Next base: position 48,646,616 of record JAHLJS010000009.1, on the reverse strand, counting down.
GCATTTCTGGCGCCGTTGCTGGGGATGGACTTTTAGTCTATCTTTTGTAACGACGTTAAGAAATGCCAACAAGCATTTCTGGCGCCGTTGCCGGGGAGGGCAAAAAGAAAATATAAACATGTAGCTTTGGCATAAACTTTGATTACAAAATAAGCATCGGTAGCCATAGGTTATGCAGGCTAACTTTGCTGTTTTCTTCCTCTTTTTATTGGAATGAAAACAGGATAGTGTATGAGCGGTTTCAATCTGCCGGAAAACTTCATTAAAAATCCAAAGGCACTCCTAAGGAAGAGAAGGCCTCGTACCATCTGTTCTTCTGCTACTCAGCCGGCAAACGAACCAGTCATTTCTGCATCATCCGCTACTAACACCATGGCCAAGTCACTGCGCGAGTATTCTAACCCCGCTATTGCCAACGTGCCTGTTGGGCCCGCTGTCAATATCGGGAACGGAAACTTTGAACTCCGCACTGGCCTACTCACGATGGTGCAGGCGAACCAGTTTAGTGGTTTGCCAAGTGAGGACACAAACGCGCACCTGCAAAACTTTCTTGAGCTGTGCGAGACCATCATCATCAAAGATGTCGCACAGGACACCATCAAACTCCGGTTGTTTCCCTTCTCCCTTTCGGGGAAGGCGAAGCAATGGTTTTATCAAAACAAGGAAGCAGTCAACACGTGGAATAAATGTTCCGCGGCGTTTCTCGCTAAATTCTTCCCTATAAGCAAAACAAATGCTCTACGGGAAAAATATCAAACTTGCAGCAAACTACACTCGAGTCCATTCCCGAGGCTTGGGATAGGCTTCAAGAATACATCCAGGCCTGCCCCCACCACGGGATGGAAGATTGGCTCGTGCTCCTAAATTTCTATGAAGGTATCACGGCCATGTCTAAGGGGCACATAGATGCTGCCGCTAGAGGTGCATTCCTCTCCCTCACCATCGAGAATGCTACGGCGTTAATCGAGAAGATGGTGGCCAATCAAAGCTGGGGAGAGGGAAGCAAAACACAAAAAGGCATGCACACCGTGAAGGAGACGGATCTGCTTGCCGCAAAAATAGAATTAATAATGAAGAAACTTGAAGGACGTGCCACCGATCCTACCACCGGCACTGTCCAGGCCATGGACTCACACATGACGTGTGAAGTCTGTGGAGATGTTGGCCATTCGGGGAACAACTGTCCCGAAACCCATGAAGAAGCTTCCTATGTTAACAACGGGTTTCGCCAACATCAACAAACAGGTAATGGGTGGAACAACCAGAATCACCCCAAGGTAATTCTTCCAATTTTAATTTAAATTTCAATTCCTCCCAACCTTCATTAAAAGATCATATTATAGGATAAGCTAAAATAAATGAAAATCTTACAAACAAGCTTTCTCGTAATGATAAAATGTTTGAAACTATAAATACTAAGCTTTATAGTCTGTCCTCATCTGTTAAAAATCAAGTAAATTTTAATAAAAGAATTGAAATTCAAATCGCCCAACTTGCCTCTGTTGCAAAATCTGCCATTCAAATTTCTAGTCCTGTTGAGAATATAAATTCGGTGACCACGAGAGGGGGGTAAGACCACTCGTGATCCCCCACATCCTAACCAAAGAACAGGCAAAACACCAAGACAGTAAGAGAAAGTACTGGTTGACTCAGCAAAACCACATGAAAAATCAATGGAAGAAGAGCTGACTCCGGAGGGCTATGGGAACACCACGATGTTGCCTTTTCCCATAAGGATGAGAAGAAAGAAGAAGGCCGGAGATGAACAGTTTCTCCGATTCATGGAGATGGTCGAGAAGACACACATCAGCGTTCCGCTGATAGATGTCTTGCACATACCATCATACGCTAAGTTCGTCAAAGATATCATCAATAACAAACGACCATTACCGTCCTCAGAAATTGTCAAGTTGACGGAAGAGTGTAGCGCAGCTATACTCAATCATCTACCTGAGAAGAAACAAGACCCTGGGTGCCCCACAATCACATGCTCTATAGGCACCCAGCAATTTGACCACGCCTTATGCGATCTTGGGCGAGTGTGAGCGTCATGCCGAAATCAGTCTTTGATAGACTGAATTTCACCAACTTGGAGCCTACCAACATGACACTTCAGTTGGCCGACTCCTCAATTTGGTACCCAATAGGGATTGCACAAGACATCCCTGTAAAAATTAGAGGGTATTATGTTCCGGTGGATTTTGTGGTGTTCAACATGGAACTCACCAAAGAAACACCACTCATCCTCGAAAGGCCATTCTTGAGCATGGCAGGAGCACAAATTGATGTTGGAGCTGGAGAAATCCGCTTTAATATCAATGGACAAGAAGAGAAGTCCGAGTTCAGGCCTCGGCGTCAAGAAGAATGCAACATGATATGCATTCGATATGGGCCGAATCCCCAAGGCATAAAGGAGGTAGAGATTCAGCCTCAGCTTTTGAAAAATATAATCTCAAAAGAATCAAAGAAAAAGCCGGAGCCAAAAGAAAAGGCGGCTCCCAAACAAAATATAAAGGAGCAGAAAAACAAAATGGCTCCTGAAAAGAGGGAAGAAATCCCCAAGCCTTCACCAAAGAAGACGGTGTGGAAAACCAAGGTAAAAATTGAAAATACTACCACACCGCTCAAAACTACTCGCAAAGTATGGAGGCCCAAGCAAGCGCAGCCGTCTACCTCTCCCAAGATGGATGCACCATCATCAAGAAAACAATGGAGGGAGAAAAGTCCTGCTCAACGGACTTAAAAAGCTGAGCCCTTACCGAAGGTAAATCGGTAAGTTATCCGTAATTTTTACTTTAAATATTTCAAAATTTCTTTTCAATAAATGCTTAATTGGTTCCTCTAATAAAATAAAATTAATAATAATAATAAAAAAAATATATATAATAATATGTCAAATTAAATATATGTATGCTTGATGATAATGTTGCATTTATGTTTTGACTAAAATAACCCTATGTTTAAACATGAATCTTTGAAATCATAGGAATATTCTTTCATAAATGCATGATAGTGTGATCTTAAACAAATTTTCACAAATTTTAATCAAATCCATTATCATATCATACACATGATCACACTAATCTACTTCGCATCAAGCCTGATTGTAACTGGGATAAGATTCTACTCAGTCAACTTAACACGTGGCCAAAAGACAGAGGCTGGCAGGCGGGCCCAGGGGACCGACCGCCCCCAGGACCGACCGCCCCCTGTCTAGGCCAATCCATTCCAATCTTTTTAGTACCTCACTATGATCACCTCAGCATCTCGTCTCTGGTTACGATCAAGCTGTTTCCTTGCCAAAGACCTCGATAGCACCTATTTAAACCTCTAAAGGTCTCTCTTTTTCTTACACCAACCTTATTCTTCTCCCTCTAGCAAAGCTTGCTTAGCTCTCTCATCTTTTAGTGCCAACCATGTCTAGCTATGCTCTCTCGCTGATCAATGCTCTAAAAGCCATAGCAAACCTAGACATAGCACCTTATCAAGAGAGTTCTTTAGCAAGGGAAGAAGCCCGTGTTGTGAAGGAAAAACCTCTAGCGATCTTGCCTGCGCGCTCTCATGCACCCGAAGGTGGCGCCAAGAAGAAAACCGCTGCTGCCAATCCTACCAGCACTCTAGGCCTCAAGAGAAAAACACCTAGCGGTAGTAGGCCTAGCAAGCGCGTTGAAGATAAGTCTGCTAGCAAGCTCGCATTTTTGGCCAAGGAAGCAGAATCATCTAGCACCCTTCCTAGAATTAGGAGGCACCTACCTCGGCCTCCCATCAAACGTCGTGTAGGGCAGTACGAAAGCAGTGAGGATGAAGACGACTCTAAGATCCTCGCCGACCTTAGAGCTAAACATACTAGCTTGCGTACTCTTCTAAGGGCTTTAGAAGAAGACTTAGAAACCAAGAATACAGAGATTAAAAACCTTAGCGACGACATCAATAGCTTCCGCTTGAAGTTCAATTCTAAGCTAAGGAAAGTCGCTAAAGCCCTAGGTGTTGAGCATCATCTTGAGTATCTTTAGGCTGCACCTACTGCACGAATAATTAGGCACATATTTTCATTTTCATGATCTTTTAAATTTTACTATCAATGTAAATGTGCCTATTTGAGCTTATCAATGAAATAAGGTTTTATGTTGAGCACTTGTTCTCCCTATATATGTATTTTGTGACTAATCAAGACAGGGAAGAAAACAAGTGTGGGGGAGGATTCTCCGAGACGATTGCACAATAAAAATCAAAATTCGGTTTGTGCAACCCTTACCCCTCTCTCATTCTAAAAAGTTTTTAAAATAAAATTTAAAATGATGTTTCCTACATACTCCATCAAACATGTCTTCCTACATTCGAAATGTTTGCATACTTTTTATTCCCTGCTAAAATTTCTACAGATTTATGAACACTGTTTAGGGACCCCACTTCGATCTAAGTAATTGACGGATGAGATATAGTAGGATGACATGATACTTGCTCGTTCTTGCAAAAGTACTTGGGATTTATCTTACAAAAACAAAAACTCAATAGCATGCTCCTTGAATGATTGACAAATACCTACCAAGGCTATATATGATTCTATTTGATGAAACCTTCTACATATGCCGCTTATTCTATGTTGAGTTTGGTCAAATTCCTGACCGCTGTTGAGAGATGTTTCATATTCCCAAGATCAGATTTCACTTGCACCCACCAAATAAAGCCAATTCTCAAAACATGCACTTCATCCATCCACCAAATAAAAGAAAAAAAGGTGTCGGTTCTCATCCTAAGACCCGTGCATTCCTTCTACAAAATTTTACTCCATTCATCTACCATCATAATATCTCCTTAAGTTTTTCATATGCCAATAAAAGATATGAGGCTATGATATATATATATATATATATATATAAAGATCATGCCAAGGGGCATAAGAAAATAACGGGAAAGAAAAGGTTTAAATACCCGTTAAAAAAATATATATATGTATATATAAAGATCCTATAGCCCATATCTTCTTAAAGTTTTATCAAGGAGAATCATGATGCATGGAGTACCAAAAAGATTTAGAATTAGGTTTTCACCTTCATACTCTCCACACACATGCACATTCTGATCTAAGGGTATCCCTCCGGTATGGTCTGGGGTTTGACTCGACAACATATGCAGGGTAAGTGTGCCTCATCATTTCTCATTCCTACCTAAAACTCCAAATAAGTCTTCTTAGAGGTAGGATGATCAAAGTGAAGGCATCACCTTTTCATGCCTTGGTGAGGAACCACTTAAAAAAATGAGCGACTTGAGAGAATCATTCAAGGAATACAAGCTATCTTTATGTTTTTAAAATTTTACAAAAACCCAAGTATTCCACACAAGAACAAGAGTAATAGGATTTGATTCCAAGCTATTCCATTTTTCAATTACTCAAGGTGACTTGGTAGACACTTTGAAGTTCATAAATTCAGGTGAAGCTTGGAATATCCCGTATGCAGATTCTTTTGACAAGGAAGATGAACCCATTTGGTCCTTCGCACTTTACTCGAGGACGAATAAAGGACCAAGTGTGGGGGAGTTGTTGGCGATCCTTAACAACATAAATATAACATCATTTTAAATACTAAAACAAATAGAGAATAGGGCTTTATCTAATCTTTTCACGAGTTTTGTTGTGTACCTAACTTACAGGGATAGCACGTGGAAATGCATGGAAATCACCGGAAAGTGCACTTCCAGAAAACATATTCAAAAAAGGCGCAAATCAAGAATAAAGAGAAAAGCCCATCAAAGCATCAAACGGGATCCATCCGTAACCGCGGGGCAGGCCCAGGCCCAGAGAGCAACCGACCACCCGAAGGCGGTGGCCAGTTGCCGCCTCCCAGGGACCGACCGCCCCCCAGATGGCACTTTTCCGGGCCCAGTTTTCAGCCACATGCTCAAGGCGGTTCCCTGAAGGCGGTTTCATCTCCTACCATACTTAGAACGTCCAAACCGCCCTTGATCAACTATAAATAGATGTGCTTCACCCCCTCCGAAACACACACCAATATTTGGAGCACTACGCCTCACATTTCTTACTTGTTCTCTAGTTTAGTAGTAGTAGAGCAAGGCAAAGCTATCAAGGAGAGCATGTCTCCTTGGAGGAATCAAGAAAATCTTGGTATGAATACACATCGGTTCTCCTCTATGAGCAAGCTCTTATCTTATTTATATAGCAATGCATCTGAATTAGAGTATAGTCTTGTCCATATTATGATCATAACATGTAAACTAGTCCATAGTCTATGTGTTATGTTCTTGATATGTTCATCAAAGTTCTTCATCGTTCATCAAATTAGTATGAATAGAGTAAGAACTAAGGATGGGATAATAGTTCGTTGTGCTGTCATGGTTGCTCCTAGCCGAGCCTGTCAATCTGAAGGGTTGGGGTCTCGGGGGGCTAGGAGTTGTTTCCAATTACACGGGCGTGGTGCTCGGGTATGCGGGAATCAGCGGATATGTCGGTACTCCACGGGCAGAGGGGTAGGTGGGCTGGTGGTGATAGCCTTGTCCATCCCTAGCATTCCCCCACGTTCGGGTATTGAGTAGGAGTTCGTAAAGTCTCTATCGGCTGGTAGACCAGCTGCGGGGATCTCCCTATCATCCCAGACTTAGTCCTGATCCTAGTCTTATTAATTCGATGTAATTACTATTCGTTGCATAGCTGTATATGACCAATGCCTGCTCTCGCAGTTATTCTTTATTCTTTATTTTAAATTTTATCCTTGAGGTTGCTCCGATATGTGTGTCCACTATCTTATAAACATGTTTTAACCCCTGCCTATGCTATGCCTACCTATGCATCTAATAAGTGATCATGTTTATACCAAAAGCTAGATGGAATTCATCATGCCCTCCTACGGGAAATTATAAATACGACACCCTTGAATACTCATGGGTTGAAATGCTACAATGATAGTTCTGTGCGCTTACAGAGTAGTCTTATTCTTTACCGAGCTATCGATTGGCGTACCTAAGTACCATTACTTAAGGATTATAATTCTTGTGCACCCCACGGCGCCGTGCCACAGTTTTACATATCGTAAGTAATGACGGTTAGGAAGGCCAATCCGGCACTTCTAACTGCTATTATCTGACTGCATTACCTAGGCCAGCGCCACTAAGGGCCAAGGATTACCTTTCTGAAGTAATGGTGGTTAAGAATGCCAACAAGCATTTCTGGCGCCGTTGCTGGGGATGGACTTTTAGTCTATCTTTTGTAACGACGTTAAGAAATGCCAACACCCAACCTAGTTTTTAGAAATGGGACGGTCCCTGTTTTCTGTTTGGTTGAGTGAATGGGACGGTCCCTGTTTTCTGTTTGGTAGAAAGGATAAAAGGTGATGGCATGGATGGAGTTTTAACACCGTCGTGAACAATTTTGTGGGCCCCACCTTATCTCTTCCCCTTCCCAACTCACGCACGGAGAGATGCTAAAAAACACACACGCACAGAGAGACACCAGCGGATGGACCCAACCTAGTTTTTAGAAATGGGACGGTCCCTGTTTTCTGTTTGGTTGAATGAATGGGTCCCTGTTTTCTGTTTGGTAGGAAGGATAAAAGGAGATGGCATGGATGGAGTTTTAACACCGTCATGAACAATTTTGTGGGACCCACCTTATCTCTTCCCCTTCCCAACTCACGCATGGAGAGATGCTAAAAAAACTCACGCACGGAGAGACACCAGCCTGGCCCCCACATCGGGATCCATGGCCGAGCTCACGCAGGGCCTGGGGCCGCTCACCTGCCTGGGAGCTGGCCTGCTCGACCAACGCACCTGGCTGCCCGCTCACCAGGCCATCGCGGCGGCAGCCATGGCCGAGCTCGCGCGGGGCCTAGGGTCGCTCACCCGCCTGGCAGCCGGCCCTCTCGACCACCACGCCTAGCTACCCACCCGCCATGGCTGAGCACGCGACTGAGGCTGGGCACTGAGCGCCGGTGGCCATGGCTGAGCACGCGGCTGGGGCTGGGCACTGAGCGCCGGTAGCCATGGCTGAGCGCCACTGCGTGAGGAGCCGTCATCGCGCAGGAAGGAGCGAGCGCTGTGTGAAACGGTGAGTAACGCCAGTCGCACATCTCCCTTGTCCCACATCGTCCCACCGATTTCAGGGGGCGGGGGCATCCTAGAATCTTGTGGCATATTCCTCTTTAGAGGCATCCCCGTCCCTAATGCCTCCGAACCAAAATCCTGAAGTGGGATATCCCAAATGGTCCTCGTCCCGTCCCTGAACCAAACACACCCTAAAACAAACAAAATATTAGCTTGTTTTGAGCGTCTTCAACAGCTAGCTATTATGACATAGACAAAAAATAGAAGAAAGAGTATTCATTAGTGACAAACAAATAGCTGATAATTCCACACAGTGTGAAGAGCATATGGATCCAGTAATATAAGAATATATAAAATAGTTTTTGCTCTTGTCTTTCATTTCCACATCAGTTACCTACGTAGTTATTAGCACTATTGTGGACGCCCTGAGAGAGAACGTCATCCAGAAATGCCAAAATTAATAACATGTTGTATACTTTTTCCACACGAAAATAAAACCACCTCGCAAACCAATCGCAGCGGACTTTCAGTACGACCTGTATTTCTCCTGTCCAATTAAATCGAAGGTCCATATAAGCGAGCTCCACGAGAAAGTGACAAAACATCAAAACATTTTGGATGTGGACCTGCTGTAATCTTGATTTACCCGTTCGTACGATGTACTACCAATTATTGTTCTTATTTATACCAAATTTGTTCCGTCATGAAAAGCAACAAAAAATTATAAGCCACGCCTGGCCCACGCGCAGGATCCTGCGTGGCCCATGTGGGCAGTCCGGAGTGACTCTTGTAGCTGTCTCAGTGATTTTTTATTTCATTCTTGAGAATAGAAGCTCAAATGTTGATGCTCATACTCTAGCTAGGAGTTTGATTTATCTGGACATAGGCAGACACGTCTGGATGTTAGATCGGTCTCCGGACATTTAATTTGTAACTCTTATATGTTCAAAAAAGAAGTCTCATGTCATGTGGTCTCTCAAAAAAGTAGTACAACTAAATTTAAATAGAAGTACTGTGAACATGTATTTTATTTTGCGCTTCCAAGAAACGCATATAGCGTACAATAGATAGATACATAGATAGTTTCAACATTGAATGAATTCGCAAGCTCTCAGCTAGCGCCCCTGGGACTGTTCACGCTGACGTCAACAACCACTGCTCATGATTTCATAGTTTACCGTTCACTTTTTTTTTTCCTGCACACCGAACGCGCAGTTCAGAACCGGTGTGGTGGTAGCGTGCCCACCGTGCTAGTGATTCTATACGCGTAACTTTGGAACTAAGAGAAGCTTGTCTTTTCTACGCGCTACTAACCCAAAAACTTCCGACATATCGATGTCACCTCCCTTCGGAATCTCCCAGTCAAAACGATGTACGAGGTTAGCCAACATCAACTCTACGCTGGCTATCGCGTAGTTTACTCCAGGGCACATTCTTCGTCCAGACCCAAAAGGCAAGTAGTGGAAATCGTTCCCCTTGAAGCTAAGATGCGCAGCGCTGCCGCCGTGACCGGCGATGAACCTCTCGGGGACGAACTCCTCGGCGTCCTCCCAGTAGCGTGCGTCCCTGTTGATGGCCTGCACGTTGATCAGCACCCGTACCCCAGCTGGGATGGTGTAGCCGTCGATGATGTCGCTGCAGCGAGCCGTGGAGAAATGCGGGAGGAGAGGCGCCGTGGGGTGTAGCCGGAGCGACTCTTTCACGACGGCTCTCAGATAAGTCATGTCGGCTAGATTAAGATTAGCTTGGCTGACGAAGACGCCTTCTTGTTCTTGTCCCTCGGAGACGCTGCTATCCACCTCGGCTTGAAGCTTCTTCATCATGTGCGGCCTCCGCATCAGCTCCGACATGGTAAAGTCGAGCACCGAAGCCGCTGTCCCCGCTCCTGCGACAAATACATCCTGCACACGAGAGACCTAGCAGACTCAAAAAAAAAAAAAGAAAAGAAAAAAAAAGGCTGGGCGTTGATGTTATATTTGCTAGTAACTAGTAGGATTACTCACAAGCAGGATTCCTTTGATCTGGTCTCTGCTGAGGCTGTACTCGTGTTGAACGGACAGCAAAACACGAATGAAATCAGCATCTTTGTCCTTGGGATCGCTGTTTCTCTCACGGTCCTGGATCAGCTTGTCCATAACATGGTCCCACCTCCGCTTCAACCGCTCGGATTTCGCGCGAACCATCCTGCCGAGCACGCCGAATCGAGCCAAGAACGGGAAGAAGTCCTCGACGTTGAAACCGGACAGCAGCGGCGCGGTGTCATCGACGAGCTCCCGGAGCAGCTTGTTCAGGCTCTCGCTCCGGAAGGAGTCGCCGATCACGGCGCGGAAACCCAGGTCGTTGAGGAACGCGTCGATCAGGTCGCTCAAGTCCACGGCCGCACCTGCCACGGCGGCTTCGCCAATCTGGGCCATCACCATTCTCACCTGCGCGCGTGCACATCACCATGGATTCATTCATGCACCTTAATTAATTCTTGACGCAATCATGCCACACAGCTCAATTACTATTGGGGCTTGTTAATAAGGGGTCGTTTAGTTAGGGAAAATTTTGTTGGGTTATAATACTGTAGCACTTTCGTTTGTATTTGACAACTTTTATCTAATCATAGCCTAAATAAACTCAAAAGATTCGTCTTGACATGCAATTAGTTATTTTTTACCTAAATTTAATGCTCCATGCATGTGCCATAAAATTGATGTGACGAGAAATCTTAGAAAACCTTTTGGGAAGTTTGGTAACTTTACCTCCTCCTCGCGGGCAAGGCGCATCGATTGCACCTTCTTGACGCTGAGCATGTGCGTGGTGACTAGCTTCCTCGCCAGCCGCCAGTAGTCCCCGTACGGCGCGAAACCCAGGTCGGACGGGCCGTACATGACGATCTCGGTGACCAAAGTGTGCGGCCGCGACGCGAACACGTGGTCGTGTGTGCGCAGCACCGCCTCGGCGGCGCTGGGCGACGACACGATAACGACCGGCATGGCACCGAGGTGGAGGAGCAAGAGGTCGGGGCCGTGCTTCCTGGCGAGGTTCCGGAGGGAGAGGTGAGGCGGGAGCGAGCCGACGAGGTGCAGGTGACCAAGGACAGGCAGCGCCGGAGGCGAAGGCGGGAGGCGGCCGTCGTCGTCTACTAGTGCCGGCTTCGGCCACTGCCTCTGCCTCTTGGCCAACGAGTAGCGCACGAGCAAGAGCGAGAGTGGAAGGAGTAGCAGAAACCATGCTCGTGGAGATGACATCTCACGCATGAATAGCTGCTGTACTTCGTTTGCCATGACAAAGTATGATGATGACTGGGAGTGGGAGTAGCTCTCTGATCAGTTTGTTAAACCTCGATCTGAGAATGCTGAATGCTCTCCTTTGTAACTGGGAGTACGTACTTGCCAATATTTGATGCTTACTATATAGGACAGGAGTAGACTTCACTGTTATACAAACAGGTTCCTCAGAATGCGACTCTTAGAGCATCCCAAGAGTCATTCTAAAACTGTCTTTGTTCGCTTGAACTAGGTTCAACTTATTTTCAACCAAAGAATAATATTTTTTCTCTCGTAATAATTCAGCCGTAGAATTCAGCTCAGCCAAATTTTGATTATTCTCTAATAGATCATTTGGAGAGTCATTTAAATAAAAATCATGTTCTATATTTCTCACCCTCCAACAAATTTTCTATATCTTTTGTGCACTCTAAAAAGTCAGCCTATTTGGATATCAAATAGAAAAGCGCTATTTGAGAGTACTTTTTCAGCAAAATCTCTATTTATAACAATTATGAATCATATAGAGAGTCTTTTAAAGTTGCTCTTATTGCAAGCTCACTTGTTGCTAAAACTTGTAGCAAATGAAATTTATTAGCCATGCAACATCATAAACCAATCAGAGATATTTATGAGCATTCATGCAAGGAAAGAAAGAAAGAAAATGAAAAGATGAAGATGAGCGAGCGAGCGAGCGAGAGAGAGAGAGAGATTCATAAAGAGAAAAAAAAGTTCAATCAGCTATGCAGGAAGACTAGTCAATTGTGTGTTGGAACCTGTAGATCTCGAAAAATATTATAACTTTGATATGAACTTCATTTTCATCATACATCATATGCGAAAGTTATGATTTTTTTTTAGCCACTTATTGTCGATTCAAGCCACAAATCGACAGAGATAATATCAGTGATGGTTTTAGTTATAAAGATCGACAGTGATGATGACCCATTTACACTGCCAGTTCGTGGTTAAAACCCGCAGTGAATACCTGAATATCATTGTCGATTGGTCATATCGCTGTCGATTTTAACCATAAATTAACCGGTAGTGATGTGTCAGTAATGTCGCTGCCAGTTTTTTTAAATCCGACCGTGATGGTGCCAAGATTTGTAGTAGTGACCTACACTATCAAATATGCCCTCGTACTTATGGCCTATGGGTGCACATTTCCTTCTCAACTGACGAATGAATCAGTTCAAATTGAAAGATCAGTTGAAGGCCCACGAGCACCACGTGAAAGTGCTAGTAGCAAAGGAGCAGTTGAATGTAGATTTGACAATTTGTCGTCTTATAACCAATCATGTTTTCTTTGTACAAACTAGCTTTTAATCAAGCATAAATTATGTGCCAGGGTGTATTATAGTGCACATATATATTATATTACTGTATAATACCACATCCCTTGCAACACACTTCTAGTATGTACCATTTAATAACATTGTGTAATCGTTATCACATTTTTTAAGACACAATGCGGACCCTGGATCATCTCGTACTTCCCTAATTCCAATCGGAGGGTTTCTCGGCTTCAATTTTAAACGACCAAAAATACAATTTTATGAGTACAACTTTGTGTGCAAAATAACCAAACACCAAAACATGATATACATTTATGTTAGCTTAGGTTATGTTGAATATAATAAGATCAAATACAAGCTAAAAGTAATGCAAACAACTAATCAGATTCTTTATTTCCAAGCTAGGGGAATATATAATACCCAGCGTCTAAAATCTGCTTATATAGTCTAGCTCCACATGTGGAATGGGCCTGTATACGTGTGGGATCTTTCTTTACTCACCCTTTCTTCGTATTAAAGGGTTAATCGAGAAGGATTATAAGCCGATTCACACCTTCCTATACTTCCAATATGGTACTTCACATGGACCAAATTCACAACTACTGCAAGCTTTTAACGGGCTGGGGTGTTACATTCCCCCCCCCCCTAAGGGCTCACACCCTCGATAGCTTACCACATACACCGGCCACTGCGGATCTCTAGGACCACCTCTTGATACACCCCTTCACCAAGGGTTGATGCTCTGGATACCATCTGTAACACCCTGCATTCAAAAATCTGCTCATATGGTCCAGCTTCACACGTGGAACAAGCCTGTATACACATAGTACATCTCTTACACTTTCATCTTTACTTTATGTAAAAGGATTAGCTGAGATGTGCTACGTTTGGAACGACAAGAATTATGTGCTAGCCCTTATCTTCCTAAACTTTAGAAATGCCAAGATGGTACTTTAAATGGAGCCACATGAACTAATTTCACAACTACATACTTTTAATGGGCTGTGTTATGGGGAGAGCCTGAAGAACGGTGGACAGAGAAGGTACATGGGGATCTTGTGCCAAGGAAAGAAAGAAATAATCAAACTGCACGACAAGGTAGGTCGGAGGTGATGGGAGCAGTTGTTCGTGCGGGCGGATGGTGAAGGGAGACAAATGGCACGGACTGTGAAATACGGGGGTGTAAGACACGATGTTACTACATTAAGGGGTTTGTTTCTATAGATGTTGTTACTAGCCCGGCAAAGAACAGATCATGTTGTATGCTTACACCCATGCAACCTTTATTCCAATGCATCCATACGCGACATCCCAATATATCTTGGGGAAATATTTATGATATATAATTATCATTAGATAGATATTTGAATATAGTTTCATAATATATTTATTTAGAGATATAAATATTGTACGTATTTTCTATAAACTCAGTCAAAGTTAAAAAAGTTTGACCAATATGCATCCCATAGCGATATCTATTTTGGGATGAAAAGAGTATGTAATTTTGGAACTAAGGTCATGTTTAGTTCCCCCTACAAAACTCTACACTCTAGCTTATCGAATGTTTGGACACATGCATAGAGTATTAAATATAACAAAAATATCTAATTACATATATTATGATTATTTTATGAGACAAATTTTTTAAACCTAATTAGTTAAATATTTGATAATGTGGTGCAAAAGTAAATATATGTTAATGATGGAATAATTAGACTTAATAGATTCGTCTCGTAATTTACTGATGGAATCTGTAATTTATTTTTTATTGGTATCAAAAAACCCATAAGCCGGATAAGGTGACGGATCTTCGCACCATTAGTCTACACAATGTTCTATATAAAATTATATCCAAAGTGCTTGCCAATTGACTGAAAAAGGTTCTTCCGATGGTTGTTTCGGAGAACCAAAGCGCTTTTGTCCCGGGTCAACTTATCAGTGATAATATCCTAATTGCATATGTGCTTACACACCATCTGAAAAGGAAAAAGAAACGTAGGGATGGCTGGGCTGCTATAAAGTTGGATATGAGTAAGGCGTACGATCGGGTGGAGTGGGGTTTCTTGGAGGCGATAATGATGAAGCTGGGATTTTGTCATGGATGGGTCCAACTTATAATGAACTGTGTGAAACCGGCGAAATTGGGTCCAAGTTTGTGCCAGAGCGAGGCCTTCGGCAAGGAGATCCGCTGTCCCCGCATCTGTTCTTGCTTTGTGCCGAGGGCTTTAGCGCTTTGCTAGCGGAGGCTGAGAGTGAAGGAAGACTGAAGGGAGTCCAAGTCTTTCGGAATGCCCCAAGTATTTCTCATTTATTATTCGCAGATGACTCACTCCTCCTGATCAGGGCTAACCGTGAAAATGCTGAGGAGGTACGGAACATTCTCAACTTGTATGAGCAAGTGTCAGGATAGACCATCAACAAAAATAAATCGGCTGTCATGTTCAGTGCTAATACAAGGGAGGATGACATAAGATCGGTGATGGAAGTCATGCAGATTGCAAATGAGGCGATGAATGACAGATACTTGGGTTTACTTGTTCATGTGGGCTCATCAAGGACAGGCAAGTTTGGCTATTTAAAGGATCGGATTTGGCAGAGAATTCTTGGTTGGAAGGAGAAGATGCTCTCAAGGGCGGGAAAAGAAATTTTGATTAAAGCTGTGGTGCAGGCTATCCCAACTTATGCAATGGGCTGTTTTGATATAACAAAGGGTTTATGTGATAAGATTAGTTCAATGGTGACGAAATTTTGGTGGAGCCATCAAGATAAGGACAATAAGATGCATTGGCTAAGTTGGGATAAGCTGACAAAGGCGAAAGAGGAGGGAGGTCTCGGCTTTTGGGATCTACTCATGGATTCAATATGGCGATGTTGGCAAAACAGGCTTGGAGATTGCTGACCGATCCTCGGTCCCTGTGTGCTCGCCTCCTAGCGGCGACGACATGACGACGACCGGCATGGCACCGAGGCGGAGGAGGATGAGGTCGGGGCCGTGCTTCCTGGTGAGGTTCCGGAGGGAGAGGTGAGGCGGGAGCGAGCCGACGAGGTGCAGGTGACCAAGGACGGGCAGCGCCGGAGGCGAAGGCGGGAGGCGGCCGTCGTCGTCTACAGTGCCGGCTTCGGCCACTGCCTCTGCCTCTTGGCCAATGAGTAGCGCACGAGCAAGAGCAAGAGTGGAAGGAGCAGCAGAAACCATGCTCGTGGAGATGACATCTCACGCATGAATAGCTGCTGTACATCGTTTGCCATGGCAAAGGATGATGGCTGGGAGTGGGAGTAGCTCTCTGATCAGTTTGTTAAACCTCGATCTGAGAATGCTCTCCTTTGTAACTGGGAGTACGTACTTGCCATTTGATGCTTAATATATAGGATATATATAGGAGTAGACTTCACTATTATACAAATAGGCTCCACCTACGTTACCCTGATACTTCGCCGAAGTGAAGTACCGGTATCCGATACCTATCGGATACTTTGATACGAAATTACCGGATATCACCAATAAAAATAAATTAATTAAATCTCAATAATTAGTCGATACTTATACTTACCGGATAGTTCATAGCCCGTAGCCCTTCAAAATTGGAACACATTATCTTAGAAGTCTAGCTTAGTGGCCCATTTACACAACCGTAATATTTATTGTTATGTTGTGAGAGCCTTAAAATCAAGTACTATAATGTCTTAGACGCTTCATGCACACCTATTTTGTCTCAGCCTAATCTTTATAGGACTAATTATTATATATTTGATCCATTATCAGATGACCTACCTTTGTGTCTATGTTTTGTCATTTTCATTTGTTAATTGTTCTACTTTAGTGAAAAATGTTATGCGTAGACATATTCTAATTTTTGGTATATTTATATACTTGCCGTATCGGTGTATCCTTATTTTTGGAAAATGGCATATCACCATATCACCGTATGCGTATCCCCATATCGGTATCCCGTATCAGTGCAACGTAGGGCTCCACAACATGCATGTGATTCTTAGAGCATCCCAAGAGTCTTTCTAAAATTAACTTAATTATTTTTTAATCGTTTGGCGTCATTTAAATAAAAATCATGTTCTATATTTTTCACTCTCCAACAAATTTTCTATATCTTTTGTGCACTCTAGAAAGTTAGCCTAGCCCTAGAGGATGACTATATATTTGGATATCAAATAGGAAACACTATTGGAGTATTTTTTTTCAATAAAATCTCTATTTCTAACAATTAGGAAGCATATAGTGTCTTTTAAAAGTTGCTCTTATTGCAAGCTCATTTGTTGCTGAAACTAGTAGTAAGTGAAATTTATTAGCCATGCAACAACATAAAGTAACCAGAGATATTAATGAGCATTCGTGCAAGGAAAGAAAGAAAATGAAAAGACGATGTGTGTGTGTGTGTGTGTGAGAGAGAGAGAGAGAGAGAGAGAGAGAGAGAGAGTTCAATCAGATATGCAAGAAGACTAATCAAATGGAAAAGCCAGTAAATTGTGTGTTGGAACCTGACGCGGTGACTATAGTAATTACTATTTTGTTAGGTTCCTCGGACAACTTCGTGTGGGATAACCTATCATTTTTATTCCCTGTAATAATTATTTTTCTCTTTTGAAATTTAATGGCTTAGATTAATTTAACATTTTGTTCCACCCTTCTAAATTATAAGTGTTTGTTATGCACTCAGATCTATAATATATCATACATATTAAAAGCAATATAACTAGGAAAGATAAAACGTCTTACAATTTATAAGAGAGGGAGACTGCATCATAAAAGTAATTTAGGTACCATAGCAAGAGCTGTTAAAAAATTAATTTGAGCACTTGCTTGCATCGCCTTAAGTAACTGTAGTTTATTTATTTTCTTTTCTGGCCGGGTTGTACCCCTGGACAAACTGTGTCAGTCCTTGTTTTCTTTTAATGAACTTGAGTTGTAAGCCTTATGGCTTTGGTGAGTTTTGTATTGCAGCTGTGTATTATCTCTAAACATCTCTAAATGGTAGAGGCTGAAACACTGTTCCATTATTATAAAAAAAACTGTAGTTGAAGTTGACCGGTTACTTGTCATGGTCGGAGGAGGATGAGCTTTGTTTGCTGTATTATCGAAGATATCGTCGTTTTTTCATTGGTCGAAGTGGTCCTCTCTTACATTTCCAAATTATGTCGTCATCAGTCTAGTCTCAAACTCTCAATGAAAAATTTCGTACCATTATTTTCAAAACTGTCATATCATATAATATAAAATAAAATAAGATGAAACAATCATATTCTCAATGAAAAATTTTATTCTATGTTTCGTAGATATTTAATTTTATGACTCATAGTGTTAAGAGAGATTCATCTTCATAAAATTCACTTGTTTTTCTCTTAAAAAAATATTGATGTAACGCTGGAGCTGGCATGCATGACAAATATAGGCAACGCTAGCAGGGTATTTGTAGGGCATGTATGAACGTGTGAGGAGTTACACTTGCTTCTAAGTCTAAAATAAGGTGAAACATTTCAAAATATATGTCTGTAACATACGCGTATATTTGCTGCAACATATATAATATTTAAATAAAATTTCGCAACATACGTTCTACATTACGATGTTAAAGTTTGAGCACTTTTCAACCTCCTAGAAACCAACTACCTATGCATCCTTCTTGATAGTGCGGTTTTCCTATACTTAATAAAAATAAAACTCGCTAAAGCTTTGAGTAAGGATCACCAAGTGTTGTAATTTCAAAAAAAAAAGATCACCAAGTGTTGTGGTCGAAGTGGAGGGGTGTGTCGTTTCACCGAATATTTCAATTGGATAATTGATATGGACTAATAACACCTGCGCATGTACTTGGTAGACATGTTAGTCCCTAATTTGGGTGTTATTAATTTCCAAAATCCCACATAGGGGGCGAATGCACTTACACCCATGCAGTAGTTGTGAATTTGGTCCATATGAAGTACCATATTAGAAGTTTAGGAAGGTGTTAATAAGCTTATAATCCTTGTCGATTAACCCTTTTATACTATATAAGCAGATTTTAGACGCTGGGTATTATATTCCCCTAGCTTGGAAATAAAGAATATATCTGATTAGTTGTTTCATTACTTTTTAGCTTGTATTTGGTCTTATACAACATAACCTAAGCTAATATATATAAATATATATCAAGTTTTGGTGTTTGGTTATTTTGCACACAAAGTTGTATTCATAAAATTGTATTTGGTTGTTTAAAATTGTAGCCGACAAACCCTCCGATTGGAATTAGGGAAGTACGAGATGATCCAGGGTCCGCATTGTCTTAAAAATGTGATAACGATTACAAGTAAGTGAAAATTGGCCATCATTGTAAGACAATGCGGAAGAGAGAGAAAAGAGAGACACCTGTGAGATCAGAAAAGGCTACCGCATGAAACTTTAGAAAACTATGTGTTAAGAGAGGTGCATTTCAGGTTAAGTTTACGTCTTGAAAACTGAGATAAAACCTTCGATTAAGACTGGACTAACTTATTTTAAAAGGCAGTAACTGTCAAAGTATAACACAACTCAAACTCCAAGGCATATGAGGACGCCACGGTCTCTATATATTTAATTGGCATAAATAAGCGAACGGATAAATCAAGATCACAGCAGGTCCACATCCAAAATGTTTTGATGTGTATCTCACTTTCTCGTGGAATTCGTGCTTATGAACCTTCGATTTAATTGGAAAAAAGAAATACAGATCGTAGTGGAATACTGAAAGTCCGCTGCGATTGCTTCAAGTGCTGGGAACTGACAGTGGTTTGCGAGGTGGTTTTATTTTCGTGTGGAAAAGGTATACTGCATGTTATTAACTAGTAGAGGGCGCGCGCCCTCGCGCGCGGAGGTGGGGATAACGATAGGTTCTCAGTTTTATGAGCATCATTGAAACTGTGTAATTGTTAGTGCTGTTATTAGGTAACCAGAAAAGCAAATTAAATCTATAAGTATCTGAACACACATCGTCCAGACATAGTTGTACCTGTTCTCTATACTTTGAGCTAATTAGAGACACTATAGTTTGGAAAAAAAGTGGCATCAATAATCTGTAAATTAGAACTTGATATTGAGAAGCCTGTAGGTGTAGGCATTACATTCTATTATCTATGAGTGACCATAGGTTCTATGAAACAATATTACAAAAGTTTATAACAAATATCGGCTCAATTTTGTTCCAAATACCAATTTTCAGTGTGTGTAGTTCCAAGATCTTCCACCGGCCATTTGTACGGCAGCAGATGCTCACTACATTGGAAAAACAATTATTTCATCAGCCCAAGCATATTATCTAACTATGGAAAATTGTATCTGTAACTACCTGAAATATATACTTTCAAACATAAATCATTATTACAGTGGTGCTAGGAGGATGTCCCTTAATAGAGAAAATAATTGAATCAACACATATAACTGACTGAACAGAAACCTTGTTTCCATACTGAGAACACGGAGAACAGGGCTGGATCTCTGGATTTGTCTAAAATTAATGTGCAAAATGCAAATATTTCCATAACCAGGAATGACACAAGAAGCTGTATGGGTCGCAAACAATGGACACTACATTGGAGGCAACGAACAATAAAGAGGGAATTAAAATCATTGTAAAAAACAGGTAGCAATAGAGTATTCATGTAAGGAGCGAGAACAAAAAGAGGGAATTAAATTTTTGTAAAAACGGGCAATGAACTCAGTTAGGTGGAGAAGGCAAATAGATTTGTCTTTTGGAATATTATTTTCAAAAGGTGAGGAATGAGTAAAATAGGCAACAAATAATGAAGATCACCAAACAGTGGCCACAAATTAGTAAGAGATGTTTAAAGGCATGATTAAAACAATTAACAGTAAAATTTGGGGTGTGAAGAAACCAGTACGAATAGGAGAATCTACGTAGAAAGCTGGCTGCCTTGGCCCTCTACACCACGGAGGCTGCAATACAAATAAATAATTACTTCCATATGTCCATATGCTAAGTGTATGACATGCGCAAATAGCTTTTCTGATCACAACCACGTCCACTTATTCGATAGTTTGCACGTGCAACAAACGACACAACTCTTTTTCCAGTTCCACGTAAAAAAGAATCTCCATGGCACGAACCAATGGTCTACAAAGAACATCATCAGTGAGGACATCATAATGAATGCACGCCATGGAGAGATGAGGTGAGAAATTAGAGATAATTACCGTAGATGTTCAGAGAGAGTAACAAAAACTTCTGGATACTGCAACTTGCAGAGCTGCTATCTCGTAAACTGCTGCATAATCCATACTACTATTGGACCAGAAAAAAAAACAATCAACAGCATTAGTCATAGAATCAACAGTGCCTTTATTAAGCACAGAACAACTCATGCACAGTAGGCATAGGCAGGAAAAGGATGAGGACTATTTACTTGGTCAATAATAAAGTTGTCTGAAAAAGGCAAATGATTCCGAGAGACACAGCAGCACTGAATCACCTGCATGAAACGATGAATAACAGAACATTATAATTCATTAAATGTAGAACAGCCCTGATGCTAAAGGCAAAAACTGAAATGGACTATACATACACTGGACAGCTAATTAGAGCACAGGGACAGTAGGGAAAACAGGTAAATGTAGAATCAACGTGTGTTTTTTTTTTTAAAAAGAACCTGTAAAACAAATGAAATATAATGTCATTACACGGAAGGAATCAAACTTACAGTAAGATGTAGGCATGTACTGATCTCAATAAACATAAGAAAGCTATATAAATGTCAACAAACATAATTATGTACTGTCCTTTACATCATGCCATATCAATATTGGGTCACACTAAAATATTGTGCTGAACTCAATTAGCAAAAAAATAATTTAGGAGGTCATGAGGTAAATGAGATGGATTTGTACAGGGCAGCTTCCCACGCTATTGGGAGCATAGTGGCAAAAGGAAGCAATGAAGAAGCCAGATTAAAGAAGTAAAAAGCAGTGGAATGTCTAACTGTGATTGCAAGGGGAATTAGGTGGCACACTTTGCCTTTGACAGTGCATGATAACATGTACTATACATTTAACAAACTTCAGGTTGTAAATTAAGTGGATAATCTAATTTTCGAAGACAAAGTTGGATATTCAGTAACTACATGTTGCATATGTCGCTTTGTGATGCTTTTGTAATTGTAGATATAATATACCGATAATTCAAGTCGATCGTAACTACTGAACAATGGTTCTAGAATTCGGAAGCTGGTTCAGGTAATCTAGCACAGTGCATGTACAGTAATTTAAAAGCACAGCTTGGAGATTGGCTCATATGTAATGTTAGGACATAGTTTTAATTAGCAGGTGCAATATCAATCTAATGGTGGAACTCTAAATAATAGTGAAAATTAAGCTCAAATATTTGACATATATTAGCGGTTTGGTTGGATTAGAAATAAGTTTTGCAGATATCCACTGAGAGGAAATCTTACTATAAATTGAGAAATTCAAGAGAATAGAAGCAAACAGGCAGGAAGGTGTGGAGAAGGTTTACCTGGCGCTGCAAACAAAGATGGCAAGTTTGAAATGGTGTAGCAAGTTTGACATGGTGTAAACTATGGGGTCCTAAACGAAAGAGTTGATGTTGGATACACAAACAGTCAAGTCTTCATAACAGTATTCAGAAGATTTTGGTAACCCTCAAAACACATAGCTTTCATCACCTAGGTAGGGAATGATTTGTAAGAAGATAAAATCAAATCAAGAATTGGGTAAATGAAGAAAGGCCAATCATGATGATCACAAATAACTGACCTCCAAACCTTTATTGAATTGTGCAGCTGCATATATACTTTAATTTCTGGGCTGCAATATTAATGAATATTATCCATGCATGTGAAAGGAAAATAGCGACGAACGGATGAGAGGAACATTTGTGCCCCTTGTAAGGACTAAGGAAGGTCCTAACTAAAAATTTAACATGCCCAAGTAACGTGCAGATAGGCTGGAAATTAGATTGGGTCCAAACAATCTTTGTGAGTAACTGACAGAAAGAGAAACCAAAGAAACAACCTAGAAATATGTCTAGTACCATCTAAACTTGGTATATGCCTTCATGGTTCAGTTAGTAAAATAGATAAGGGGCTAAAAAGAATATATCAGATATTGAAGTTATTTAGTACAGACATGAGGAAATAGAATCCTAGAGAAGCCGTAGGGTTCCACAAACTCAAATCAAAAGTGAGATTGGGACTCTTGAACAATACAGTTTAGGGTAGCAACATGACACATGACTCTACAAATGTAAATATAGCATCAACTCGGTCTAATCTTGATAACCACAGTTAGCAAAGTGATTACTCTTCAAGGCGATGGAAACAGAACATATAGCATAATTGGAAATTCAAAGGTTTCATAATTCGAAAGGGACACTACACCCTACAGCTAAAAACTGAAACACCTTAGAATGTTTGAAACATCTATATAAAAGGAGGAAATATTTACATCAACTTCAGAGAAGATTGGCAAGGGAAAAAATATGCATCTTGAAATCACCTTGATTGAGACAGATATGGGGCAACTATAGAACAGATAGCCGTCCTCTGCACCGAACTAAATCGGTGTTTATCTCAAACAGCATCTCTATTAGCAGGTAGAATTTGCTGCCTGGTAAAATGCAGCACCTATTACCAGATTAAACTATTGATCTACTCTTTGGCCTGGTAGTACAATATGGGAACCTTGTTACCAATTGCGCAAAACAATTTTATAATGATCAAAGAAAAATCAATTTATATGGCATATAACCAAGCTACATGTTATGAATTATCCAGATACAGGTGGTCTATCATGTACTGAGTAGTGTTGTATGATGAAAATATAAATGAGGAATAATATATTGAACACAATACTTTTTAGCTGAAGACGAATCCACAAGATTATGTTAGTCATAGGGAACTAACCTAGAACATTAGGCTAGTCCATTGACATTTTACTGATAAAAAATCCTGATATAAAAACAACAAGATCAATGAAAGGATTGCCAGCGTAGCTAAGAAGCACCTGTTACGTGGAAGCTGAACCACCAGAACAAACCCCATTGTAGAGAGGTGCACAAATTAATGGAATCAGTATCAGGCAACGTATGATGATCCTTGCATATAGGGAATCACAATGGAAGAGAAAGTTTTAGAAAATATATCAACACTCTTGCTGACAATCTGAATATAACACTCGATCCATCTCATTTATTTTTAGGATATATTAGTGATTAACTTAAAACCAACCATGTAAGCCTATGTATGAAAGTTGATTCACACTACGTAAGAAACAAGGCACTCATTTAAAAGGGAAATCATGGAGGTAAGGAGTCTAATGCGATAGTCTGAAACAAACTGATGCTAGAATTTAGAAACATTGCCACTACCAATAATAGATGTAAAAAAAATTTGAATAGTGCATTTATAAGTTGAATAACTATTCTTCTAGTAGTGATACATTTTTTCTTGTATGAAAATTATTTAATTCTAAAACTGTAGGTTTTATTAGACTCGTCGGAGCAGCATATTATTCTACCATGAATCCATGTTTACATGCATATAAAATCGAATAAGACACCAGTAGGCAATTGCTCGAAGGCATAAATGCATCGATCTTTACCTGGTTGAAATCCCTACACGGCTGCTCTGCTCTGGTGTGTCACCTGACCTGTGTGCATGTACCTGCGTACAAGAATGAAGATATGACATCAAAATAGAGAGCAACGCAACATACAAAGGAACCGTGGAGTAGAAATCCTAAGGAACTGTGGAGAAAAGAAGAGGACATGCATCTAGGGTTTGGTGAGCACAGGAAGAGACGCGGACCGGCGGGAGCAAGCCGCGTCGGGAGGCACCCGCAGCTGCGGCCACCGGCGTTGCCGGCTGGAGCCGCGGCGTGGCCAGATACGGCACCCGCCGGAGCCCCCGCGCGGCGCCGTGCACCTAAATCGGCGGCGCCGTCGAGCAGGCAGCACGCCGCGCGGTGAGGTGACGGCGCTGGGGCCGAACGCCGGGAGAGAGGGAGAGGGAGAGAGGAAGAGAAAGCGGGGCTGGGCAGGGGCGGCGGAGGTGCGCCGGCACGGGAGGACGTCGAGGTCGGCGTCAGGAGCGTCGCCCGAGAGGAGAGAAGCCGCGTGTTTTTTTTTCTTTTTCTTTTTTCTTTTTTTTTGGAAGGGAGAAGCTGGAAGCTGAGTATATATTTACTCACCTAGGATTCGGTCAAGAAGCCGGCTGAAACCAAGCAGAAGCAGCTGGAGGACACGCATGAGCGTAGAAGAAGCATGAGAAGCCGCTCCTGGCAAAATTGGCTCCAAACAATACGGACCAGACGATCGAAGATCCGACGGACGAGGAAATTTCAGATGACGTGGACAGCCTCAACGGCGGCCTAGCATTGCCGCCTTGTCTCAGTTAATTTTGGCATTTCTGAATAACGTTCTCTCAGCTATATGCAAGCTAATATTTTATTGCCTTTAGATCGAGTTACCAAATAGATGATTCATGGAAGATTGATGGCACACCAGATGTTTTTTTAATTACGGAATAAATATTTCAGCCTTCACATCCACAAGTGAATGCTTACAGCTTAAACCAACAAGAAGGGAACTTAGCCCTGAAATCCGCTAAACTGGTCAACATGATATACTAGAAAAAAAAAAAACCAAAACCTTACAGCTGAAGGCCACTACACCAGTTAACTGATCACAACAGAAATGGCAAACGCCCAGCTCCAGAGAGGGACAAGTACACTACCATCCTATCCTCTTCCGGTTCTTCCACTCATAGGACCTAAAAAGTTTAAGTCTTGAGTTCTCTTTTGTTAATGCACCAATATAATCCTATTTATGCAACTAAAAATCATGTTTACCTGCTGATGCCCTAATTGCATATTTCTTCTTTATTACTTTATGTAAGACACGTGGAGTATAATCTCATACTCATGCTGCTATCGTTAAGTTGCTATAGTGAGCAAACACACATTCTGCATCTTGATCGTCTATGTATGTGAAGTGTGTGGCATGGATTCCATGTGTTGTATCTTAAGTTATCAAGCCAGACCCCCTATCTCCCCGCACTTCCCGTCGTCACATTCGGTTGTATCTATCATCACAAATTCCATATGACTTCGTTGTAATTGTTGTTGTCTCTCTTAGTTGTTTGTTGTGGATATGCAATTTTTACTAATTCCAGATTGTAGCTTTTAGTTTTAGCTCCATTCTACAAAAAACTATGTCCATGCTTCCCACAAGCTAATCCAAGGTCTCTCACAAATTGTTAAGTTCCTTATTACATCTAAATTATTTTCCCCGTCACCTTTTGCATTCTATCGTGGATTTACCATTCATTTTGGCCTAAAATATCTCATGATTGTTACAATGTTGCTCTTGTCTGTTAAAGCCACTACTACATCCAAAGTGGCATGTGGACCCGAAGTGCTTCAATATTTTCATGGCCATGCCAAAACATTAGTGATAGTTGTTTTAATTTCCATGAATCCCCCCTCGCACCAATGCTCCCATGGTTTGCTTGGTTTCTATTACTAAAAAAAAAAAATCTAGTTTGGCTGTTTGGAAGGTGGTTAAATTCAAATGTCACTTTTGGCATATGTTCCATCTATGTTGAGTCTTTTTTTCTGTATCTTTTCATAAATCATGAATGGTCTGATATAGATTATATGATCAATGTGGCTGTATTTTATCCCTTGAGAGTGAGAGTAGTGGATTTTTTTTCAACTTTAACTAGATACATTAACCATTTTGTTTAATTGCCTTTTCCAACTTATAAAAATCATTACTTTTTTGTGAAATTTAAATTTAAGTATTCACTAATCCAATTATGCACGCCATCGGTATTTTACAAATGCGTTTGACACAATCACACAAGTATTATTCAAAGCATATATATGGATCGGAAATAAGTAAACTGTACTGTTGTATGCACATTTAGCCATGGACACAACCAATTAATCACCATATTTTGTATCACTAGGAGCAATAGTAGTACAGTATAATCCACCAGCATTCTCATGCAACATTTTAAATTTGATATGGATCACCGCGCTTTGGAATGGAAATGGAAATGGATGCAATACTGAGTTACTACGCTACGCGCATAGTTTCGGGACTAGGAGGAGCTTCTCCTTGCGGTGCACGACCAGCCCGAACTCCTCGGACATGTCAATGTCGCGCGGCGCCTGACCCGGCGGCATCTCCCAGTCGAAGCGGTGCACGAGGTTGGCCAGCATGAGCTCGACGGCGGCCATGCCCAGGTTCATCCCGGGGCACTGCCTGCGCCCGGCGCTGAACGGCAGGAACTGGAAGTCGGTGCCCCTGAAGCTCACCTCCGCCGCGCCGCCGCCGGCGAGGAACCGCTCCGGGACGAACTCCTCCGCGTCCTCGCCCCAGAAGCGCGCGTTCCTGCCGATCGCCCAGATGTTGACGAGGGCGCGCACGCCGGCCGGGACCGCGACCCCGTCGATGGCGCACGGCGCCATGGAGAGGTGCGGCGCCAGCAGCGGCGTCACCGCGCGCAGCCGGAGCGACTCCTTTATCACGGCTCTCAGGTAGACCATGCTGCTCAGGTCGGCCTCTCTGACGATGTCTTGTCCCTGACCCTGATGGTGCTGCGGCGGCAGGATGCTCCTCACCTCGGCTTGTAGTTTCCTCATCACGTGTGGCCTCTGAATGAGCTCGATCATGGTGTACTCGAGTAGCGAAGCAGCTGTGTCATTGACGCCGATAAATACGTCCTGCACGCATGTTCATAGCTCCTCTGTAGTTAATCAGGACACTTGTGCATTGTACACATTCTTAGCTGTATCAACAACTTCTTGGAATCAGATCAGATGGGAAACACTTACAAGTAGGATAGCTTTCATGGACTCTCTGGTGAGGCTGTACTCCTGTCGAACGGAGAGCAAGATGTGTATGAAGTCCTGGTCCTCACCCTTGAGATCACTCGCCGGCGCCGCCGCCGCCGGCTCGTACATGCGCTCGTGGTCGTCGATCAGCCGGTCCAGGATCTCGTCCCACCGCTTCCTCAGCCTCTCGGACTTGGCGCGGACCACCTTGCTGAGCACGCTGAAGCGAGCCAGGAACGGGAAGAACTCCTCGACGCTGAAGCCTCCCAGGAGCGGCGACGTGTCGGCGACGAGCTTCCGCAGCAGCTTGCTCCGGCCCCCGCCGGCGGACGACGACGGCGGCGGCTTGCCCATCAAGGCGCGGCATGCCAGCTCGGTCGAGAACGAGCCCAGCAGCTCGCCCACGTCCACCGCCGCGGCGATCTGGGCCGTCGCCGCGCCCACCTCTTCCTCGCGGGCGCGGCGGAACGACTGCACCCTCCTGCTGGTGAGCAGGTGCGTGGTGACGAGCTTCCTCGCGCGCCGCCAGTAGTCCCCGTACGGCGCGAAGCCGATGTCGGAGGAGCCGTACAAGACGATGTCGGCGACCAGGGAGCGCGGCCGGGACGCGAAGACGTGGTCGTGCGTGCGCAGCACCGCCTCGGCGGCGCGCGGCGACGACACGACAAGCACCGGCATGGCGCCCAGGCGGAGCAGCATGATGTCGTGGCCGTGCTTCGCGGCGAGGTTCCGGAGGGACACGTGGGGGAGCGAGCCGATGAGGTGGAGGTGCCCGACGAGGGGCAGCGCCGGAGGCGAAGGCGGCAGAGGTAGCCGTAGTAGATGGTCGCCGTCGCCGTCTTCGTCGTCGAGCTGCTGCTGCTGCCGCTTCCTCGCTCTCTTGCTACTCACCGTGTGGCGTGCAAGCAAGAGGAGGAGAGGGAGGAGCAGCAGGAACCATGCTCGTGGAGCCGTCAGCTCGAGCGTGAACTGCTGTAGCAGGTTTGCCATGGCACACAATGGATGCTACGTCCACTTACTCTCACAGTTTGTGGATCGGAGCTCGGTCGATTAGAGATCTGAATGAAAAAGTTCGTCACTTTTATGTGGTTATTAATAGGGGCTGTCTACTCTGTAACCGAGTGTTCTGGGTCCAGCCAGCACTCGGTTGTTGAGAGGGCCTAAAACACTCGATTTTTGAAAGCCAAGAAGCCGTGTGTTTTGTGGGATTGTAGCACTCGGTTGTTTCTGTACTATAAAACACACGATTTATAGGTGAACCAGAATCTGTGTGTTTTATGTGCAAGTAGCACTTGATTTTTTACTCCAGACCAAACAGTCCAATAAAATAGCCCAACCAAAAAGACCCATGAAAAATGAATCAGCCCAACCAAACACAAAACCATCAACCCTAACTTAACTAGCCAACTAACACATCTCCTCTGCGTCTGCCTCACGCAGAACAGTAGACAGAGACGGCGTGCTCTGTCGCACGCACATCAACAAGAGAAAGGATGTGCCCTAACCAAAACTGAGCAGGATCTCATCCAGCGGATCTGCCCAGATCAACAAAGCACTCCTAGTCTACTCTGAATCACCTAATTAGAAAAACTACTGGATCAGAATACACTCAGTGCTATATCTGATATATAGATCAGAATCACACTATTACGCATTTATTATTAGAGAATTGCACAATTCAATTTCTGCAAATATGGTTCAATCAATAAAATAAAACAACTAGCAGATCACAGATGAAGATTTTCACTGCTTCGGATCAATTAGAGAGGAGCCAAAGGACAGGAAAACAACAGATAACCTCAACAGCAAAGGTAAGCACAGTGATTTCATCATCCTTCTACAAGGAAAAAAGTACTAAGATCTGCTTTTAACTTTGGTTGAGATTAAAACAAAATTCAAACCTGTCAAGTAATTGCCTGTTTGTAAGGTTGTTTTATACCTTAAGACAGCTTATCCACATTTCATCTTTGCATCCAAAACTTAGAGTAAGAACTGAATGTTGATGTTTTAGCAGCAGAAAATATCATAACTGGAATTCTGAGCAAGTGCAAGGATGCAGCAGCAGTGAGGTCAACAGCAACAACAACTACAAGGTAAATAAACCACTAAATAATAATGAAGGCATACAAAATAGTCAGTACTGAGATGTACATTATGCTGAAGAATTCTTTTGGATCACTAATGCATTTCATGCAAGACCACAGGAATTTGATCAGTTGAATGAGGTGAAAAACAAAATTCTTACAAGCAAGTTTCAAATCACAACTGCTAAAAAGTACTCATGTGCTCTCTCTTTTTTATTTCTGTCAAGCAGAATAGTATGTATATGACTTCAAGCAGAATGTATAATTATCCAACATCAGCAAACTCACAAAGTACTGAAGCAATAAAAGCAGTGCAGTCACATTTTATCAGTATTTTGCAGGCACAAACAGTACATCTGATCTTCTTGATAACTGCACATAAAAAAGGTAAGCAAAATTCATTACTTAATCACATGTAATGGAAGGTAAAAAACTTGTGTTTACACTAAAACAAATTCCATTGCAGGGAGGCTACACTGAACTTATAATTGAATAGATTGCCAACTCTTAGGAATGCAGTCAGCCAGACAACATTTCACAGGTAAAATTTACAATCAAATTATATAGAAATTACAAATCATACAAATGTGCATTTTCAAATTAAGATGACTGCAATATCATAGCTTCATTATAAAATGTGCAGTTGTATGATGGGATGCAAGGATCATTCACACAGATGCTTATTAGCAATAACATCAATGGTCTAGATGCAATCTTTGGGGAACAAACTGATTGGTCAATATCAGAGTCAAGAATCTCAAACCATGTAAAAAAAATACAGAAAAAGACTTCACTAAAAGTAAATCTGGAATAACTTACCTTTCAAATCAAACATGATAGACATACGAGAATCAATGATGATAGTGGAGGAGAAATACCAAGCACACATGATGATTATGATGTATCTGAAATCACACATGATGATATACCTGAAAGTGAACAATATCACTGGCAAACTGACTTATTCAACAGCATGACATGGATGAGGTAAGAAAAAACAATGATTTCTTCTAACATGCCATTTCACAATGATCTATTTCAAATTTACATGTCATTTCGAAACTAGTAATGCGTTTCATAATATATTTACAGGAATAGAATGACTGCCAAGAGTATCACCCAGCATTTGAAGAAAATGAGTTGACAGTTACAGAAACATATCCAGCAAGTTCAAATGTTGCATCAACTCTAACAGACGAGTATGAAAACGATAACATAAATGGTAGCCAGGAACTAACAGAGGAAGAGATACAAGAGTTCATTAATGCAGAGCGGGCAACAACATCTGAAGGAAACAACGCACCTATGAACAGCAAGTACACTCCACAGTTGGGCATGACATTCAAGACGAGACATGATGCTCACAATTTCTTCAATTTTTATGCATACCTGGCTGGTTTTGATGTTGTCATAACTCATGTTGCAAGAACTACAAGCAAGAAAAGGAACAATGAGATTTTCAAGGTGACAATGAAATGTACTCATCAAGGTAAACAGAGTGCAGCAAAGACTACAGAGCAACAAGAAGATGAAGTAGACAACAATATAGGGAAACAACCATCAGCAACAAGGAGAACTAATGTGCACATCAAATCTAACTGTCCCTGTGTAATGGTGGTAAAATAAGAAAACAAAGACATTTGAAAAATTATAAGGCTTGACCTAGAACATAACCACTAGTTAAGCCCTGGACACAGAGATCACATGTTTTCAGGACACAAGTATATGACAGATATGGAGAAAGCTTTGATAAGAACTCTGAATGATAACAATATACCAACACGCAAGATAATATCAATTGTATCATATCTAAGAGGTGGCCTAACTGCGATGCCAATGAAAAAAAAAGATATCAGCAACTACCGCACAAAGATCAATCGGGAGGTCAAAAGATCTGATATGACCCAAGTTATGGACTATTTCAGATAGAAGAAAAAGAGGACCCCTCTTTTTTCTACAAGTTTGACTTGGATGAAGAAAACAAGGTTAAGAACTTGTTCTGGTTAGATTGTTCATCTCTAAAATATTATGCGGAATATGGTAAATGTGTTATTTTTGACACCAGATTTATGACAAATAGGTATAACCTACCTTTTGCACCCTTTGTTGGCATAACAGGGCATGGGCAGAGTTGCCTATTTGGCTGTGTATTCCTGCACGATCAAACAGTGGAAACTTTCAAATGGGTATTCGAGACTTTCCTTGAAGCAATGGGTGGAAAGCATCCTAAAACAATCATCACAGACCAAGACATGGCAATGAGAAGCAGCAATAAAGCAAGTTTTCATAAACACAGTGCACCGCAACTGCTTGTTCCACATAAAGACCAAATGCTACAACAAGAATGGCAAAGTATTTGCAAAAAAAAAACAAAAGAACTGTATGATGACTTTGAAGATATTGTGAACAACTGTGTAACAGTCCAGGAATTTGAAGAGCTATGGCAGCAAATGATTGTTGGAAACAATCTACAATAGAACAAATACTTTGCAAAGATGTAGGAGACTAGAACAAGATTCATTCCTGTGTACTACAAGAATGTTTTCTTTCCATTCATACAGAGCACATCGAGAAGTGAGGGAGAAAATTCAAGATTTAAAGATAATGTAGGCCCAACATATAGCATTATCAGCTTTTTGAAAGAGTACATTAGGATCATTGAGACCATCGATAGAGCAGAGAAGTTGGAAGACACATACAACAATCAAAAAAGAGCAAAGGAATTATTTTTGGCTACAAGATAGAGGAGCAAGCAGAGCAACTATACAACATAAACATATGGAAGAAGTTCCAAATTCAAGTAAAGGCAACATCAAGGCTGAACTACAAGGAAACAGAAGAAGGGAAAACATTTGAGGTGTGGTACAAAAGTAACCAAATTCAGAAAGTGCACAGAATAAGAAAGTACGTAGTTCACACAGATCTTACAGAAGGCCAGGAGGAATTCACATGCATATGTGCAAACTTCAGCAAAGATGGGATACTGTGCTCTCACATCCTGAAAATAATCATTGAAAAGGAAATCAGCAAAATTCTAGAGAAATACTTCATAGACAGGTGGAGGAAAAAGAATATGAGGGCAAATATTAAAAGAAAAGATGGTGAAACTATTGTCACAAGCTCGTTGCTGAGATTCAACATACTATCCAGGAAGTCTACAATATTGAATTCAAAAGGAGCAGCTAATGAAGAAACAATGGAATACCTTCTAGCAGAATTCGAGAAGATGGAAATCAATCTAAACAAAATGATTTTGGCTCAACAAACATCTCAATCACAGAATGTCCAGCAAGGGAGCGAAGAAGGAGAGAATGAACCAAATACAGAAGAAGCCAATGAAGGAACACAAATTACAATAACAGGGAATACAAATATAGAGACTCAAATTAATGATCCCGTAGCAATACAGAGGCAAGGAAGGCCAACCAAGGCAAAGAGATTCAAGACACAGATAGAATAAATAAGGGAGAAGATGGACGCAGCAGAAAAGAAAAAGCACCTAGTTGCACAGAAAAAGATGTTGGCTGCACAGAAGAAAAAGAAGAAACAAAATGACACAGACAATACAGGTAACTATGATCACATATAAAACAATCTAAACTACAGTAAACACAAAAGATAATATCTTAATGTGATCTAATAATGTTTTGTAGGCTCCCCGGTGAAACCTAAAGGAAAAAAAGAGGAAAGAAACTTCACATGCTACTATTGATCCAAGCGCTACAACAATTTGAGGACTACATCAGCACACAGCATGCGCTACAATGAATTTCAGTTTGCAATTAATTTATGCTTCAAATGTAATGAGGATGTAATAATCATATTTTGAATTATAAAAACTGTTTACAAGCAGATGCAATGTGAACCAAGTGGATTGCAATTATATGACTGAATTTTACATAAAATTAGTTTCCAGCATCTTATATTTTATTATTGTGTCCAAATAAATATATGACTATACATGCCTGATTGTTGTATCTCTCTATCACACTATCTCTCTATCTCTGTTTAATACTTAAAAAATAAAGAAATAACAATTTAAATAAAAAAGATCTAGCCTCAGCTCAAGTATAACAAAATTAACTCCACATCATAGGTGGCAAGAAACAAACTAGTGTATGTGGGCCAATGTTAACTGAGAAACAAACCACATACACAGTAGTGTACTTATGCGGGATTCACATCCAGCGCCAACAGGTGGACCCCACAATACACATACACAAACAAAACAGATGGGGGGAGAGAGTTGTTTACACAACACACGCTGCAACACGTGCCACATCGAGCAGCCACAAAATCACGCGCAAGCGAAGCCAACAAAACAACCGAGAGTTGTTTAGCATTTCATGAATACAACAAGACAGCACTAGACAAAACCACTTCAGATTACTATATGGTGTATCATTGGTCAAAGCTGAACTCAAATTAGAACAAGAGACAATTTTTAAAAGATGAAAAGGCAATTCACAATACTTTTCAAATGCGCAAACAATAAAATTAACTATAACAAAGGAAAAATAATAAGTTCAAGTACTTATCTTTCCATGTCATGCAAGCCAAAATTACCTGTTCGCTTACACCTGAAAAAACACAAATGTATGACTTTGTTTTAGTAATTTGTTGCATATAATAAACAATACAATTATATATATATATATATATATATATAATTTACATTAACAATGTTTGCAAATTCTTCATATCACCTAAACCAGGCCTCAGCTCAATTTCTCATAATTCACCTCATTACGAATCATCACAGGTGGCATATAATAAACGAAAATATGGTAATGTAAGTTCATGGTTGCCATGAAACCATGAGAGGCGTCCATTCCAGCCATCAGGTAGACAGGTTGGGAATGGACGTCTGTCATGGTTCAATGACAAACATGAGAGAAAAAAAAAGCCCCCTCAAATTAATATACTACTTGCATCATAGGCCTTGGACAGATGAATCATAAGTTCAAAGAGATCATTTGTATATCAAAACACAATAACAGTAACTTCACTAAAAAAAACTGTAATAAAATAATACTTGAAGTACTTATCTTTGCTTATTATTGGAAGCCCAAAAACTTCAATCTCGAAGACATTATCCCATCATAGCAATTTGAGCCAAACCACAACTGCGATGATATAAAACATTACAAACAGATAAGTCAATTAATCTGACCATCAAATAAAATATATTGAAGCTGGCCAAAGCAAATAATTTAACTTATCTTTTTACACAATGAAGCATGGCCAATGTACCATTAATCTCCATGCAACTGCTACTAGAAAAAAAAGTTTCAACCCCTTTGCTTGGGACCTGCTATGATGGGACACCCTGTGCGTGCCCAACATATGCGGAGTTAAAAACTTTTGACATAACAAATAATATTACAATAACTTAACTTAGTTCACACATAATATTACAATAAGTAAACTTAGTTCAAACAACACACACAGCACAGATAGCATGAAGTATTCAGAAAACACAGAAAAAATTACAATAACCTTAGGCATAACAAAGTTCCAGCAAACCGAACCACTACAATCTAGAAAACCAAACGACCTTCAATATTCTGGCAGACATCTTCTTCACCGAGCGGGATAAACCAAACGAGCCTGAATGATCTGGTACAGATCTTCTTCCTTAGGGCAAACAGCAATATTAAGAACACGGTACAATGATATTACCTCATCAGCAACCTTGAATGAACGGCCAGTCATCAATTTAGCATCATCTTCATCTACAGCCAAAATATAGACAGTCCCATTCGTTGAATCCATAGCAAACTTATAGATAGACAGAAATTCATAGCCACGATTCTGCCTTATAGTCCGAGCCGCATGATAAACCTTATTGACACCATTCAACCCTTTAACAGCAAGAAGGCGACTCTGCTCACCAACAGCAAGACCCAAATGCTCGACAACAAACAGAGAAACAACTTCTTATTCCAGGGTAAATGGAACAGCAGCATCAGGAGCAATCGAATTCTTTGAAGCAACAACCTTGAAAATAACAGAAAACAAAGCATCATAAAAAAAGAGTAAGACAAACAAAATAGAAAGTCTAATGTATACCTTGATCCTGATAGGGATATCATAGAACAGTTTAAAAGGGCCACTCCTTACAACAATGCTTTTCACTTCAGAAAGTTGAAACGGGTATTGACCAACTTCAAGTATATATGAACGACAAAGCCCAGCAATACCATCTTGATCAACCAAAATGTAAACACTATTATTAGCAGTATCATAACACATCTTGAACTTGCTCACAAATGCAGGTGCCAGTTGCTTCAAAGCACAAGCCATGAGCATGACTTGGTCATCAGGATTGAATCTACGTTTTGCACGGATCAAACGTTTCTGATCACCAACAGTCAGACCAAGAACCTCAACTACCTAGTGCGAAACTTTAATAGCTGATTTTGTAGTTTTAGCAGCCAACTCTTCAAGCTGAAACAACAGAAACTTGACATCAAGCCCTATTTACTATCGAAGCAAAATTACAAATTGCATAGACATATATTGAACATTACAGATACTGCAACTAGTATATTGTAATAATGCAATTTAGATTGATTCCCTTTAGAATACAAAGAACAGGGATAGTATAACTTTCACCAGGACTGAATATAGAAATAAAAAACAAAATAGGCAATATATGTATACTAAATAGGCAAGTACAGTCGCTATATTGATTTGCAACCAACAGCCCTAACCCTAGTTTATTTGGAAAAAAACTAATTTGTACAAAAGGAAAGATACTTTGATGATTGAACAAAAATGATCAAAAAAAACTAGTATATTGTTCATTTGCAACCAACAGCCCTATTTAATTGGAACCCACAGCCAAACTGTCAGTTTTCATGCAAAGGGGATATCAGACAGAAGCACAAAAAGCAGATCACTTACACTGATAGGTTCCTTAGATGAAGCCATTTAGTCCTCTTCACAAATGAATATCTGGATCTTCCAAAACTTCTCTGCAAGTAGTAAAAATCACAGAATGATTAACCCTATACTTCAAACAAAAAAAATGAATATGACTATACTTCAAACCCTAAAAACACAGTAAATATGTGATGAACCCTACAGAAAGAAAGAGGCAGAGTGATATTAAATAAGAAATGAATAAATAAACAACACTGAATATAATATAATCAAGACAGAAACAAGACTTTAGGTTCAAAGTGATTCTCTGATAACAAACATAGAATGTTAAATAAGAAATGAATAGATAAAGGTTACAGGGAACTTCCATTATATGTACGGATATAGATCATGAAGATAACAATAAAACAAAAGAAAAACAACACGAACCATGCATACAGATTAGAGAAGTACTCACCGTAGAGACACTGAAAAGATCAAAGAATGAGAGAGAGAGAGAGGAAAAAAGAAATAGAGGGAGAGAGAGAGACAGATCACCGTATAGACACTGAACAGATCCAAGAAACAAACATAGAGGGAGAAGGAGACACAAAGCATAAGGAGAAAGACACACACACACACAGAGAGAGAGGCAGAGAGACACGAACAGTTGCAAACTCACCGTAAAGATCCAAGAATGAGAATAGAGGGAGAGAACGCAGGAGACGCAAAAGAAGGCACTGATATAAATAGAGAGAGACAAAAAGACCAACAGTTGCAAAATACAGTCGTGCAACAGTTGCCCACACAGTCGCAGTAAAGGTGGAGGAACCAGCGGTTCCAATTAATGACATAAAGACAAACCGCAAACAGGAGCCTCCAAAATTTCAATATATGCAGCGGCGGTTCCAATAAACAGAGACAAGACAAGGCCTACATATCAAATAAAAAAGGCCCATATAATAACTAAGCCCAAACAACTGATTTCATGAGCTGTTACACCTTTCATGCGCATCCTAGTTGGGCCTTACCACACAAAGCAGAAGAAAAAAATGGCAAAACACAGATCAAAGGAGACAGCTGCACATGTCAAGATAGACATTACTTGTTATTGAATGTGTCAGATTCTATATATACAAAATAATATGCCACAAAAACTGAAAAAACATTATATCTAGATATGCACAAACACAAATTAAAAGATTACTAACTATATATGCACAATCACAGAGCACAAATGATTTTTTTCTATCAAAGGAAATAGATATTTATCTAACTATATATACACAATCATAGAGAACAAATGACAACTTTATCCTATCAAATGAAAATAGATAGATTTCTAACTATATATGCACAAACACAAATTAAAAGATTACTAACTACATATGCACAGTCACAGAGCACAAATGACAACTTTTTTCTATCAAAGGAAAATAGATATTTATCTGACTATATATACACAATCACAAAGAACAAATGACAACTTTATCCTATCAAATGAAAATAGATAGATTTTTAACTATATATGCACAATCACATAGAATAACAGACAAATTTTTAGTATGGGAGGACAATAACTAGATTTCTAACTATATATGCAC
Organism: Eremochloa ophiuroides; assembly: GCA_038502445.1. Lineage (NCBI taxonomy): Eukaryota > Viridiplantae > Streptophyta > Magnoliopsida > Poales > Poaceae > Eremochloa > Eremochloa ophiuroides. Next base: position 48,608,615 of record JAHLJS010000009.1, on the reverse strand, counting down.
AAGCACAATACACAAACTCTCCTCCTTTAACAGGGCTTGGGACCTGCTACGATGGGAAACCATAGGCAACCCAACGTAGG